>CAWUFW010008715.1:600000-856334 GCA_963921515.1 Calotriton arnoldi | reverse complement strand
GGCGCTTTGAGGCCGTGACGGGGTGGTTGGTTCCTAGTCCCAGGTGGTGTGTACACATGTGTTCTGCGATGTTAGGATTTGGCCTGTGTGTCATATGTGGATGCAATGGTGGATGTGTAGTGTGCACGCGCTGGTGGGGGGTTGTCCGCTTTATCCGCCCTTGCACTGTGTGCGCTGTTTGCGTGCACTTGTTGTGTGTGTGCCTACCTGCGTCTCCGCGGTACGTTGCGTCCTTGGTGGTGCATCAGCAGAAGCATGGGAAGGGCCTGCAGTGCTGGATTCATGCCCGGGGTGCCGCTTCTTCGTTGTCCGTGCTCTGCGTCCGTGTTTCCGCCTCTCTTTCACGTGCGGTGTCTCTTTGCCGTGGGAGCCGTTTGTTTGCGGCATCGTAATTTATGCGCCGGGCGGGACGTGTTTCGTCGGACGGTGTGTGTCAGTTGTGCTGCGCCGCTACGTGTGCGGGCGCACTTTGATGGCGGACGGTGTTGCTGGCTTGCCGGCGGTGTTTGGCCTGCTTTTCGCATCGTAATTGGGCGGGCGTGTGGACTGCTGCGTGCCGGCGGTAACTGGTGGTTTTTGCATCCGCCAGCACGGCGGTAGTGCTTCCGCCCGCCATCGTAATGGGCCCCTTAAATATTTAATTGGAATTTAAGTTAATAGTGCTGTGCCATTTTAATTATATGTTCTCTATTTAAAATAAATATATAAAATAATTTAGATTAATATTTAACTTAAAAATGTTTTGACTTTTTTTTAAGTTAAGTTAACTTTTTAAACTTTTTTTAATTGTTACTATACTTTGGCATATGGAGTCAGGCAGAGATCTCCATTTTAAAACAAAAGAAAAAATGCTACAGCACTATCAATTTAATTTTAATTAAATCTTTATTTAATTTAAATATGTTAAAATATTTTGCTGAAGTTTAGATAAAAAAAGAAATGGATACCTAAAATAAACATAAAATTATTATGCAACAAAAATTATTAAAAGTGATGTTTAGAATTATTTAAAAGTAATTGTATTATATTTTGTTAAAATGTAATGTTACATTAATATTTAAATTGAATAACTTGTTAAAATATTTTATAATTACATAATAAATATGTTTTTTTAAACAATAGTATTTATTTATATAGTAACTATTTCCTAAGTAGTTTTATTTAAAGCCTCTCCCATGATTATTTTCTGTGAGATGATGTTGTGGAATCAGTGGTTGGCCATATGTGGTGCAGTCCTTATGACTGTTTGTTTTTGGCAGTAGTAACTTACACTTGTAAATTTGACTCCAACCCTTTTTTAGCGGTTGGAGATATGTAAGTCTGCACTTTTGAATAACTTTACATTCGGATTTTGTAAATAGCTTAAAGTAGTAAAGTTACTCAAAAGTGTAAGAGTAAACTTACACATGTAAGTTACTTTATGAATAGCCCCGAACAAGAATATGTTGGTCAATAGAAGACATGGGGAATGGGTATGGGTTAAGAGAGAAAGAAGAGATACTGATTATCACCAATCTCACTTGCCACTTCGGTAGGCTTTGAGTCTGCAGTCCAAGTAGATATCTAAAGAAAAGAGGAAACATCTTAATAACTTGTCATTAAGGTGTTGCATCAAACCATCACTGTGGAAAGATAAACCATGTTTTTTGTGATTTAATGTAAATCTGTTCAAAAGTTTTTGAGATGTTAAGGTTCAAAATTTATGTATATCTGGACGGTTGGGTTTGCAGGACTCTTGCGGGAGTCCCACGTGCATGCACCTTTAAATAATAGAGCAATCTGATTGGCCAAGAGACCCTCTTTTCCCGTCATCCAGCTCACTTCAGCAGGAGCTAGAAGCTTCTGCGAGTCCTGTGGGAGATCCCGCTCAGATTGGCTGACCTCAGCATTGCGGCAACATCGCCACAACATAAGGAGAAATGTTGCTCCTCCCATTTCAGGACATGGGGGCTTAGTTCCCACGTCCTGAAAATTAAAACAAAATAAGGTTTAAGGGGACAGGGCATGGGTACCCTAACCTTGTGGGTGGGTTCCCCACTTGGGTCAACATTGAAAAAAAAATATTTTGGGAGTTGCCGCGATCCCTCTCGTAAGAGTCCCACAGTTGTTCATGGGCTACGCTGGCTCCCTTGAGAGTCTAGCTGGATTGGAAAACCACTTAAAAAAGGGTGGGAGCATGTGAGTCTGTGGTGGGTTGGCCCGGTACGGGTGGTTGGCCTTCAGATGACTGAAGTGTGTGGCAGTGGGTTGGCTGCCTGTGGCCAGCTTCATGCTGCGCATGGCTGAAGGTTGTGCTCGGCAAGGGGTGGCCACCCATGGGGTATTGGGTGCAGGATCTGCTTGCAGGCCATGCACATATGGCCAACACCACCCTAAGACCATGCGTTGCGGCCACCACCCAACACCATGGCCAAAGACCGTGTGCAGCAAAGGTCTTTCTTATAAGGTGTTAGCACGAAATGAGTGAGGGAGTTGGGAGTTTCGAGGCAGGAGAAACCCATAATAAAGGTACAAAAGCAAGGGAGAATGCCGCTCTTGACTACCTGTAAATATGTGGGGAGTAGTCCACTCAGAAAACAAGGGGCTATCAAAGAACATGGAGGAAACATAACTACTTGGGGGCCTCTGTCATCTCTACAATACATTCGAAAGTCTGACCCAATGCAAAATATTTCCGGGATCTACTAGAAGAGCCCTGCAGTTCACATCTGCTTTCTGGGCTCTCTCTGTTTTTGGCGTTCCCATTGGAGTGCCCTTTTTCAGAGGCACTGCTGCTGGACCGCCAAAACAGCCCACCAGACACGAGGAAACTCGTAATCTGGTTGGACGTGCTAACACAGGTTTGGTGGTGCGGGCCGTCGGTCTGGCGGTCTGCTCCCGCACCGCCAAACTCATAATCAGGCCCGAAAAAGTAAACACATTAGAAATAATGTTCAATCAAACTGAATTATTTTAAATAGTTACAATTATAAATAAATATAATTTAACTTTACAAAGTACATAAGTTTATTATTTTAACATATTTTAATATTGAGTTTATTTAAAAGTTAATGTAATATGTTTTCATCAAATATAATTATTTTTTAATTAATTATTAAAACATAATTTAAAAATATATTTTTTTAATTCTGGTGCGAATTTATTTTTTAATTTGAACTTCTGAAAAATATTTTTTATTCAATTTAATATATTTAAATTACTTAAATATTTAATTGGAATTTAAGTTAATAGTGCTGTGCCATTTTAATTATATGTTCTCTATTTAAAATAAATATATAAAATAATTTAGATTAATATTTAACTTAAAAATGTTTTGACTTTTTTAAGTTAAGTTAACTTTTAAACTTTTTTAATTGTTACTATACTTTGGCATATGGAGTCAGGCAGAGATCTCCATTTTAAAACAAAAGAAAAAATGCTACAGCACTATCAATTTAATTTTAATTAAATCTTTATTTAATTTAAATATGTTAAAATATTTTGCTGAAGTTTAGATAAAAAAGAAATGGATACCTAAAATAAACATAAAATTATTATGCAACAAAAATTATTAAAAGTGATGTTTAGAATTATTTAAAAGTAATTGTATTATATTTTGTTAAAATGTAATGTTACATTAATATTTAAATTGAATAACTTGTTAAAATATTTTATAATTACATAATAAATATGTTTTTTTAAACAATAGTATTTATTTATATAGTAACTATTTCCTAAGTAGTTTTATTTTAAGCCTCTCCCATGATTATTTTCTGTGAGATGATGTTGTGGAATCAGTGGTTGGCCATATGTGGTGCAGTCCTTATGACTGTTTGTTTTTGGCAGTAGTAACTTACACTTGTAAATTTGACTCCAACCCTTTTTTAGCGGTTGGAGATATGTAAGTCTGCACTTTTGAGTAACTTTACATTCGGATTTTGTAAATAGCTTAAAGTAGTAAAGTTACTCAAAAGTGTAAGAGTAAACTTACACATGTAAGTTACCTTTATGAATAGCCCCGACAAGAATATGTTGGTCAATAGAAGACATGGGGAATGGGTATGGGTTAAGAGAGAAAGAAGAGATACTGATTATCACCAATCTCACTTGCCACTTCGGTAGGCTTTAAGTCTGCAGTCCAAGTAGATATCTAAAGAAAAGAGGAAACATCTTAATAACTTGTCATTAAGGTGTTGCATCAAACCATCACTGTGGAAAGATAAACCATGTTTTTTGTGATTTAATGTAAATCTGTTCAAAAGTTTTTGAGATGTTAAGGTTCAAAATTTATGTATATCTGGACGGTTGGGTTTGCAGGACTCTTGCGGGAGTCCCACGTGCATGCACCTTTAAATAATAGAGCAATCTGATTGGCCAAGAGACCCTCTTTTCCCGTCATCCAGCTCACTTCAGCAGGAGCTAGAAGCTTCTGCGAGTCCTGTGGGAGATCCCGCTCAGATTGGCTGAGCTCAGCATTGCGGCAACATCGCCACAACATAAGGAGAAATGTTGCTCCTCCCATTTCAGGACATGGGGGCTTAGTTCCCACGTCCTGAAAATTAAAACAAAATAAGGTTTAAGGGGACAGGGCATGGGTACCCTAACCTTGTGGGTGGGTTCCCCACTTGGGTCAACAATGAAAAAAAAATATTTTGGGAGTTGCCGTGATCCCTCTCGTAAGAGTCCCACAGTTGTTCATGGGCTACACTGGCTCCCTTGAGAGTCTAGCTGGATTGGAAAACCACTTAAAAAAGGGTGGGAGCATGTGAGTCTGTGGTGGGTTGGCCCGGTACGGGTGGTTGTCCTTCAGATGACTGAAGTGTGTGGCAGTGGGTTGGTTGCCTGTGGCCAGCTTCATGCTGCGCATGGCTGAAGGTTGTGCTCGGCAAGGGGTGGCCACCCATGGGGTATTGGGTGCAGGATCTGCTTGCAGGCCATGCCCATATGGCCAACACCACCCTAAGACCATGCGTTGCGGCCACCACCCAACACCATGGACAAAGACCGTGTGCAGTGGAGGAGGGAGGTGGCTATTTAAGGAGGTTCAGCACTGGGCCAGCCGCTGCCCAGGCCTTGCAGCCAACCACGGCTGGCTGAAGGCCATGTATGGTGGGGAGATGGCATAGTTATGTATGGTGATAAAATGTTACTTTAAATTAAAAGCACCCTAGAAATTCACAGAAAAAGAGGTTAAAGTGATTTTATAGTTAGGTATGCTAATATGTGTTACTTTGTATTAAAAAAAACCTCCAAAATTCCCTAAAAAACCACAGGTTAAAATGCTGTTATACTTAGTTGAAAATGTCAGTTTAAACATAACATTTTAAAGTTAAAAACACTGAAATTCACCAGTTATAGTTAATTCATGTAACTATAACTCGCTCCCTCGCCAATGCACTGCTTGCGACCTCACATATGTGATCACTTATGTCATGTTCTATGACATCATTGATAACATCACTGATAACATCTGAAATGACATAATTGATAACAACACTACACATGGCACAGCTAACCTTCAGTGCTATGGCAAGGGCTCCTCTTACAGCACAGAGATCCCTGCCAGGCATGCAGGGTTCTCTAAAAAGGGTAGACAGTCCTCTGCACCCTAGCATAATGGCAGACCATCCACCAGGGTGGGTATGAAACCATAAATGTTTACTCAATACTGAAAGTTACTGTGCTTATTGCTAAGTGACTAAGTAATGTGATGCAAATGAAAAACAGACATAACTATGTATTTCATTTTGGTCAATAATCGGTATTTCAAGTCAGTAGACACTTCATATCCATCAAAAGACTGAACACTTTCGAATTGGAATAAAATGTATCTTGGGAGCTCTAATAAAGGAGACACAATATTGCACCTGGTAAATTTTCAACATGCGTTTAGTGAAACAAATAATGTTACTCTCTTCTACAAGGCCTGAGGGTTGTGTGAGAAAATGTTAGTAAGCGTTACAACTGTGTAAAAAAGGAAATTCATCTCTTTTATCTAAGCGTTGAGATTTATATGGTGGGGAACACATATTTCACTCTCACTCTACCTAGGAAGAACTCACATTTTGCTCTCTGTGATAGAGTGCCCAGCTTTCTCTCACCACTCACATACAGGTGCTGTCAGTCTGCCTGAATTTAGGTTGTGGCCTTGATAGGCTATTCTGCTTGCAAGCGTCCTGGACACGTAGAGGGACATTTACTAAGATTTTGTGCCGTGTTTGCGTCACAAAAGTGACGCAAATCGGCACAAAATCTTTTTTCCCTAATTTACTTTCCAGTGCTAAACTTGTTTAGCGCGGGAAATAACTGAAAAGTAACGGAAATAACGGAAAAGTAATGCGAAGCAGTGCATAGCGCTGCTTTGCATTACTTTGCGCCATGGGGGCGTTCTCATGCAACCACCCAAGGTTTCTTATGCTAAGCTCAATTTACTAAATAAAGTAGATTGGGTTTGGCGTGAGAAAATGCCCTTTTCAAGTAGGCCCAAGCATTTCTCCTTCCTTTTCCGACTTGGCATGTGTGCTGCACTTTACAGCACACATACAAAGTGGGACAATGGTTAAAGTGAGTCTATGCATAGTATTTTGTACTAGAAGGGTTCCTTCCAGTACAAAACCTATGCTAGACTCACGGAGACACACTTGCACCGTGGCGCAAATGTGTCTCTGTGGTGCACGGCAGCTGATTTCAGAGGCAGCACTAGTCAGAGGGGAGGAGAGTGCCTTATTTTAGTAAATAGGGCACTCTCCTTTTCACGTAGTGCAGCGCAGCATTTGCGGCTGCTGCAGTGCGCTACGTGAAAAAATAGTAAATCTGCCCCACGGCCCTCTGGAAACCTGGGCTCATTGCAGATATGGCTTCAAGCAACGTTGTTGCCCGCAAATAAAAATCAACTTGTCAGTTAGTCTGTCCCCTCTATATCTTCTAAATCTTCACCATTTTTCCTCTCAGGGCAGGCACTTTCTTGATATATACCTTTAACCCAGCAGATAAATGGCCAACAGTAGCTGTTCTCCTGGTTTCAAAAATCATTTTTAGAAATATCCTTTTTGGGCCTGATTCACAGAACTAACTTACGTCAAAAACGTAAACGTAAACGTAAAGTTAGTACTATTCTGTGAATACCAAAATGAGTAAGTGTATTCTGTGAATACCTAAAAAGTACTAACTTTACGTTTACGTTTACGTTTTTGACGTAAGTTAGTTCTGTGAATCAGGCCCTTTCTGACTAATCTCATTGTAAAAAGGGGAATGTTTATAGTTGTCTGTTGGTTCAGAAAAAAAACATATTTTAAAAAGAAGTTTCAAAATCATTACCCGAAATTATTCATCCTAAAGGTTCTATGTGATGTGCACTCACCGTGCAGCAAGAAGGAAGCATTGTCAGTGGGAGGAAAAATGTGTTCCAACAAGGCCATGGACATCAGCCTTATAGCATAGAACCAGTGAATGATTTTCATAGGAGTAATCCACAGCAAACAGTGCCATGTATGCCTACATACAATATATGTAGTCAAAAACAACATCAACGTGGTGGGTGGATGGTGCAGCTGTAACATGACCTGGCTGAAAAAATATATCATACTAAAGACTGTTGTTTCATTGTGGTTTACAAGCATCAGGTGCATCAGGTGATCGTAACAGGGCAACTTACTAAACATATTTTACCTTGGCTTAGACGTGATCTCAAGACACAAATGGTAAATACGACAAGGAGAAAATCCACACTTCATAAATTTCAGAAGCCAAAGGTCTTGGGTCTCTCTTACTTTTTGAAGCCAGTGGAATGTTTAGCAGGCAGCATGTATGATTTTGGCAAGTAGAAGTTTGAGGAAGGAGTGTTATGGCCTGATTTAGAGTTTGGCGGAAAGGGCAACAATCACAAATGCGACAGAATGCCTTGTCCACCGACACCTCGGTCAACCCGCCACATTTAGAGTAGAGCAGACCACCAGCTTTCTAGCGAGGAAGCCCCTGGTAGCTCCATCTAAGGAAAGCTTCATCTGACAGCCTGACAGAGTAGGGGACATTGGAGGAAGGACTCTACACTGCTCGTCCTATTCAGGGTGGAAGTGTAATGTTTTGTTTCTGTCCATCACTGGCAGGAAAACTCTGGAGGGGAGAGACAGAAAAATAAACAGTAATGACCCCTGCACCCTCGGAGAAAACTCCCACAGTTTAGGGGTCTTTCATTTTTTGTTTTTCAGAAACAAACTCCCACTTGGAGAGTCCACCAAATGTTTTGTACATGGAAAGAAACCACCGTGATGATGGCTCCTTTCACTGGACAGAGATGACCGCTGGGTTGGTGATCATCTCTAAATTTGGCGGATGGTAGTCCATCAGGTTGGTGGCAACTAAGAAAATTATCAGAGATTACTTGAGTTCATGAAGTGTTGGAAGGTGAGGAAGTTACCTATGCACTATTGTTGAGAGCATTGCTGCACATCGGGGCATGTTGAGAGCAGGACCTTCTGTTCGTCAGAATCGCTCCAGCACAAACACATCTGCCTCAGCCCTAAAAGGTCTCATACCAGATAGTGAATGATGCTGACTGCAGGTGGCGGTTGAGGCCTCCAGAAAACAGCATGGCACACTGAATGTCAAACTTGGGCTTCTTCTTCTTGGAATCACAGATGCTATGAGTTCCCTGTCAAGTGCGAAGTTTGACCATATAAAATGCCCAATCCAAGATGGTGGTTGCTCCTGGGGGTAAATGGATTACCCCAATCCAAGAAGTGGCAAAGTCTCTTCTTTAGTGGTCATTTCCTGTTTAGGTATACAAAAGGGGAAATTTAAAAATGCAAGATGTGTCGCAGTGCATTTCTTCCCTGATCCTTAATTGCAATCTTCGCATCCTTGGTACACATTTTTGTTCCTGTTTCTCAGCAGATCGGTTTGTTCTTTAGAAATTGTCCTTTTGGTTTTGCTGTCATTAATATTCAAACAGTTTGGATCAGGATCCCTGTAAATCCTCTAACTCTGAATTTGTATCTTGCTCAGCTTTTTTCTCCTTCCTGGTGCCACCAGGGGAGTTTGGAACTTTCACTGAATTCACCAGCACAGTCTGCATCATCAATCAAGAACTACAGCAATTGCCAAAGGAGGTTTCTTCCCCTTTGTGGGTTTTCCTCCTACTTTTGACCCTTTAAAGGAGACAAATTTCCCACATAGTATTCTGTGCAGGATTCCACTATGGCTAATGGCAAGAGTAGCCCTTTCCCCAGACAATCTCATAGGGCACTCAACAGGGCCACTTTGAGTCCAGACCTTGAGTCCAAGACAAAGTTGAGAAGCATTTAGACAGCATAACTCTTGAAGAGAATGTGTTAAAAAGAAAGAAGACTCTTGTAGCAAGGCAGGTAACAATGCAGTTTGCAAATTCCTGATTAATCCAGTAATTGTTGACACAAAGGTCCACTGCATAGCTCTGAAAAGCTGTGCTGTGAGACATTCTGCTTTTTCTGATTAGCCTTGAGTATATTATTTAATGTACATGACAATCATTTTAGCGCACTGTAGGTGCTCCTACCTTTTTTCTTTTTTGTTGAAAATCCAAACACAGCACTGATGGCTTGGGTTCATCCAAAGTGTGCACAGTTTCTGATTGAAGGGTGGGCTGCTGCCATCATTACCAAGACATGGGGGGATTGGCTCTGGTGGCACAATTAGATAGCCCAGGGACACAGGCCTTTTACCGGTAACCTTTAGACAGACTGCCCACTGACTCTCAATGGCAAAAGGGCAACCCATGCCCCATAACTGGGGCCCCTGTCTTCATCATATGTGGACAAGTATGAAGAGTGTCTGTCTGTGTCTGTGCTTGGATCAAGGATGACATGGTCCATTTCAATGCCGTATGCATGAGGCACAACATGATAGTTTTTTTGAAGGAAGTCAATGTCCATGTTGGTCATGCCAGTGTGCACATGCTCCTTTCCATGTTCTCTTCACCAAACCGTGTTTAACCTGGTGGGTGGGAGCATGTCAACAACACATTACTTAGTCCAAGCTAGATTCCCCTTAGCCTACCCATTGCAGTTTCCTGTGCTTTTACTACTCCCCTGGCAAAATGAAAGCAAGCAGATGTGCAGAGCTCTAGCTGAATGCAACATACAAACATCAGAAATTAGTTTAAAGTAGTCTTTTCTGTGACTCTTAGCTGAAGAGCCTGCCAGCTCTGTACAACAGATGGATGGAGGCACTTCTCTATTCAAACACAGAAGACCATCTTGCTGTCACTTGCGTTGGGCCTTTGCCACCTGAGAGTTGAAAGTAATGCCCCTCTGTGTCAGAACTTGGTCTGACTGGTCAGTGAAGATTGAGGAAAGGAAGAACCCACCCAGAGGGGGGAACAAATTGCCTCCTGCCAAAAGCTAATAAAAACGAAAATATATCGCTATAATTTAATAGATTCAACACCACGCTGGCATGGATCGAGAATTCAAAGAAATAAACATTTGATCATATTGTTAGTCCTTGTATAGTTTATTGGATCATAGAAATATCATATCAAAAATATAATATATAATAAATAGTAATAAAATGATAAATGTGCCAAAGACATGTGTCAAAGTTCTTTTTTTTCTTTCGTTTTCTTTTATATTCTTTACATAATCTTTTTATAACCCCTTAATATTCTCTCCTTCACCCCACAACATTCATGCTAAGTCACTCACACCTCAATCAGCAAACTCACTCATCACACATCTATATTCAATCCACTTTAAGGTAAAAGTTCATAAATGCATCAATATAGACAACATGAATAATGACAAAAATGACATATATGGTTGTAGTAAATTCATATAAAGGAAATAATTTCCATGGGTCCGTAAAGTCAAACTCAGGGCCTTGTATATACTTTGTCTCGAGGCAGTTAACTTTGATGAGAGATGCACTGTTTTTTTGCATTCATATGTGTGTTAATGAGGCGTCTTCTTCATACTTGATTCCTTAGAGACATAACAAATATTCCTGTTGCACCAAGACCTAGTGCTGACGCACGTTTCGGTAAGGGCAGTTGCAGGGGCCAGAACCTTCTTCAGGGCACAATGGTGTCTTTCAATTGTATGTGAATAGGGATAATGGGACTACCAATGAAGGCACACTAAATAGGTTTCCTTGGGTAATCAAATCTCCTCAAATAATTGAATGTTAGGAGAAAGGAGCTGAAGGCAAAATATCGATAAATCTGAGAGACCAGAGGGCCCAGCAAGGTCCTCCACTATAATTAAAGTTCAAGACAGAGCATAGAGCTAGGCTGATAAGTCCAAATCCAGTGCTTCTGGATCTTCTTCTGCATCAGCGAAAATAGAATAATTAACTGAGTATATCTATGTGTGCATAATAATTTATTTGTCTAGGTGGTCCATTGTAGATATTATGGGTACACCCGAAGTCAGGGAGTCCAGCGGCAGCGGTATCTCGGCCTGGTCAGTGAGGATTGCCTGGACATTGGCAAGGCCTGCACACCAATGCAGAATGTAGACGCATGGCCAGGAGAGGAACCTCTGCTGGGATGTTCCACTGTCTCCAGACTGAGCCTATGCCTCATGTACATTTTACAATCTTTAACTTACATTATGTTTTGCCCAATGATTCTGCCCAGCATGCTCTTAAATACGAAATTGCTTCCACTTTTCCTAAAATGTGCATAGGTACAAAACCAGGAACTTGGTTTCGCAAATAGCTTTGGACCACATCTGTTGGAGTTGTATGGTAATCTCATTTACGAAAAGTTGCTGTATAGGACACGTCATCAGTGACACAAGCATCAGGTTTAAGTGGATCAGCCGGATAGGTCACTCAGTGAAAACTCCTGCTGGGCCGGAAAACGGTTGTATGTCAGAATATCAAAGACAAAAATATTGCTGTGCCAAAATATTGTGATCAAAATAGCGACTGCCAGACTATCATAAATATATATATATCAAAATAAATTATGGAACTGTGAACCCGTGCCTCTGGATTTTTTGGAATATGATGGTGGTCCGTACCTGTGGTGTTTCCCTCTTGGCTGCAATAAAAGGGACAGGACTTTGGTTTTGATGCAAATTATCTGGAAGTCGGCTGACTCCGGACCCTCTCCCTGAGAAGCGGCGTGGCTTTGATCAGCCAAACATCGCGCATGCAAATTGATGTAACTCGGAAGGAGTAAGCCAGCCACGCCCCCCGTTTTGCAACCAGCGTTCGTGAGGATCTCCGTGTTGCTAGTTGTTTGTCATCGGATATTGTGGAGTCGGAGGACCCCAGATACCGAGAATAATCACTGGTAAGGAGCGACGATCATTGTTGACAAGATTAACGGGTAGGGAGATTGTGTAGCTCCATACAGACACCATTATTCACTGGGTTCTGCACAGTACTTTATTTCACCACCAATAATGTCAGCCCAAGATGCGCTGCGTGACCGGGAGGCTGCAGCGGAGGCGCGTTTTGTAAACTTACCGGTTGCCAATCCTGAAATGGAAAGACAGTCAAATAGTACGAGCATCAACGATATCAGAAGTTTATTAAGAAAACTAGAAAAACTCCCAAAAAATGAACTCACTAAATGGTGGGAAAAAAAATCTTTAGAAAAATACTGGGATGCTGGAAGAGTGCCACGTGGTTTGCAGGTAAGGATTGCACCTACCTTCGAGAATCCCCATCCGGATATGCTCTCAGCATGGGTGGCGAACAATCTCCGGGCGTCAATGAATATGGTTAATATCTTAATCAAGTATGCGGAGATTGACAGGGATAGGATTCTCAAGGAGATTGATGAATTAATCGATACTCTCGAAGCTAGTGACCAAAAAGACGTGGTTTCTAAGGGTCGAGCGGATATAATGACGAAATTAAAGCAGCCCGAGGACACCATAAAAACACGTAAAGCTTTCAAATCTGCCCGGGATCGGGACGATTAATGCGTCGGGAAGGGTGTTTACCTTTTCCCGCAAATTTGATAGTGAAGAGAAAAGCTTTAACTAGTCAAATACCTCCATTACAAGCACCTAGTGGGGAAGGTAACAACACCGTCCAAGAGGATTCTGACATCAATTCCCTGACCAGTGGGGACTCGGATGATGGTAGAGGTATGACCTCCAGTGTACAGTCGCGAGTGGCGACGAAGTACACTCCAGGTGAAGAGTTGAATTTTTTAACAATGGACAGGCGATTGACATTACGCCCAAGGAATCCTCAAAACATGACAGCCGTAACAGCAGCCAATGCCGGAGGGAGAGGCGCCGGCAGCGGCTCAAACACATCAGGCAGGGGAAGAGGAGCGAGGAGGTGGAATCGATAAACTAGCAGGAGGACAACACCGTCATTAATCTAACTGACACCACACTCACTAAAGCGGAACTGCAGTTGTTAGCTCTGGGCCTGTCATTCTGTCCGGAATCAAACTTCTCGTACAAACAATCTCATATCGATATATACAAATTTATACGAAAGATAAAACTCAAAAAGTTTTTTCAACTGAATAAACCATCAACTTTGCCAAGCAATGATAGTACTAATTTGGGCAATTTGCAAGCTAGAGATCTCTCCACCATACAACTGTTATAGTCGCTAGCTAATGAGGATTCACAGAGTGAGGTGTCAAATACAGATAACTTGCCCATTGAGGGGATCAATACAGGAGTACCGGCTGCCAGCCCTTTCCGTCCCCCTTCGTCCTTTTATCCCCTAATGCCTAAAGACTCTGTCGATGTTTTCAGTGAGATGGTAATCGAAGACCTAAAAAAACTTAACATCTCTGTCAATTCACAGCGTCAGCAGCGGAGCTACCATGTGAAAAGCTACTGGGCTCTGATGAAGAAATTACGTGAAAAGAATGAAATTGTTGTTATGAGTGCGGACAAAGGTGGCAACATAGTGCTATGGCCAAAGTCTGACTACCTTTCAGAAGCTCAGCGCCATCTTTCTGACTCTAGTTGTTATTTAAAAGTTGGTCGCGAACACTTAACCCAGGTAAAAGACACTGTTATTAAACATCTTCAACAATGGAAGAGACAGGGTTTATTATCTAACAAGGAATTTTTATTTTTAAAGAATGATTTCCCTACAACACCTATTTTGTACTTTAATCCTAAAGTGCATAAGGGCATATCCCCTGTCCCTGGCAGACCAATTATATCAGCCAGAAATAATGTTTTAGAAGCAGTGTCTAAGTATGTAGATTACTTTTTATAACCTCATATGACGAATCTGCCCTCCTTCATAAAAGACACAGGAGATTTTTTGGAAAAAATCAATGAAGCTGAGTGGCGGCCTGGTAATGTTCTAATAGCCATGGATATAGCTTCGCTATATACCAGTATTCATCATGTCCATGGTTTGGAAGCAGTGAAGCACTTTCTCAATAACCGTGCCATCTGTTTGCATGATCACAATTGCATGCTACTTGAAATGATAAATTTGTGCCTTAATAATAATCTATTTTTGTTTAATAAAATCTTGTACAAACAGCTGAGAGGAGGGGCAATGGGGGCGTGCTTTTCTCCTACCTACGCCTGTTTATTGGTGGGATGGTGGGAGGAGCACGTCCTCAGAGTTACTCACAAGGAGATTTGGGATACCCATATAAAATACTATTGTAGGTACATCGATGATGTATTTATTATATGGGAGGGCACGGAACAAGCTGGTGTTCAATTTGTAGCATCCATCAATGACAATTCAATGAATCTTCAGTTCACTGCCACCTTTAGCACACAAAGGGTAGAATTTTTAGATGCAGAGGTATATATCTGTGACAATCAGATTCAAACAAAGCTTCACAGAAAAACCACCGCGGGTAACTCTACGCTACACGCCTCCAGTGCCCACCCTCCACACCTCATTCACAGCATACCCTATGGTGAATTTCTTCGCTTACGACGCATATTCAGTCTTGAGTCTGATTTAAAACAATATCAAAGAGAGGCTCTTGACCGTTTTTTGGCCTGGGGGTACAAATTCTCTAATTTACAATTGGCCTTGGATAAGGCCAATTCCCTACCACGTGAGCCCTGTCTTATAACTAAAAAAGAACGCAATGCAGGAACATTGATTGAATCTATATCAGCTGACACTCAACCTATTAGATTAATTACTACCTATTGTAAACAGGAAAAAAGCATTCGAAAAATTGTTTACAAACACTGGCCTATTATCCTGACGGATTTAACATTGAAATTTCTGTTACCAACCCTCCCTGCCATCACTTTCAGGAGGGCACCCTCTATTAGGGATTCCTTGGTTAAATCAAGCCCTGAACTAACACTCAAAACCACTTGGCTTTCTAAGTCTGACTTTTTTAAATGTTCTTCTTGCTGGGCATGCAAGTTTGGAGTCAATTTGTCAGAGTATCGAACAGCTTTTAGTGACATTCCAGTCCCAATAAAAGATCATTACACATGTCGGACTGAATATGCTGTTTACCTACTTGAATGCACTTGTCATCTTAAATATATCGGCAGTACCAAACTGCCAGTGTTCAACCGGATATTACAGCACTTGCGTGCAATTGTCAACTCAGACTCCAACTATCCAGTGGCCCGACATTTTAAAGCCATCCATGATAACAAAGTCAGTGATCTTAAATACTCTGTGATTGGGGCAGTTCCTCCTTCTATTCGTGGGGGAAACAGAGAGAGGAAGTTGCGACAGTAAGAGTCATCCTTTATTTTAACCCTTGATACAAGAATGCCAAATGGTTTGAATACCATCGAGGACCTGCATAATTATTTATAGTAACAACGGCAGCAGGGTCCTCTAGAAGAAATAGCTGGGCTACATAATGTATATTTGGGGTATGAACTCACTGTCTCTTCCTCTCAAGTTTTTGTTTTCCAATTTGCACAGACCAGTATTTATTGTTTCTCTGCCATCTGAATATTGTAATTACGAATCTATATTGCGTTTTTTTGCACATGTATAACTGATATCATCTGTACTGTTTAACTTTGGCACCGACACTTTATAGATTAAGCATTAACACTTTAACTATGAACCTGCGGGTTATGTCTTTTATAGTACTATTTGCGACTTTTTGCACAGCCCCACTACTTTATGTTTTTTAGTGTTTACTAGGGGGATTTTTTAAATGTTAGCACTATCAGCACTTTTTTGCACATTTTAATGGAGCGTTTTTTATCTAGTTGATGCTTATTTATGACTCCGTATGCACAACGATATGAGAATGTTGAGTTTTATTCCTTTGTATAACTCTGGTATATTTTAAAATACTTTTTAAACATTGAAGGGTCTTTTTGATCTATAAAGTAGGTTGATAGAGATATTATTTTTGGCGTTACATCAATTGTGGGCACTAGCCAAAAAGTCAGCCATTGGTGCTTAGACTTTGATTTTTATATGGGATTTTATTATTTATGCCAAATATTATGTAGAGAACTGCATGTCGTTTAACCTGTAAAAAAATCATTTATTTACATTGAAAGTTTATCTAGAGTTCAAGTCAGCTATGCATTGTTAATGCTAACATTGGAGTATGTGAATTACAAGCAACACTAATTTGAGAAAAAGGCTTTTTTCCAATGGTATGCTCCATAAAATAGTATGTTTTCTATTTTTTCTTTCCACTGATTTACCAATCCCTTGTTATGATTGGTTGCATTGAGTTTAAATGTAGTGACACATCACCAGCGCGTCAGGTGATCAAGATCGCTGTGGCAATCGAAACGCGTCTGGGGCGGACACTTGTCTGTTTCACTTGGGTGAATATCAAAATAAATTATGGAACTGTGAACCCGTGCCTCTGGATTTTTTGGAATACGATGGGGGTCCGTACCTGTGGTGTTTCCCTCTTGGCTGCAATAAGAGGGACAGGACTTTGGTTTTTATTTATAAATATATATATATATATATATATATATATATATATATATATATATATATATATATATATATATATATATATATATATATATATATATATATATATATATATATATATATATATATATACTACTGGCAGTCGCCAGTAGATAGTTATAGTTACAACCTATTATCCATAGGAAATCCGCGACATTCTATTTGAAATAACTCTCTTGCCGGTTGACGTATCTTCGCAAAATTTTCAAACTTTGTGGCCCGCTCCGGTCCGCTCCTACCCTGAAAGTCTCGGGGGATTCGTCAAGTGGGGGCCGAGAAAAAAGGGGGGTCCCAAAACTCGTTTTCCCCATGCAATTTTCCATAGGAAACTTTAGACACGGCTACAGCCCGAACTGCTGAATGGAATTACACCAAATTTGGCAAAGAGGTAGTTCTTGGTTCAGAAAGAACCCTTTTTGTTAAATGGTGTAAATCCGTTCAGTAGTTGCTGAGAAAATCAAAAGTAAAAAGATAGTGATATCTATGGGCAAGGAGGATTCGCGCACCCTGAGCGCACCCTGCGCGCACCGTCCCGATCACGAGCTGCATGTTAATTGGCTGTCAGCTGGCTGTCAACATTCCGATTCAGGAAATGTTGGCAGCCATTTTGTCCCTCGGTAGAACCGAGGGACAGAAACAAGTGCGCAAAGCGCACAAAGGGGCAGGGTAGAAAAATAAAATATGTAAAAGAAATTGTTTCTAAAAATGTAGTAAATCAGTATGAAAAAAATTAATATAAAAATTAATACATTTAAAAATTGTCATTTAAAAAACCTTTGAAATTCACTGAAAAAACCGTAGGTTTCAGGCACGTTATAGTTACAAATTAGCATTTTAAAAACCTTTGAAATTCACTGAAAAAACCATAGGTTTCAGACACGTTATAGTTAGAAATTAGCATTTAAAAAACCATTGAAATTCACTGAAAAAACCATAAGTTTTAGGGACAGTTATACTTAGTTGGACATTGCACTCGTACAAAACCCGTGAAATTCCCCCGTTATAGTTAGTTCAGCTAACTATAACTCGCGCCCCGCAATGCACTGCTGATGACGTCACATATTACATCACTCATGACATGGTCAGTGACATCACTGATGACATCACTGATGACATCTCAAATGACATCACTGATGACATCATCCACGTGATAATCTGATGCAGCTCCTCACACCCTAATATAACCTTTGATACACCCAATCTAAATTACAGAGTGCCATTCGCAAAACCATAGACACTCCAACACCAATAACTACATACCCACTCACTGATTCTTAGGTCTACACACACACATCCACTCACTCACCCGTACAGTCACTCATACTTATGGTCACTCAGTACAGGACTATCATATGCACTCTTACTCCTATATAGACACTCAAACACCGCCACTCATCCATAGAGGTACTCACACACCTAGTCAGTCATGCAAATAATTAAACACACTGCCATTTACTCACCTATACAGTTATACACACACCAGCTCACTTAATCATACAAATACTAGCACATTGTTACGCTCTTATACAATCACTGATACAAGCACACACTCATCCATACAGCCACTATCACAATCACTCACTCTAGCTTATAGCTATTTATATACTCCAATACACATATATACTGCCTTTCACATATGTAGTTACTCACACATGTACCACTGGGACATACATTCACTCACTAACACACTCTTACACACACTTACCCACCCATACAGTCTATCACAGATGCACTCTTGAAACCATCCACCCAGTGAATCACCCACTCACACATCTATGCACAGTCGCACACACCCCATCCACACAAACACTCAGGCACCCATATAGATACTCATAGAACCAATCAATAACCCATATAGACACTCATGTAGCTATTCGCAAATCCATGCATCCACTTACACACCAACAGACGGATACAGACATTCACACAGTTTAGTCACTAACCCATGCATTCAGTAAGATACGTTTAATCACTCACTTGTAGAGTCAGTCACGCACGTACTAAATCATCCATTCAGACACTTATACACCCACTCATTCTTCAATACGCCTTTCCCTATATATATTAAACATATTTAAACTTTACAGAAACACACAGTCACTGGATGATGTCATCAGTGATGTCATTTGAGATGTCATCAGTGATGTCATCAGTGATGTCACTGACCATGTCATGAGTGATGTAATATGTGACGTCATCAGCAGTGCATTGCGGGGCGCGAGTTATAGTTAGCTGAACTAACTATAACGGGGGAATTTCACGGGTTTTGTACGAGTGCAATGTCCAACTAAGTATAACTGTCCCTAAAACTTAGGGTTTTTTCAGTGAATTTCAAAGGTTTTTTAAATGCTAATTTCTAACTATAACGTGTCTGAAACCTATGGTTTTTTCAGTGAATTTCAAAGGTTTTTAAAATGCTAATTTGTAACTATAACGTGCCTGAAACCTACGGTTTTTTCAGTGAATATATATATATATATATATATTACCTACTGGCGGTCGCCAGTAGGTAGTTATAGTTAGGACCTCGTTTCTATTAAAAAATTGTTTTTTGTTTTGCCAATATCTTTGGCGCCGGTTGACGAAACTTCGCGAAATTTTCAAAACTAATGGGGCACTCCGGTCAGCTCCTGTCTGTAAAGTTTCGGGGTGATTCGTCAAGCGGGGGCCAAGAAAAATGGGGCTCTCAAAACGCGTTTTCCCCATGTTAATTTCCATAGGAAATTTTAGACACGGCTACAGCCCGAACTGCTAATACAGACATTCACACAGTTTAGTCACTAACCCATGCATTCAGTAAGACACAATTAATCACTCACTTATAAAGTCAGTCACGCACCTAATAAATCATCCATTCAGACACTTATACACCCACTCATTCTTCAATACACCTTGGCATATATATATATAAAACATATTTAACCTCTTCGATGCTCATGACGGCACCAGGCCGTCATGAGTCACGGTTGAGCTGTGCTGGTGCCGTCACGACCACGCCCGCGATTGGAATTCCTGCTGCAGGCAAGCGGTTAAACTTTACAGAAACACACATTCACTGGATGATGTCCAGATACTTAGGGGCCGATTCCGATTCGGGCCGGAAATCTCTCCGACCGAGACGGACCTGGAGAGATTTCCGACCGATTCGGACCAGTGCAGCCCGACCGAACGAGTACGATGCGTCCGTATGTTATCGTACTCTAGTCGGTCGGACTCCCATTGAAGTCAATGGGAGCCGGTCATACAACGCGTACGCGGGCTCCCATTGCCTCAATGGGTGCGAGGCGAACAAGGGCGCCCCCTACAGCGGGTACGCGGCGAAGCGACTCGCGCCGTACACGCACAGGTAGGGGGGACCCATGGGTCCCCCCTGTGTGTGACTCGCGTGGCTACGCCTACAGGGGGGTCCGACACGGACCCCCGAAGTACGGCTCCGACTGCTCTCTCGAGCCGGACGGCGCGTGTCGGTCGGACTGCTCGCGGCACGCATCGTACTTACTCGGCCGGGGAACGTCTCCATTGCGCGGTGCGAATCGTGTCCGAGCGAGTCGGTCGGAGCGGTTCGACCCGGGGACGAGTCGGTCGGAGCGGTTGGGACGCCCGAACGAGTCGGTCGGCGATTTCCCATCGTACTCGCTTGTCCGGACGCGTGTACGGATCGGTCGGGAAATAGGGCTCCGAATCAGATCCGGTTAAGCCGAATCCGATTCGGAGCCCTACCGGCCGAGATCGGAATCGGCCCCTAAGTGTGCTGCAAGGAGAGTGCATGGTGAAATTATAAGTGCTTGGGTTTTGGCAGAGTGATTGGATAAGGACATAGGACTGGATGGGTAATTGGAGGAGTGCATAGGTAGTAACAGGGAGATTACTAAACTGTATAGGTAGCACTCAAAGAATTGTAGAAGTGCATGAGTTAGTGCCTGGGTAATTGCATGAGTACATGAGTACTGACTTGATGATTAGAGTACTGCAAGGTGAGTGCATGGTGAATTTATAAGTGCTTTGGTTTTGGCGGAATAATTAGATAAGGACATGGGACTGGCTGGGTAATTGGAGGAGTGCACGGGGAGTGACAGTGTGATTGCTGGACTGCATGGGTACTACCTGGGTAATTGCAGGAGTGAATCAGTAGTGTGTAAGTGGTTAGAGGACTGCATGGATAGTGCACATGTGATTGTAGCACTGCATGTGTTAGTGCCAGGGTCATTGCATGAGTACGTGGCTAGTGACTGGATACTTAGAGTGCTGCAAGGAGAGTGCATGGTGAATTTATAAGTGCTTGGGTTGTGGCAGAGTGATTGGATAAGGACATGGGACTGGCTGGGTAATTGGAGGAGTGCATAGGTAGTAACAGGGAGATTACTAAACTGTAGGTAGCACTCAAAGGATTATAAAAGTGCATGAGTTAGTGCCTGGGTAATTGCATGAGTACATGGGTACTGACTAGATGATTAGAGTACTGCAAGGAGAATGCATGGTGAATTTATAAGTGCTTGGGTATTTGCAGAGTGATTGGATTAGTACATGGTACTTGCTAGGTAATTGGAGGAGTGCACGGGGAGTGACAGTGTGATTGCTGGACTGCATGGGTACTACCTGGGTAATTGGAGGAGTGAATCAGTAGTGTGTAGGTGGTTAGAGGACTGCATGGATAGTGCACATGTGATTGTAGCACTGCATGTGTTAGTGCCTGGGTCATTGCATGAGTACATGGATAGTGACTGGATACTTAGAGTGCTGCAAGGCGAGTGCATGGTGAATTTATAAGTGCTTGGGTTGTGGCAGAGTGATTGGATAAGGACATGGGACTGGCTGCGTAATTGAAGGAGTGCATAGGTAGTAACAGGGAGATTTCTCAACTGTATAAGTAGCACTCAAAGGATTGTAAAAGTGCATGAGTTAGTGCCTGGGTAATTGCATGAGTACATGGGTACTGACTGTTTGATTAGAGTACTGCAAGGAGAGTGCATGGTGAATTTATAAGTGCTTGGGTATTGGCAGAGTAATTGGATTAGTACATGGTACTGGCTAGGTGATTGGAAGAGTGCACGGGGAGTGACAGTGTGATTGCTGGACTACATGGGTCCTACCTGGGTAATTGAAGGAGCGAATGAAAAGTGTGTAGGTGGTAAGAGGACTGCATGGGTAGTACACAGGGATTGTAGCAGTGCATGTGTTAGTACCTGGATCATTGCATGAGTACATGGGTAGTGACTGGATGATTAGAGTAGTGCGTGGAGAGTGCATGGTGAATTTATAAGTGCTTCGGTTTTGACGCAGTGATTGGTTAAGGACATAGGACTGGCTGGGTGATTGGACGAGTGCATAGGTAGTACCAGGTAGATTACTGGAGTGCATACATAGTCCTCAAAGGATTGCAGCAGTGCATGTGTTAGTGACTGGGTCATTGCATGAGTACATGGATACTGACTGGATGATTAGAGTACTGCAAGGAGAGTACCTGAGTGAATTTATAAGTTGTTGGGTATTGGCGGAGCGATTGGATTAGTACATGGTACTGGCTGGGTGGCTTGAGGAGTGCATCGGAAGTGACAGGGTGATTGCTGGACTGCATAGGTAGTACCTGGGGAATTTAAGATGTGAATGAGCAGTGTCTAGGTGGTTAGAGGAGTGTATGGATAGTGCAGAGGTGAATGTAGTGCATGGATAGTGTTTGGATTACTTAATCTTACCTTTACGATAGTAGATATGAAAGTCTTTGAAACAATTTTTGCAGTTGTTTTTTATAATGTAAATTTTAAAAACTTTCAAACTTTAGAATTTTGGTCTGTAAAAGAGAAGAAAAAATACAGTTATAACATATAATATTATAGTTTAAACCACACAACATAATTTTACCATTATATAAGATATTCAGTTTGCCTTTTTTGCTGTTCTCAGAATCTATTGAATTTCACCATAGACAGTGATTTCAATGTTGCTCATCATGTAACAGCGGGCAAAAAAATACAATCAATAAGATTGTTAAAAAAAAACAAATCTATGTCCAAAATATTTACAACAAACTCAACTATGTGTTCACATTTCCTAAAATAAACATCCTCAATAACACTGCATATACTACAAATATGAAATATATGAAATGCTTCTTTCTAAGACAATTTTCTAAATACAATATCAAAGAACAGAAACGATAATTGAATCAGCAATTCTTCATATCTTCCCTATAGTCTAAATGATGTTATTTAACACATTTGCAGTGAGAATATCCAAAATACACTTCTTAATTCATATCGATATCTTCCCACTAGGACGAATGATATTCCTAAAATCCTTTGTATTGAAATTATCCAAAATAATCTCATTAATTCATATTGACATCTTCCCAATAGGCCGAATGATGTTCTCAGAACTTTGGCATTCAAAATATTAGGTATGAATTTGGTAATTCATTAGGCAACCGATATTTGAAAACCAAATGGGCATCATTACAATGTGTCCATCCTTTATTGCACTTTAAATATACAGTGTAGTGTCCAGATGTTGTAGAAGGTCCATCATGGAAAATATTTGCTACTGCTATGAAAGTTCTTCCTGATATTGATAGTTGACTTACTACAAAATTTTTAATTAAAGTTTCCAATTTTCTTCCATCTGCTCTACAACGTTGTATCATTAAAATAATATATTGTCCAAATCTTTCTATAAATAATGTTGATAACATTTCTGATTTGCAGTGACTACATTCCATATTTTGATTAGCTGATTTAACTAATTTGTTAAAAGACACTGTTTTACAATCGGGTATTGTCAAATATATGAATCTTTCAGTGTCTATGTTAGTGGTAGAAGTAAATGTACAATTTTCATATTCATGTTCCCATCTATAACGAAGTCCAAACAGATTTTCAATTTGTATTCCTTCATCTTCCAATACTGCAAGCATAAACATAAGAAATTCCTGAGCATCTTGCTGTACATTCTGTGTAAATTGTGAAGAACCAGAACATATATCCAGAAGATTCCGAATGCCAGAAACACTTTGGATTTTAGTTTTATCAGTTCTCAATTTTTCAAAAATTGAATGCAACAAGGAACAAAACCTTTTTTCACGATTCTCCGTAATTTGTTGTTGGACATTTTCTAGAAAAAATACGACGTTCACAACTACATTAGCATAGCAGTTGATACCTGAACTGTTTTCTAACTGATATCCAACAATCTCTTCAACAGTGTCCTTTTTCTTTTTGTTTGGAATTTCAACATTCTGTTGATTTTTTTCTTCTTTCCAACCTCACTACAGAGTTTCTCATATGTTCGTTTTCGACATAGTACACGCTTTTCAAATACAGGATATTCACCTAAGTTGGGAGCATACAGTCTTCTTAACCGATTATACTCTCTTACACAATTTGCATCTGCACTAATCTTTCTCTCAACAAAATCAATCAAATACAATCCAGATAAAGTTCTAATTCGGGACAATCCAACCTACGCCATTCCCTCTTTAAAAACAGTACTTCCAATGTTTACCAAAGCACTGTCTACACTTAAACCTTGAGATTTATGAATGGTCACCGCATATGCTAAAGAAAGAGGAAACTGTTTTCTATGAACATACAAGTCTTTAACAAGCAAAAAACTAACAGAACAACGTCCAATCTGTTTTACTTCTTCAATCTGATCAAATTTAATCTTTAAAAATTCAATTCCATCTCTATTTTGATAATTAACAAAATCAACAACTTTTCCCATTGATCCATTTACTAAACCTTTTTCCACATCCAAATTACGCCGTAAAATTACCCGACAATTTTCACATACATATAAATTCTTTTCTAAACCAGCAGTCTTAGATATAGATTTTTCCAATGTTTCCAATTTTGTTTTTAATTTTTCTGTCAAAATAATAGTAATTCCTTCGTGCTCTATTTTATCAATGGCTTCCATTTTTATTATTTGTTTCTTTTCCAGCTTTAAAAGTTCTTCATTGAATGTAGAACACTCTCGCAGTGTTGGCATTAGGCAGATTATACATTTATTTTCTCCGAGTTTTTTGTATATTATTTCCGGAGCAACATTTTCATTTGGAAACAAGTTTGTAAGTAGCCGACTTTGCAAAGCTTCTTTACCATGTTCTGTCAATACACCAATTCTTATATCTTGAAGAATGCTTCCATAGTCTTCATCACTTGCCGGTCGCATATTTTTAATAAGTTCTTTGTATTCAAAATATGACCAAATGTTCACGTTTCCAATACTTCCCAAAGACTTTCTGGTGTCTTCATTCACAAGTGTTTTAAATACTGGTTGCACTTTTACAGGAGTAAGTTGCAGTAGATCGCCAAAAACTATCACATGTTTTCCTCCAAATAAGACATTGTATTCAGTTTTTTAAATTTGCTGCATTCTTAAATGCACAAAGGCAAGCATTAAGTTTGAGACCATGCTCACCTCATCAATAATCAGAAGTTTCATTTTCTTTAGTACTCTTGAAACTTCATAATAAGCTTCTCCAGATAGCTTGTGATATTCCAATTTGTTTTCATGTTCAACAGGTAGCATTAGTAAGCGATGTAATGTAACTCCTTTAATGTTGTGTGCTGCTAACCCAGTTGGAGAGGTTACAACACAAGATAAATGTGATTCAGTGGTTTTCTGTAGATAACTGATCAAAACTTTAATTAAGAAACTTTTTCCTGTACCAGCTTGACCACTGATATACATTTGAATAGGTTTAAAAGATGTGCATGTGCATTCTTTTTTTCATGAAGAAAACCATGGTCGATCTGTTGTCTCACTTGCTGATATATTTCTTTCTGTTCAATATTTAGTTGTTCTTCCAAGTTTCCTAAGTCCATAATATCATGTTGAGCTTGATGCATTGCTGTTTCCACTTCACTCATGGCGATTTCTGCTTCATTTTCAATAATTGGTTGTCCTAGTGGATCTTGACTCAGTGGAGCAGAACTTTGACTATCTTGAGAACTGTCTCTAGCAATCTCAGCTGCAATAGTAGCTTCTTGATCAATTTCTTCATTCAACATTTTGAGATAATTTGGAAAAACTGTGCATTCAATGCTATCTTTACATGCATTAAAAGAATCTTCATAGCACTGAAAATCTCCAAGTAATTCCAGTTCCGTACGCCAAGGCTTGAAGAGTTGCAGAAGTGCTAAATAGTAAAATTCCCTTTTATCAGAAGTATCGCAACTCAGGGGCCGATTCCGATTCGGGCCGGAAATCTCTCCGACCGAGCTGGACCCGGAGAGATTTCCGACCGAATCGGACTCTAGCAGTCCGACCGAACGAGTACGATGCGCACGTATGCTATCGGACTCGATTCGGTCGGACTCCCATTGAAGTCAATGGGAGCCAGTCGTACGACGCGTACACGGGCTCCCATTGACTCAATGGGCACGACGCGAACAAGGAAGCCCCCTACAGCGTGTTCGCGTCGATGCGGGTCGCGCCGTACATGCACGTGTAGGGGGGACCCATGGGTCCCCCCTGTGTGCGACTCGCGTGCCTACGCTTCCAGGGGGGTCCGACACAGACCCCCAAATTGCGGCTCCGACAGCTCCTTGGAGCCGGACTGCGCGAGTCGGTCGGAGTGGTTGCGATGCGCATCGTACTTACCTGGCCGGGGAACGTCTCCATAGCGCGGTGCGAGTCGTCCCCGTGCGAGTCGGTCGGAGCGGTCGGGTCCTGCGAACGAGTCGGTCGGAGATTTCGCGAGCGCACGCATCGTACTCGCTCGCCCGGACGCACGTACGATTCGGTCGGGAAATAGGGCTCCGAATCGGATCCGGTAAAGCCGAATCCGATTCGGAGCCCTACTGGCCGAGATCGGAATCGGCCCCTAGGTTTCCTATGATTAATCAGATTTCCTTTACTATGTTTCACCAAACATCCTTCTGAACCAATCACTGCATATTTTTCTTCATTTATGTTCTCTGTAATATTTCTCTTAAAACTATAATATTGCAGCACTTCATAGAGACATATGTTTTCAAGATGAGGACTTCTATTTGGATAGTACGTATCCAACATGTTTGTTTTAACAATATCTGTGCTTTCTGGTTCATTTAATGCTAAATATTCGATTTCTTGTATAGATTTAAGTACTCGATTTCATGTTGCAGCAAGACCTAGACTAACCCAAATTATTCCTCTTGACTTTGAATATAAACTTGCAGAGGACAACTGATCCGAACATTCATAGGATCCAATCTCTCGATGCGACAGCATCTTCAAACTAAAGCTGTACAATTTCTTACTAAGACTCTTCTCGTGGGAAATTTCTTCCCACATTTCTTTCAACTCCGTCTTTTCTGATTTTGTTATGTATGACGTTGCATACCGAGCAACAGCAATGGAATTATCCGCAACATACTGGATATCCATATTAGCATTCCACATCGACAAAATAACTGGATTATAATCATTAATATACTTTGATTGTTCACTTCTTTTTAAATTGTAAGTATTTTTGGGAGATTTTCTAGTGATGGTATGTCTCACTGCTGACATGAAACTGTTCACTCTTCCTTTGGATATTACTGGACGTGGAAATCCAAAACAACATTTGGTATAAAACTTTTCCTTCGACTTGCATTTCCGTCGACAGTATTTCCCACATCGATGAGTTGGAAACCGTAACACTTGTTGCCTTAAGGTGTTTTCTTCTCTTGTTTTTGGTATAGCACATGTAACATAGTCTTCAATAAAAGATAAAACAGTCTCATCCGAATCAGTTCCAAATTTGGGTGCATCCTTGATCCATAAAAGCATATGTATATGAGGAGCACCTCTAGCTTGATACTCCTTTCACCAAAAGAAATCAATAACTTCTCCAAGAGGAGGATTGTTTTTATTGCAGATAAAAGACATCATAGCTTGAAACCTATGATTAAAATATCTGCACATATTTACAGGATCCAAGGAACACAGTTCTCCAGGTGTCTTGAATTCAATGTTTTTAATATTTGAATTTGCTTCTCGAAGAAATTCAAGTAAATCGTCCCATGCGTATTCAGCACAGCTTAGCGTACCAAATCATGTAGGAGCTCCTAAGTTCCTTAACATACATTTAAGTTCTCCATGACGACGATACCAATACTCATTAGTACCACGCTGACACGCCATCAAACTAATCAATTGAGATTCTAAATGATCATCTCTCTCTCATGTACTTTGTCCATGAGTTCCTTTGCAGAAACATTTTGAAGATGAACTCCTGTTTTTAATTTGTGGTTGACTGCATATGAAAGTCCAGACAAGTCACTTTCAAACAAAAGATGAAATATATATGGGATACATTGTCAAAATCTTGGATCTTCTGAGTACAATCTTGTTGTCCGATAATCTGATGCGGGAATCTGTACTGGTCGCTCGTCATATCGTCCACCTTTTCCAGTGGGGAAGAGCTGTGGAAAACAACGAGCTTCCAAACTTTTTTCCCAAACACTCATGGGAGTCCCCTTCGCTTTCTTCATTTGGAATAATTGAATAGTATTTCCCATCACTTGTTTGGAATGTAAAGGATGTACACTATAATGTTCATAAATTTCTTCACTTTTGGACATGTCCACTTTTTCAATTTGGCAACATAATTTGGTCTTTCACAACAAATTACCTTAAACTTCGTAATATCTTCTTCAAACTTCTCAGTACTACTATGTTCCACGTCTTCTTCAATACCTACTTCTATCAATGTCTCACTTTGTCTACACTCTTGTTCAGGACCAAAGTAACGAAACTCTATTTCATCACAAACTTTTTTTACATCTGATACTGACCCATGCAAAAGAGCACTGTTTAAGTCACTTAAAATTATTGCTGGACTTTTTGCGTAATACAATCTTCTGACTAACTTCCGCATTTGAGAGTGATGTACTGCTAACATTCTGAAATGATGAAAAACATTTCTAGAAAGACAAGCCAGAGAATGACCTTGCAAACCAGTATTTTTTCTCACTTTGCAAGGATCTAGTCCTTGCAGCATCTTAATCTTTTGTTTAACACTTTTATTACTGTATGCTCGTAAGAAATTTCATAAAATATCAATAGACTCCTGTTGTATACTACAAATACTACTACAATGCCAAGTATACACTGGGGCTTTGCTACGTCTCGCTAGAACTTCATCAGCTATCACTTCTTCTACATTTCTATGAACCATCTTTTCTTTTTCAATTGCACAACCGTTCTTCACTTCATAAGCACGACCACTGGTATCAACTGCGTGCACTAATGTATTGGTTTGAAAATAGCTCTATTCATTAAAAAAAGGATCTGAACTTGAATTGTGCTTCCATTCACCCCAAAAAATATCACAAAAGTTAGTTCTGTTAATTAGGGGCCCATTACGATGGCGGGCGGAAGCACTACCGCCGTGCTGGCGGATGCAAAAACCACCAGTTACCGCCGGCACGCAGCAGTCCACACGCCCGCCCAATTACGATGCGAAAAGCAGGCCAAACACCGCCGGCAAGCCAGCAACACCGTCCGCCATCAAAGTGCGCCCGCACACGTAGCGGCGCAGCACAACTGACACACACCGTCCGACGAAACACGTCCCGCCCGGCGCATAAATTACGATGCCGCAAACAAACGGCTCCCACGGCAAAGAGACACCGCACGTGAAAGAGAGGCGGAAACACGGACGCAGAGCACGGACAACGAAGAAGCGGCACCCCGGGCATGAATCCAGCACTGCAGGCCCTTCCCATGCTTCTGCTGATGCACCACCAAGGACGCAACGTACCGCGGAGACGCAGGTAGGCACACACACAACAAGTGCACGCAAACAGCGCACACAGTGCAAGGGCGGATAAAGCGGACAACCCCCCACCAGCGCGTGCACACTACACATCCACCATTGCATCCACATATGACACACAGGCCAAATCCTAACATCGCGGAACACATGTGTACACACCACCTGGGACTAGGAACCAACCACCCCGTCACGGCCCCAAAGCGCCGATGACGCCGCCACACATGCGCACAACGCAGAGGCCAACCGCAGCGCCATGCATGCGTCGCACACAGACACAGGGACACAACCAAGCAGCACACACACCAGCCCCACCCCGAACGCACATGACACGTGACAGGCCTGCCACAGACATGTCCCCAACGCCCAATTCACGGACAACACCCAACGCCACACAACCGACGCACACATGTCAGTTAAGTCACGCAACAGCAGGACACACCCCAGTGTAACAAACATGGCGAAGCACACAGCGGCGGCAACACCAACTAGGAGAAGCAGGGCCCCTTCGGGAAGAGGAACGCCAGTACCACACTGAAAAACCCATACCACCCTGCACATATGAACAAGACACATGAAACGGAACACCAAAGAGCCCGGGGACTGACAACAGGTGGCCCAAGAATTACATCCACACACAAGGCCCAACGCAGAGCGGAAAGGCAGCCTGCCGCCCACACAAGGGAGAGCAGACAGCACTGAATGACCTTCCATTCCAACACCGAAACCACAGCCCTACGACAGAAGCCGGTGAATACAGCCATTGTCCAAGAATAGACCAACACAGGCATGCCGAGGAGACCGACCACACGGCAGATAGCGCATATCACAGAAGCACACAACGGACGGGGAGGAAAGAAGAAAACACTCCCCCATGTCGGCCACATGCAAGTTAATTGGAAGGAGTCACACAGCACCGACCTTGAACTGTCTGAGAAGCATGTGGGAAGAGGGCCCGTGTCCTCCAAACAAGCCAACAGAACACAAGTCCTGTCTCCCCACGACTACACAGAGCTCACAGCAACCCCGGAGCGTGCACATTGCAGACTGCACACACAGCCGGAGCACGCCACCTCTACGAACCGCTGCGAAATGGCAACCGCAACACACCTACCCAACTACGCCGAAGAGCTCAAGCTGTACCAAACCAGCACGATACATACATTGGGATGCGATCTCCTGTCCCTGCTGAACGTAAGTTACCGACTGACTTACCGCATCACATTGTTCAGCTGCGTCATGCCCGTCTTCTACTGTCGGAGGTGTCCCTACCAGCATCCCGTCGAGATATGCCTCTCCAACCCGGCATGTCTGAAGGCGGACCTGCTACCACTACTCCTCCCTCTGGACGCACACGACAGGGCCTGCTCTGCCTATGGGGGCATGGCGTATGTGGCCAACATCGCACGCGCACTGAAATGGAACCACTGTGCCTCCACACGACGGATCATCGAGAACAGCTACATCGAATGTCACCCAGCATGCCCCATCATGGTCGTCCAAGGGACAACCTACGAACAACACCTTGACAGCCACCATCCGCTTCATTGGCTGGCAAACATGTACACCACCAATGACATGGAAGCCCTGCTGGACGGCATCGCATACCTGTCAACCTGTAAATACGTCGGACCACAACGCAGGTTCCCCGAGTGACCTATGAAGTCCAACCCCGCACCCATGCTCAGCTTCCGCACGGACTGGCCAGTCACCACCACAACAGCCATACCAAACGACCGGCAACTGTAACCACACCATCAACGACATCGCCATGACATCGGATATGACTGGGACATGCACACTGTTCCCCATCACATCCAGGAACACCGCATGCATCGTGGGAGGCAGTGGCATGGGCTCTGTGCATCGCACCCACATGGACGGAACTGCACGAACAACCAGGACACGACATGGATCCAGCGCCCATGGACACACACACCGCTCAGTGGACATGAATAGGTCGCCTGGAGTCTGTGGGTGCTGCACCCCTCCCACCCCGCCCCGGGAATCCCATACCAGGACCTTTGCATGGACGACAAGTGCATACAACAACAACACGACCCCAGTGACTGTGACATGTCCAGTAACCACCACAGTGCAACAACAAGTGGCACGCCGCTGCATGCACGCAAGCACATGCCCTGATGTCATCTCACATGCACGCGTGCATGAGGAACAACCGCAGCAAACCTGTCACATGGAACTGAGATGGACTGTGCCCATGATGCCGAGCGGTCTGGTAGGCTACATGTATACCGTCTGTGTCAAAGTCCGCAGCTCCGCAGCTATACGTAAATGTACATTAGCACAGCCTTGGCCAAGCAGATGTAACCCCACACCCTATCCCATTTGTAATCATGCTCAGTATATCCTCAACATGTATTCCGCTGCCAGTAGTGTCCACTATACTGCATCACAGAGGACAGAAGACTCAATATAATGTTTGAAACCAGAACTGTCTCCGCTGACTCATTTCACAAGTACGAATGAGAGAGGATGAGAGTATGTGAAGTACACGGCAGTCGTGACATGACCATGTAGTCCACTGGTATTGGATGTCAACGCAAATGAGTAGCACTACTGTGGAAGACACACATGTGTCGTGTGAAGTCGTATGGACGCAGTGCTCAGGTGGGTGGGTGCGACGGGTAGATGCGCACATGCCAAGTTGGAGCACGCCGTGTTGGGAGGGCTCATGAACAGTACACCACCGCTTCCCTGGGCATTGTGAGAGGACACCTGTCGGGGGGAGTGAACACGTGTGTGCACAGCAGCCGGGCACACGTACAAAGCGGTACCAGGCGCACCTCAGCCCACCCTCTGTGGACAAGCTGGATCCTGTTGTGCGCCCGCCATGCCCCTTGACAAGGCACACACAGCCCCAGTCGACCAGGTGTAACCCCAACATAGTCAATCCGCACAGGCGATACAGGGCACGGGATGGCAGTGGAGCATGGTGTGTGAGAGGTCTCCTCGCGCTCCTCCTGGTCATATCACGCAGGCAATAGAACCTCAACGTCCAGCATGGCAAAAGTCAAATGGAAGTGTAGGGGGACGCACCACAGCACGAGCAGCACTGACGTCACGGGAGGTGGCTCGCACCATCCCATCCATTGCCCATCATACCAACCACGCCACATGCCATAGCGACTAAGTGCAAGCGCGTGCGCCACCACCCTGAGCCCTCCCCAGAGAGGCCAAAGAGTGAATGTGTGGGCCATCAGCCACAGACGGACGCGGCATGGCCGCAAGGGCAGCCACAGCCACTGGGTGTCGCAGGTGGCGGATCCGGAAGGCGAAGACTGTGATGCATAGTCCATGCAGGCCGGGTCTCCATTTGGGGCACCACGCAGGTGGGCGGCGTCCCGCCACACATCATACCCTGAGACAGCCCACTCGTGCAACTGGACCCACACATACACTCCTTGCCCTCTCTGGTGCGAGCTTGGGGCTGCCTGTGCAAGCGCTAGCCTCGCAGGTGAGCATGCATATTGGGGGTGCGAGGGGAGGACATGAGGGCTGGGGCGAAGATGACTGTATCACTGTCAGTTAGTACAAGGGATGACCCAGATGTGGAAAGGAAGAGACGTGTCCCGTGTGTACTGCAACTAGTCGCCAATCCAACTACCCCCCATGTCCGGAATGTAAGCCCGCACCTAGGCCCGCCCATCCGCCACATCGAACATACCACCAGCACGACAACCTTCCCATTCGAAACACTGACTGGGGGTGGCGACCAGTGAACAATCATGTGTAGCCTACCCACGCGTACATGTGGGCCCTCCATGATCCATGTCACCTGCGGCAAAGACATGACATGCGCAATGAGGGAAGTGAGGAGAGCTGTCCGCCCCACGCGCAGAAGGTGCATCAGCTCCACAGACCCAGCAGCGAGTCCAGCAGGGGTCACATGTGCAGGGGCAGCTGTGCCTGGTGTGAAGGCACATGCATATAGACAGCACATCGACCAATGTGTAGTCTGCCCACATCCACAGTCCATCATCATGCGGACATAGGAATTGAACACAGGGCAACACATCTTAGCTGGTGCACCCACCGTGACCAACAATGCGCAATCATCGACGTACCCGCCCTGTGCATGGCCCCCCACCCAACGGAGGCACATCCAGTGCCACCATCCCACACACACAAGCCTTCCACGGAACATGCTGTGTCCAATGGTCAGTACAGAGTCAGCGCCCATCTGGTGGATCCTGAACAGGAGACACATGCACACACATGCCAGCTCCCACTATGTACGACTGCCACCTGGCACGTGCAATGTAACCTCTCACCTGTGACGTGTGACTGCAAGCACACAGCCGTCTTGGCATGGGGCTGTCAATGTGGACACCAGTCAATGTTTCGGGAGCTGTGATCCGTACAGTGCTGTACATAGGGTGCAGTGCTGACACCTACTACTGTCTCATATCCCCTCGTGCCACAGGTCCCACTTGTATTGGCCGCTCAGCCCGTGCCCACATCGTCGTCGTCGTGTGCCATACTCATCCAGCCTCGGAAGCAGTATCATGCTCAGCAGACACTCATGTTGCCGTGGCGTTGCCGCTTGACGAATATGCAGTCAGTCCCCATCAGCACGCCCCGCAAGTCATTGGGGCCTAGATCCCCATGTGCATGCACATGGCAGTGGTATGTCTCACTTGCCATTGCCATTGTTGGGAGACCTGTGTAAGTGTATTGTGGCCGTGCCGTCCCAGCTTGACAGCTGGGCTGTGGCCCATGTGCTTGCTCAGTCATGTCAGTGATGTGTATGCGAAATTGCTATGTGCCGTGTTGCTTTGACATGTGTCCTCTGCCATTTAACCCAGGCGGAGACCGAACATTGACCGCCCATACCAATTGCTGGCGGACATGGACGATACAGAGGTAATCAGGAAGTTTCGGCTGGACAGGCCAACTCTGCATCGACTGTGTGCCATGTTAGAGCCCCATCTCCGTCCCCGCAGGGTGTATCCGACTGCTGTCACCCCCACGGCTAAGGTGATGGCCGCCATGCATTTCTTCGCCACTGGGTCATTCCAGCACACAGTGGGCAGTGGAGGAGGGATGTCCCAGCCCATGTTCAGCAAGGTGCTGAGGGATGTACTGGCAGCCATGATGCTGTACCGGAACAGGTACATCAGATTCCCCAGGGCTCGTGAATTGGCGGCAGTGAAGGGTGCATTCTATGCCCTTGGCAGAATCCCACACGTCGTGGGAGCCATTGACTGCACTCATGTTGGCCTTGTTCCACCACAGGCCACTGAGCACCTGTACCGCAACAGGAAGCACACGCACTCCCTGAATGTGCAAGTGGTGTGCCTTGCGGACATGGTGATCACCCACGTGTGTGCAAAGTTTCCAGGCTCGGCCCATGACGCACACATAATGCGCAACAGCATCTTGCCACGACTGATGGCCAATCTGCAACAGGATCGTGGCTGTATTGTCGGTGAGTATGTGGAGTGGTGTAGCGTGCTGGTTGTGCGATGCTGTCCCCTGTCCAGTTGGAATAGCAACGGTTCTCTGTGTCCCTCACACCCAGGTGACTCTGCGTATCCGAATGGGGCATGGCTGCTCAGTCCATTGAGGAATCCTCGCACCCCAGCAGACGATCGATACAATGAGGCACATGGGAGGACCAGACGTGTGGTCGAGCGTACCTTTGGCCTCCTCAAGTCCAGGTTCAGGTGCCTGGACCGCACCGAGGGTGCACTGGCGTACTCCCCACAGAAGGTGTGCCAGATAGTGGTGGCGTGCTGCATGCTGCACAATCTGGCCATTCGGAAGCAGATCCCCCTCATTGTGGATGACGGAGATCAACCAGGGCCCCAGCCCGCAGACCAGGACAGCTCGAGTGAGGTGGACAGCGGAGAGGAGGAAGCTGGGAATGTGCGCCAGCAGCTCATCGCCCGCTACTTCACTTGACGGTGAGTGTCCATGTACGACGGATGATGTGTCTGTATCTATGCAGGTGTGTGTGTGCTGTGTCAGGGTGGCCGTATGTTCACTGCGTGCAGTGTGTCAACGCTCCATGGCCAGGGTAGTATGCCACTGTTGGTGACTGTGGCATTGTGCCCTATTGCTCTGTGCGATGTGTGTACATTGCTTGTAGTTGTTGACATGTACTGTGTGATGGGTGTGTGACACACTCATTGAATGTGCTCCTGTTCTGTCTCCCACCCCTAGGTCCCTACAGGCCCTCCGGATTCCATTTCCATGCCACGCATCAGGTGCCTTTCCGCCCAAGGTGGCCGTTGTATTCCGTACAATAAAGACACAGGGCACAAACAGCAGTTAGTGAAAAAGGTGCATTTATTACAAACTGTGACATGTGATTGTGTGTAAGGTGATGACAAAAGTGGTGCGTGCAGTGACAATGAGCTGTCGGTCATGGCTGCATGATGATCAGGGTGTACCCACTGGTTCTATGTCCATAGTCCAACACACACATGCCATCCAGATGGCTGTGTGGAGTGGGATCGTAGAGCAAGTCAATGCAGTGGCTGGTCAAGGAAGGCTGGCGGAAGGCTGGATGGCTGCCTCACTTGCGACTGGAGCGTGCGAAGTCCTCCCGGGAGATCTGTTTCCTCTTCGGACGGCCCCTTCCACGTTTGGGAGGGGGTGTGTGGTGGCGACCTGCTGGTGGTGGGTGAGGTGTGCTCACTGGCTGTGGACGCAGGGAAGTGGACACTGCTGCCCGAGCCTGCGCCCTAGCAGGTGGTGGCGGAGGTGGTGTTGCTGGCCTTGCCTGTGACCCCACCGCCACCACCAGCTGGCCCATGAGGTCCACGAGTTGGTCCATACGGGACACGAATTGGCCCATATGGGCGTCCATGGACCTCAGCACCCCCAGCACCTCCCGCGTGTCAGTAGCAGACCTGGCCCATTGTCCTTGGGCCTCTTCATAGGCCCCAAGGACTCTGGCCATTTGAGGCAGGGCATGGCTCCCAGGGGAGGCTGGCGTTTCCCTGACCCTGCTCCTCCTACCAGTCCTGCTGCCACCGGCCTGCCCACTAGCCACATTGCTCACCACGGTCCTCGCTGTGGCTCCCAGGGTGGATCCAGTCGGCCGGGCCACCACCTGCGCTGGGGCTGGTGCCAGCGAAGACGTGGTGGTGGTGGAGGCGGTGGTGGTCGGTGCGGCGATGGTGGCGGTTGCGGCAGTGGTAGTGGCCGCAATGACCGTGGGTGTGGCCGCAACGACAGTGGCAGCAGGGGACTGGGACTGTTCAGCATCCCTGGATGATGGGTTGGTGGGTAGGAGGGGTCCTGGGGAGCGGCTGGGCCCTGCCACGCCAGATGGGCCAGCTTGGTGGTCCGTGTCCGAAGAGGTGGACAGATCCTCCAGATCCGTGTGTCCTCGTTGGGGGCTTGTAGGCTGGCTGTGCTGGCTGCTGTCTCCATCCCCAGCGTCCAGCAGTTCGTCACCTGTGGAGAGAATGAGATTTGTTATTGTGTTGCACCTGGCGAAGTATGTATTAGTCGTCTGACATTGGCAGTTCGTGCAATCTCGTACATGGGTTTCCCGGAGGCGAGTGTGTGGCTGTGGCATCTGTAGGTGTGTGTGCTAGGCAATGGGACTGTGTGCTGTGCACATGTGGCATGGGACGGATTGGCCATGCCGATGGGTGTGTTGCTTTGCCCCTACTCATTGTGACTCTGGTGTATGCGGGCTCCTGGCCCATCCTGGGTCTGGTTTGTACTTTGCTTTTGGAGTTCAAATGGAACGCTTAGGAACGCATATGGCAACATGGGGGCCATGCCCCAGATTCGCATTTGGGATGGAATATGCTTTTGGGGTTCAAATGGAACGCTTAGGAACGCATATGGCAACATGGGGGCCATGCCCCAGATTCGCATTTGGGATGGAATATGCTTTTGGGGTTCAAATGGAACGCTTAGGAACGCATATGGCAACATGGGGGCCATGCCCCAGATTCGCATTTGGGAGGGAATATGCTTTTGGGGTTCAAATGGAACGCTTAGGAACGCATATGGCAACATGGGGGCCATGCCCCAGATTCGCATTTGGGAGGGAATATGCTTTTGGGGTTCAAATGGAACGCTTAGGAACGCATATGGCAACATGGGGGCCATGCCCCAGATTCGCATTTGGGAGGGTATATGCTTTTGGGGTACATGCTGTGAGCCATGGGTGCCGAACGTGACATGTGTTGTGGCAGCATGACAGTGCATGGTCTGAGGTGTGTGCATGCCTGACATGCCCTGCATATTTGCTGTCTGTTGTGGTTACTGGACATGGCATTGGACGCATCGTTATGAGTGAGTGATAGTTGTGTGCCAGCCAACGTATTGCAGTTGTCCCATCTCCTTGGTGTGCGTGCTGCCCTGTGCCATGTGCATCACTGCAGTGCTCGGGGGGTGTGGCCCATGTTGTGTGTTGTTGCTCACAGTGTGTCGTGCGCTTAATTGACTTCTGGCACATGGTTGGTCATGGGCATGTGTCTTAGCGTGACTGCTGTATGTGTGGCAGCTGTGCGGATGACATGCCTTTCATGAGACTGGGGCTGACGGATGGGATGGATGGTATGTTGTATGTGCATGGTGTGTCTGTGTGTTTGATGGGTTCAGTGGTGTTCGTGTGCATTTATGTTGTTCCGCTCTGTTGCGTCTAGTGTTGTTTGTCTTACATAGGCGTAGTTGTGGGGTGTGTGGTTGACAGGCAGTAGGGGCTACATGGACAGGACTTCAATGGTGTTTCGGTTGTGTGTGATGAGTTGCACAGTGGCTGCCGTGTGGGACTATATTCAGTGTGGCTTGTGCATGCAGACGTGGCTCCTTGGGTGTTGCTATGTCTGTGATGGGTCATGTGGGGTGTGAGTCTGCTGTTCATGTCCGTGTGCACATTGTTCACTTGTTCGTGACGGTGGGCGGTGCTGCGTGTTCGTGTGCTACGTGACATGTCCCATGTGTTGGTGGTGTTATGGTCCTCATGCCTCCAGTAATCCAGCCCTGTCCAGTTTCCCACCTGCAAGTTGTTCGTGCGTGCACTGTACTGGATGCCACATGGCTCTTAGCGGGGGTGCTCCATGTTGCAGGTCTGTGGGGGTGGGGGGGTGTAGTGGGTCGTGGGGGTGGCTGTACACCCACTGACACCGATTGCTGTGGACCGTGATGTCTGCCTTTCGGCTGTCGTTGTGCACTGCGGTGGCTGACACGTGGGTGTGGGGTGTGGGGGATGCTCCTCCTTGCTGTGCTGTGGGACTGGGGCCTGGTGTGTGTTGTACTTGGGCTGTCCACCGTCCCACCCACTGCACTTTGTGTTCCTGCCACTTACCTGTTACTTGTCGGTTGGTGCAGCTGTGCCTGACACATGGGTGTGGGGAGTGCTCCACCTTGCTGGTCTGTGGGAGTGGGGGCCTGGTGGGTGTTGTACTTCAGCTGTCCCCCTCCGACCCACTGCACTTTGTGTTCCTGCCACTTACCTGTTACTTGTCAGTTGGTGCAGCTGTGGCGGACACATGGGTGTGGTGGGTGCTCGTTGTGGCGCTTCTGGCATATTTGGGGACCTGTTGGTGGTTACGTGGCTGGCTTAGTGTACACATGTCCCCACGCATCTTACAGTTGTTCGGTTTGGCCTGTGTGTGGTAGTGTCTGTTGCATGTGCGTGTGATGTGTTGTGTATTGTGTGCTGGACATGGGGGTGTTTGTCCCTGGGAGCTGTGGCATGGTGGTTGCGCATGTGTGTACATAGCGGTGTGCTGGTATACATTAGTTTGTACTTACCAGCCTCCACTCCCCCTGCTAATCCGGCGAGGATCTCCGGATGTATTACGACTCACACCTTCTCCTCCCACGCTTTGAAGGTCTTAAAGAGCGCGGGATTCCCTCCGCCAGTGACGGCAGCCAGCTCTCTGTTTTTGCCCTCCTTCTTCTTGACCAGGCTCTTTACGTCATTCCAACGTTTGTTAATTTCTCCTCTGTTCCTGGGCAGGGTCCCGACTGCATTGACCTGGTCTACGATCCGGTTCCACATTCTGTTTCTGGTGGCTAGTGGTGTGTGCTGGACCATGTTCCCATAGATTTGTGGGTACACCTTGATGATCTCGTCGACCATGACCGTCAGCTCCATGGGCGTGAACTTGGGCATCCTTTGTGGTGCCATGGTGTTTGTGGTGCTGGTGCGGTGTGTGTTGTGTAATGTGCAGGGGGTTTGTGGTGCCGGTGTTTGGTGGTGGTGGTGGTGGTGGTTGTGATGTGTGCGTTTCTGTGGTGTGCTGCTGTCCTTGCTGTGTCACTGTGTCCTCTCCTCTCCTCTCTGGTTTGCAATGTAGCAAGGGGTTGTGGTCTGTGGGAGTGCTGCTTTTGTACTCACCTATGTGGGTGTGTCCTCATGGTCTGTTGTTTTCAGGTGTGTTGTGTCTGGGGTTCTGGCCTTTGTATTTTTTGTTTGTCCGGGGGTGTTTTCGGGATGTGTACTGTGCTTGTGTATTTGTGCGTGCCTTGCTGTGTGGACTTGTTGGCCATGTTGTGTGCTATTGGTTTTGTGTGCGGATGGTTTCTGTGCAGGTACGTGGGCGCCATGGCTTCTGCCGTGTCGATTCTCATCGGCGTTGTTTGCGCTGGCGGGCGGTATTTTTGTTGTTTTTCCGCGCTCATGGCGGTGCGATCGTAATTTCACGTGCGGTGTGTCGGCCGTGTGGGCGGGCGGTTTTGTGTTGTCGTGCGTGTTTCCGTCCGTGGCGGGCGGTTTGACTCCGACTCGGACGATGGCGGGCGGTATTTTGTATGATTTTTCCGCCGATGGCGGTTTTCAGTTTGTGTACTCATAATGGCGTGGTCGGTGTTCAGGCGGTGTGTGCGGGCGGATTTTTGCCGCTTCCATGCCTGGCGGATTTTTTTACGCCGGGTATCGTAATGTGCCCCTTAGTCTCTTCTTTTTGCTTTTGGCCTTCATAAAATGTATTGGCTTATCTAATGATCGAATTCTGTTTAAAACTAAAATGAATAATTTCCTTTTTAATTCAAAAGCCTTCTCAACAATAGTTTCAATCTGTTTCTTCTTTTTATAAAATGCTGATCTTTTTTTATATTTCTTGCCATCTTTTAATAAATTAAGTACTACTCTATTGTGAAACATTCTTTTCCTTATTTCATCAAATTGATTCTTTCTCCTTTTACAATAGATTATTTTTTGAAAACGTGATTTCCCATTAATATCTCCTTTTTCTTTTCATTCTTCTTTGTTGTTGAGGTATTCTTTCTACTTTCCACATTGTACAAACTGTTTCTAGTCTTTGAAAGTCTTTTAATAAATTCTTTTGTTCTCTTACCGCAAGACTTTTTCTTTTTTCCCTCATGTTGTAGTTCATCTAATTCTTGCTGTTGTCTTTTCTTTAAATAATACTCTTTCTTTTGTTGTTTCCTCTTTACTGTTTTTTTAGTCATGGTAAGTCTTTTTTAATGATGATGAAGAATATCTGTAAAAATAAAATAAAAAATTTAATATTATTAATATAAATCTATAAAATATACCATTCTATTACTAAACAAACACGTTCTACATAAAAACCATTTAAACGCTTTGTTTTGAAATCACAATGCATTTACTGTAGTACACAGGTACTAACTGTATAATTGTAGGAGTAAATGAGTAGTGTTCAGGTGTTTAGAGGAGTGCATGGGCAGTGGATAGAGGATTTTAATAGTGCATGTATTAGTAGCTGGGTCATTGCATAAGTACATGGGTAGTGACTGGACGATTAGAGTACTGCAAGGAAAGAGGATGGTGAATTTCAATGTGCTTGGGGTTTGGCGCAGTGATTAGATATGGACATGAGACTGGCTGGGTGATTGGAGGACTGCATAGGTAGTAACAGGGAGATTACTAAACTGTATAGGTAGTGCTCAAGGGATTGTAAAAGTGCATGAGTTACTGACTGGGTCATACCATGGGTAGTGACTTGATGATTAGAGTACTGCAATGTGAGTGCATGGTGAATTTATAAGTGCTTGGGTATTGGCGGAGTGATTGGATTAGTACTTGGTACTGGCTGGGTGATTGGAGGAGTGCACGGGGAGTGACAGTGTGATTGCTGGACTGCATGGGTACTACCTGGGTAATTGGAGGAGTGAATCAGTAGTGTGTAGGTGGTTAGAGGACTGCATGGATAGTGCACATGTGATTGTAGCACTGCATGTGTTACTGCCTGGGTCATTGCATGAGTACATGGATAGTGACTAGATACTTAGAGTGCTGCAAGGAGAGTGCATGGTGAATTTATAAGTGCTTGGGTTTTGGCAGAGTGATTGGATAAGGACATGGGACTGGCTGGGTAATTGGAGGAGTGCATAAGTAGTAACAGGGAGATTACTAAACTGTATAGGTAGCACTCAAAGGATTGTAGAAGTGCAAGAGTTAGTGCCTGGGTAACTGCATGAGTACATGGGTACTGACTGGATGATTAGAGTACTGCAAGGAGAGTGCATGGTGAATTTATAAGTGCTTGGGTATTGGTGGAGTAATTGGATTAGTACATGGTACTGGCTGGGTGATTGGAGGAGTGCACGGGGAGTGACAGTGTGATTGCTGGACTGAATGGGTACTACCTCGGTAATTGGAGGAGTGAATCAGTAGTGTGTAGGTGGTTAGAGGACTGCATGGATAGTGCACATGTGATTGTAACACTGCATGTGTTAGTGCCTGGGTCATTGCATGAGTACATGGATAGTGACTGGATACTCAGAGTGCTGCAAGGAGAGTGCATGGTGAATTTATAAGTGCTTGTGTTTTGGCAGAGTGATTGGATAAGGACATGGGACTGGCTGGGTAATTGGAGGAGTGAATAGGTAGTAACAGGGAGATTACTAAACTGTATAGGTAGCACTCAAAGGATTGTAAAAGTGCATGAGTTAGTGCCTGGGTAATTGCATGAGTACATGAGTACTGACTTGATGATTAGAGTACTGCAAGGTGAGTGCATGGTGAATTTATAAGTGCTTTGGTTTTGGCGGAATAATTAGATAAGGACATGGGACTGGCTGGGTAATTGGAGGAGTGCACGGGGAGTGACAGTGTGATTGCTGGACTGCATGGGTACTACCTGGGTAATTGGAGGAGTGAATCAGTAGTGTGTAAGTGGTTAGAGGACTGCATGGATAGTGCACATGTGATTGTAGCACTGCATGTGTTAGTGCCTGGGTCATTGCATGAGTACATGGCTAGTGACTGGATACTTAGAGTGCTGCAAGGAGAGTGCATGGTGAATTTATAAGTGCTTGGGTTGTGGCAGAGTGATTGGATAAGGACATGGGACTGGCTGGGTAATTGGAGGAGTGCATAGGTAGTAACAGGGAGATTACTAAACTGTAGGTAGCACTCAAAGGATTATAAAAGTGCATGAGTTAGTGCCTGGGTAACTGCATGAGTACATGGGTACTGACTGGATGATTAGAGTACTGCAAGGAGAGTGCATGGTGAATTTATAAGTGCTTGGGTATTGGCAGAGTGATTGGATTAGTACATGGTACTGGCTAGGTGATTGGAGGAGTGCACGGGGAGTGACAGTGTGATTGCTGGACTGCATGGGTACTACCTGGGTAATTGGAGGAGTGAATCAGTAGTGTGTAGGTGGTTAGAGGACTGCATGGATAGTGCACATGTGATTGTAGCACTGCATGTGTTAGTGCCTGGGTCATTGCATGAGTACATGGATAGTGACTGGATACTTAGAGTGCTGCAAGGCGAGTGCATGGTGAATTTATAAGTGCTTGGGTTGTGGCAGAGTGATTGGATAAGGACATGGGACTGGCTGCGTAATTGAAGGAGTGCATAGGTAGTAACAGGGAGATTTCTCAACTGTATAAGTAGCACTCAAAGGATTGTAAAAGTGCATGAGTTAGTGCCTGGGTAATTGCATGAGTACATGGGTACTGACTGTTTGATTAGAGTACTGCAAGGAGAGTGCATGGTGAATTTATAAGTGCTTGGGCATTGGCAGAGTAATTGGATTAGTACATGGTACTGGCTAGGTGATTGGAAGAGTGCACGGGGAGTGACAGTGTGATTGCTGGACTACATGGGTCCTACCTGGGTAATTGAAGGAGCGAATGAAAAGTGTGTAGGTGGTAAGAGGACTGCATGGGTAGTACACAGGGATTGTAGCAGTGCATGTGTTAGTACCTGGATCATTGCATGAGTACATGGGTAGTGACTGGATGATTAGAGTAGTGTGTGGAGAGTGCATGGTGAATTTATAAGTGCTTCGGTTTTGACGCAGTGATTGGTTAAGGACATAGGACTGGCTGGGTGATTGGACGAGTGCATAGGTAGTACCAGGTAGATTACTGGAGTGCATACATAGTCCTCAAAGGATTGCAGCAGTGCATGTGTTAGTGACTGGGTCATTGCATGAGTACATGGATACTGACTGGATGATTAGAGTACTGCAAGGAGAGTACCTGAGTGAATTTATAAGTTGTTGGGTATTGGCGGAGCGATTGGATTAGTACATGGTACTGGCTGGGTGGCTTGAGGAGTGCATCGGAAGTGACAGGGTGATTGCTGGACTGCATAGGTAGTACCTGGGGAATTTAAGATGTGAATGAGCAGTGTCTAGGTGGTTAGAGGAGTGTATGGATAGTGCAGAGGTGAATGTAGTGCATGGATAGTGTTTGGATTACTTAATCTTACCTTTACGATAGTAGATATGAAAGTCTTTGAAACAATTTTTGCAGTTGTTTTTTATAATGTAAATTTTAAAAACTTTCAAACTTTAGAATTTTGGTCTGTAAAAGAGAAGAAAAAATACAGTTATAACATATAATATTATAGTTTAAACCACACAACATAATTTTACCATTATATAAGATATTCAGTTTGCCTTTTTTGCTGTTCTCAGAATCTATTGAATTTCACCATAGACAGTGATTTCAATGTTGCTCATCATGTAACAGCGGGCAAAAAAATACAATCAATAAGATTGTTAAAAAAAACAAATCTATGTCCAAAATATTTACAACAAACTCAACTATGTGTTCACATTTCCTAAAATAAACATCCTCAATAACACTGCATATAATACAAATATGAAATATATGAAATGCTTCTTTCTAAGACAATTTTCTAAATACAATATCAAAAAACAGAAACGATAATTGAATCAGCAATTCTTCATATCTTCCCTATAGTCTAAATGATGTTATTTAACACATTTGCAGTGAGAATATCCAAAATACACTTCTTAATTCATATCGATATCTTCCCACTAGGACGAATGATATTCCTAAAATCCTTTGTATTGAAATTATCCAAAATAATCTCATTAATTCATATTGACATCTTCCCAATAGGCCGAATGATGTTCTCAGTACTTTGGCATTCAAAATATTAGGTATGATTTTGGTAATTCATTAGGCAACCGATATTTGAAAACCAAATGGGCATCATTACAATGTGTCCATCCTTTATTGCACTTTAAATATACAGTGTAGTGTCCAGATGTTGTAGAAGGTCCATCATGGAAAATATTTGCTACTGCTATGAAAGTTCTTCCTGATATTGATAGTTGACTTGCTACAAAAATTTTAATTAAAGTTTCCAATTTTCTTCCATCTGCTCTACAACGTTGTATCATTAAAATAATATATTGTCCAAATCTTTCTATAAATAATGTTGATAACATTTCTGATTTGCAGTGACTACATTCCATATTTTGATTAGCTGATTTAACTAATTTGTTAAAAGACACTGTTTTACAATCGGGTATTGTCAAATATATGAATCTTTCAGTGTCTATGTTAGTGGTAGAAGTAAATGTACAATTTTCATATTCATGTTCCCATCTATAACGAAGTCCAAACAGATTTTCAATTTGTATTCCTTCATCTTCCAATACTGCAAGCATAAACATAAGAAATTCCTGAGCATCTTGCTGTACATTCTGTGTAAATTGTGAAGAACCAGAACATATATCCAGAAGATTCCGAATGCCAGAAACACTTTGGATTTTAGTTTTATCAGTTCTCAATTTTTCAAAAATTGAATGCAACAAGGAACAAAACCTTTTTCACGATTCTCCGTAATTTGTTGTTGGACATTTTCTTGAAAAAATACGACGTTCACAACTACATTAGCATAGCAGTTGATACCTGAACTGTTTTCTAACTGATATCCAACAATCTCTTCAACAGTGTCCTTTTTCTTTTTGTTTGGAATTTCAACATTCTGTTGATTTTTTTTCTTCTTTCCAACCTCACTACAGAGTTTCTCATATGTTCGTTTTCGACATAGTACACGCTTTTCAAATACAGGATATTCACCTAAGTTGGGAGCATACAGTCTTCTTAACCGATTATACTCTCTTACACAATTTGCATCTGCACTAATCTTTCTCTCATCAAAATCAATCAAATACAATCCAGATAAAGTTCTAATTCGGGACAATCCAACATACGCCATTCCCTCTTTAAAAACAGTACTTCCAATGTTTACCAAAGCACTGTCTACACTTAAACCTTGAGATTTATGAATGGTCACCGCATATGCTAAAGAAAGAGGAAACTGTTTTCTATGAACATACAAGTCTTTAACAAGCAAAAAACTAACAGAACAACGTCCAATCTGTTTTACTTCTTCAATCTGATCAAATTTAATCTTTAAAAATTCAATTCCATCTCTATTTTGATAATTAACAAAATCAACAACTTTTCCCATTGATCCATTTACTAAACCTTTTTCCACATCCAAATTACCCGACAGTTTTCACATACATATAAATTCTATTCTAAACCAGCAGTCTTAGATATAGATTTTTCCAATGCTTCCAATTTTGTTTTTAATTTTTCTGTCAAAATAATAGTAATTCCTTCGTGCTCTATTTTATCAATGGCTTCCATTTTTATTATTTGTTATTTTTCCAGCTTTAAAAGTTCTTCATTGAATGTAGAACACTCTCGCAGTGTTGGCATTAGGCAGATTATACATTTATTTTCTCCGAGTTTTTTGTATATTATTTCCGGAGCAACATTTTTATTTGGAAACAAGTTTGTAAGTAGCCGACTTTGCAAAGCTTCTTTACCATGTTCTGTCAATACACCAATTCTTATATCTTGAAGAATGCTTCCATAGTCTTCATCACTTGCCGGTCGCATATTTTTAATAAGTTCTTTGTATTCAAAATATGACCATATGTTCACGTTTCCAATACTTCCCAAAGACTTTCTGGTGTCTTCATTCACAAGTGTTTTAAATACTGGTTGCACTTTTACAGGAGTAAGTTGCAGTAGATCGCCAAAAACTATCACATGTTTTCCTCCAAATAAGACATTGTATTCTGTTTTTAAATTTGCTGCATTCTTAAATGCACAAAGGCAAGCATTAAGTTTGAGACCATGCTCACCTCATCAATAATCAGAAGTTTCATTTTCTTTAGTACTCTTGAAACTTCATAATAAGCTTCTCCAGATAGCTTGTGATATTCCAATTTGTTTTCATGTTCAACAGGTAGCATTAGTAAGCGATGTAATGTAATTCCTTTAATGTTGTGTGCTGCTAAAGCCAGTTGGAGAGGTTACAACACAAGATAAATGTGATTCAGTAGTTTTCTGTAGATAACTGATCAAAACTTTAATTAAGAAACTTTTTCCTGTACCAGCTTGACCACTGATATACATTTGAATAGGTTTAAAAGATGTGCATGTGCATTCTTTTTTTCATGAAGAAAACCATGGTCGATCTGTTGTCTCACTTGCTGATATATTTCTTTCTGTTCAATATTTAGTTGTTCTTCCAAGTTTCCTAAGTCCATAATATCATGTTGAGCTTGATGCATTGCTGTTTCCACTTCACTCATGGCGATTTCTCCTTCATTTTCAATAATTGGTTGTCCTAGTGGATCTTGACTCAGTGGAGCAGAACTTTGACTATCTTGAGAACTGTCTCTAGCAATCTCAGCTGCAATAGTAGCTTCTTGATCAATTTCTTCATTCAACATTTTGAGATAATTTGGAAAAACTGTGCATTCAATGCTATCTTTACATGCATTAAAAGAATCTTCATAGCACTGAAAATCTCCAAGTAATTCCAGTTCCGTACGCCAAGGCTTGAAGAGTTGCAGAAGTGCTAAATAGTAAAATTCCCTTTTATCAGAAGTATCGCAACTCAGGGGCCAATTCCGATTCGGGACGAAAATCTCTCCGACCGAGCTGGACCCGGAGAGATTTCCGACCGAATCGGACTCTAGCAGTCCGACCGAACGAGTACGATGCGCACGTATGCTATCGGACTCGATTCGGTCGGACTCCCATTGAAGTCAATGGGTGCCAGTCGTACGACGCGTACACGGGCTCCCATTGACTCAATGGGCACGACGCGAACAAGGGCGCCCCCTACAGCGTGTTCGCGTCGATGCGGGTCGCGCCGTACATGCACGTGTAGGGGGGACCCATGGGTCCCCCCTGTGTGCGACTCGCGTGCCTACGCTTCCAGGGGGGTCCGACACAGACCCCCAAAGTGCGGCTCCGACAGCTCCTTGGAGCCGGACTGCGCGAGTCGGTCGGAGTGGTCGCGATGCGCATCGTACTTACCTGGCCGGGGAACGTCTCCATAGCGCGGTGCGAGTCGTCCCCGTGCGAGTCGGTCAGAGCGGTCGGGTCCTGCGAACGAGTCGGTCAGAGATTTCGCGAGCGCACGCATCGTACTCGCTCGCCCGGACGCATGTACGATTCGGTCGGGAAATAGGGCTCCGAATCGGATCCGGTAAAGCCGAATCCGATTCGGAGCCCTACCGGCCGAGATCGGAATCGGCCCCTAGGTTTCCTATGATTAATCAGATTTCCTTTACTATGTTTCACCAAACATCCTTCTGAACCAATCACTGCATATTTTTCTTCATTTATGTTCTCTGTAATATTTCTCTTAAAACTATAATATTGCAGCACTTCATAGAGACATATGTTTTCAAGATGAGGACTTCTATTTGGATAGTACGTATCCAACATGTTTGTTTTAACAATATCTGTGCTTTCTGGTTCATTTAATGCTAAATATTCGATTTCTTGTATAGATTTAAGTACTCGATTTCATGTTGCAGCAAGACCTAGACTAACCCAAATTATTCCTCTTGACTTTGAATATAAACTTGCAGAGGACAACTGATCCGAACATTCATAGGATCCAATCTCTCGATGCGACAGCATCTTCAAACTAAAGCTGTACAATTTCTTACTAAGACTCTTCTCGTGGGAAATTTCTTCCCACATTTCTTTCAACTCCGTCTTTTCTGATTTTGTTATGTATGACGTTGCATACCGAGCAACAGCAATGGAATTATCCGCAACATACTGGATATCCATATTAGCATTCCACATCGACAAAATAACTGGATTATAATCATTAATATACTTTGATTGTTCACTTCTTTTTAAATTGTAAGTATTTTTGGGAGATTTTCTAGTGATGGTATGTCTCACTGCTGACATGAAACTGTTCACTCTTCCTTTGGATATTACTGGACGTGGAAATCCAAAACAACATTTGGTATAAAACTTTTCCTTCGACTTGCATTTCCGTCGACAGTATTTCCCACATCGATGAGTTGGAAACCGTAACACTTGTTGCCTTAAGGTGTTTTCTTCTCTTGTTTTTGGTATAGCACATGTAACATAGTCTTCAATAAAAGATAAAACAGTCTCATCCGAATCAGTTCAAAATTTGGGTGCATCCTTGATCCATAAAAGCATATGTATATGAGGAGCACCTCTAGCTTGATACTCCTTTCTCCAAAAGAAATCAATAACTTCTCCAAGAGGAGGATTGTTTTTATTGCAGATAAAAGACATCATAGCTTGAAACCTATGATTAAAATATCTGCACATATTTACAGGATCCAAGGAACACAGTTCTCCAGGTGTCTTGAATTCAATGTTTTTAATATTTGAATTTGCTTCTCGAAGAAATTCAAGTAAATCGTCCCATGCGTATTCAGCACAGCTTAGCGTACCAAATCATGTAGGAGCTCCTAAGTTCCTTAACATACATTTAAGTTCTCCATGACGACGATACCAATACTCATTAGTACCACGCTGACACGCCTTCAAATTAATCAATTGAGATTCTAAATGATCATCTCTCTCTCATGTACTTTGTCCATGAGTTCCTTTGCAGAAACATTTTGAAGATGAACTCCTGTTTTTAATTTGTGGTTGACTGCATATGAAAGTCCAGACAAGTCACTTTCAAACAAAAGATGAAATATATATGGAATACATTGTCGAAATCTTGGATCTTCTGTGTACAATCTTGTTGTCCGATATTCTGATGCGGGAATCTGTACTGGTCGCTCGTCATATCGTCCACCTTTTCCAGTGGGGAAGAGCTGTGGAAAACAACGAGCTTCCAAACTTTTTCCCAAACACTCATGGGAGTCCCCTTCGCTTTCTTCATTTGGAATAATTGAATAGTATTTCCCATCACTTGTTTGGAATGTAAAGGATGTACACTATAATGTTCATAAATTTCTTCACTTTTGGACATGTCCACTTTTTCAATTTGGCAACATAATTTGGTCTTTCACAACAAATTACCTTAAACTTCGTAATATCTTCTTCAAACTTCTCAGTACTACTATGTTCCACGTCTTCTTCAATACCTACTTCTATCAATGTCTCACTTTGTCTACACTCTTGTTCAGGACCAAAGTAACGAAACTCTATTTCATCACAAACTTTTTTACATCTGATACTGACCCATGCAAAAGAGCACTGTTTAAGTCACTTAAAATTATTGCTGGACTTTTTGCGTAATACAATCTTCTGACTAACTTCCGCATTTGAGAGTGATGTACTGCTAACATTCTGAAATGATGAAAAACATTTCTAGAAAGACAAGCCAGAGAATGACCTTGCAAACCAGTATTTTTTCTCACTTTGCAAGGATCTAGTCCTTGCAGCATCTTAATCTTTTGTTTAACACTTTTATTACTGTATGCTCGTAAGAAATTTCATAAAATATCAATAGACTCCTGTTGTATACTACAAATACTACTACAATGCCAAGTATACACTGGGGCTTTACTACGTCTCGCTAGAACTTCATCAGCTATCACTTCTTCTACATTTCTATGAACCATCTTTTCTTTTTCAATTGCACAACCGTTCTTCACTTCATAAGCATGACCACTGGTATCAACTGCGTGCACTAATGTATTGGTTTGAAAATAGCTCTATTCATTAAAAAAAGGATCTGAACTTGAATTGTGCTTCCATTCACCCCAAAAAATATCACAAAAGTTAGTTCTGTTAATTAGTCTCTTCTTTTTGCTTTTGGCCTTCATAAAATGTATTGGCTTATCTAATGATCGAATTCTGTTTAAAACTAAAATGAATAATTTCCTTTTTAATTCAAAAGCCTTCTCAACAATAGTTTCAATCTGTTTCTTCTTTTTATAAAATGCTGATCTTTTTTTATATTTCTTGCCATCTTTTAATAAATTAAGTACTACTCTATTGTGAAACATTCTTTTCCTTATTTCATCAAATTGATTCTTTCTCCTTTTACAATAGATTATTTTTTGAAAACGTGATTTCCCTTTAATATCTTCTTTTTTCTTTTCATTCTTCTTTGTTGTTGAGGTATTCTTTCTACTTTCCACATTGTACAAACTGTTTCTAGTCTTTGAAAGTCTTTTAATAAATTCTTTTGTTCTCTTACCGCAAGACTTTTTCTTTTTCCCTCATGTTGTAGTTCATCTAATTCTTGCTGTTGTCTTTTCTTTAAATAATACTCTTTCTTTTGTTATTTCCTCTTTACTGTTTTTTAGTCATGGTAAGTCTTTTTTAATGATGATGAAGAATATCTGTAAAAATAAAATAAAAAATGTAATATTATTAATATAAATCTATAAAATATACCATTCTATTACTAAACAAACACGTTCTACATAAAAACCACTTAAACGCTTTGTTTTGAAATCACAATGCATTTACTGTAGTACACAGGTACTAACTGGATAATTGTAGGAGTAAATGAGTAGTGTTCAGGTGTTTAGAGGAGTGCATGGGCAGTGGATAGAGGATTTTAATAGTGCATGTATTAGTACCTGGGTCATTGCATAAGTACATGGGTAGTGACTGGATGATTAGAGTACTGCAAGGAAAGAGGATGGTGAATTTCTATGTGCTTGGGGTTTGGCGCAGTGATTAGATATGGACATGAGACTGGCTGGGTGATTGGAGGACTGCATAGGTAGTAACAGGGAGATTACTAAACTGTATAGGTAGTGCTCAAGGGATTGTAAAAGTGCATGAGTTACTGACTGGGTCATACCATGGGTAGTGACTGGATGATTAGAGTACTGCAATGTGAGTGCATGGTGAATTTATAAGTGCTTGGGTATTGGCGGAGTGATTGGATTAGTACTTGGTACTGGCTGGGTGATTGGAGGAGTGCACGGGGAGTGACAGTGTGATTGCTGGACTGCATGGGTACTACCTGGGTAATTGGAGGAGTGAATCAGTAGTGTGTAGGTGGTTAGAGGACTGCATGGATAGTGCACATGTGATTGTAGCACTGCATGTGTTACTGCCTAGGTCATTGCATGAGTACATGGATAGTGACTAGATACTTAGAGTGCTGCAAGGAGAGTGCATGGTGAATTTATAAGTGCTTGGGTTTTGGCAGAGTGATTGGATAAGGACATGGGACTGGCTGGGTAATTGGAGGAGTGCATAAGTAGTAACAGGGAGATTACTAAACTGTATAGGTAGCACTCAAAGGATTGTAGAAGTGCAAGAGTTAGTGCCTGGGTAACTGCATGAGTACATGGGTACTGACTGGATGATTAGAGTACTGCAAGGAGAGTGCATGGTGAATTTATAAGTGCTTGGGTATTGGTGGAGTAATTGGATTAGTACATGGTACTGGCTGGGTGATTGGAGGAGTGCACGGGGAGTGACAGTGTGATTGCTGGACTGAATGGGTACTACCTCGGTAATTGGAGGAGTGAATCAGTAGTGTGTAGGTGGTTAGAGGACTGCATGGATAGTGCACATGTGATTGTAACACTGCATGTGTTAGTGCCTGGGTCATTGCATGAGTACATGGATAGTGACTGGATACTCAGAGTGCTGCAAGGAGAGTGCATGGTGAATTTATAAGTGCTTGTGTTTTGGCAGAGTGATTGGATAAGGACATGGGACTGGCTGGGTAATTGGAGGAGTGAATAGGTAGTAACAGGGAGATTACTAAACTGTATAGGTAGCACTCAAAGGATTGTAAAAGTGCATGAGTTAGTGCCTGGGTAATTGCATGAGTACATGGGTACTGACTGGATGATTACAGTACTGCAAGGAGAGTGCATGGTGAATTTATAAGTGCTTGGGTATTGGCGGAGTGATTGGATTAGTACATGGTACTGGCTGGGTGATTGGAGGAGTACACGGGGAGTGACAATGTGATTGCTGGACTGCATGGGTACTACCTGGGTAATTGGAGGAGTGAATCAGTAGTGTGTAGGTGGTTAGAGGACTGCATGGATAGTGCACATGTGATTGTAGCACTGCATGTGTTAGTGCCTGGGTCATTGCATGAGTACATGGATAGTGACTGGATACTTAGAGTGCTGCAAGGAGAGTGCATGGTGAATTTATAAGTGCTTTGGTTTTGGCAGAGTGATTAGATAAGCACATGGGACTGCCTGGGTAATTGGAGGAGTGCATAGGTAGTAACAGGGAGATTACTATACTGTATACGTAGCACTCAAAGGATTGTAGAAGTGCATGAGTTAGTGCCTGGGTAATTGCATGAGTACATGGGTACTGACTGGATGATTAGAGTACTGCAAGGAGAGTGCATGTTGAATTTATAAGTGCTTGGCTGTTGGCGGAGTGATTGGATTAGTACATAGTACTGGCTGGGTGATTGGAGGAGTGCACGGGGAGTTACAATGTGATTAATGGGCTGAATGGGTACTACCTGGGTAATTGCAGGAGTGAATCAGTAGTGTGTAGGTGGTTAGAGGACTGCATGGATAGTGCACATGTGATTGTAGCACTACATGTGTTAGTGCCTGGGTCATTGCATGAGTACATGGATAGTTGCTGGATACTTAGCATACTGCAAGGAGAGTGCATGGTGAATTTATAAGTGCTTGGGTTTTGGCAGAGTGATTGGATAAGGACATAGGACTGGATGGGTAATTGGACGAGTGCATATGTAGTAACAGGGAGATTACTAAACTGTATAGGTAGCACTCAAAGGATTGTAGAAGTGCATGAGTTAGTGCCTGGGTAATTGCATGAGTATATGAGTACTGACTTGATGATTAGAGTACTGCAAGGTGAGTGCATGGTGAATTTATAAGTGCTTTGGTTTTGGCGGAATAATTAGATAAGGACATGGGACTGTCTGGGTAATTGGAGGAGTGCATAGGTAGTAACAGGGAGAATACTAAACTGTATAGGTAGCACTCAAAGGTTTGTAGAAGTGCATGATTTAGTGCCTGGGTAATTGCATGAGTACATGGGTACTGACTGGATGATTAGAGAACTGCAAGGTGAGTGCATGGTGAATTTATAAGTGCTTGGTTATTGCCGGAGTGATTGGATTAGTACATGGTACTGGCTGGGTGATTGGAGGAGTGCACGAGGAGTGACAGCGTGATTGCTGGACTGCATGTGTACTACCTGGGTTATTCGAGGAGTGAATCAGTAGTGTGTAGGTGATTAGAGGATTTTATGGATAGTACACATGTGATTGTTGCACTGCATGTGTTAGTGCCAGGGTCATTGCATGAGTACATGGCTAGTGACTGGATACTCAGAGTGCTGCAAGGAGAGTGCATGGTGAATTTATAAGTGCTTGGGTTTTGGCGGAATAATTAGATAAGGACATGGGACTGGCTGGGTAATTGGAGGAGTGAATAGGTAGTAACAGGGAGATTACTAAACTGTATAGGTAGCACTCAAAGTATTGTAGAAGTGCATGATTTAGTGCCTGGGTAATTGCATGAGTACATGGGTACTGACTGGATGATTAGAGAACTGCAAGGTGAGTGCATGTTGAATTTATAAGTGCTTGGCTATTGGCGGAGTGATTGGATTAGTACATAGTACTGGCTGGGTGATTGGAGGAGTGCACGGGGAGTTACAATGTGATTAATGGACTGCATGGGTACTACCTGGGTAATTCGAGGAGTGAATCAGTAGTGTGTAGGTGGTTAGAGGACTGCATGGATAGTGCACATGTGATTGTAGCACTACATGTGTTAGTGCCTGGGTCACTGCATGAGTACATGGATAGTTGCTGGATACTTAGTATACTGCAAGTTGAGTGCATGGTGAATTTATAAGTGCTTGGGTATTGGCGGAGTGATTATATTAGTACATAGTACTGGCTGGGTGATTGGAGGAGTGCACGAGGAGTGACAGTGTGATTGCTGGACTGCATGTGTAGTACCTGGGCAATTGGACGAGTGAATTAGTAGTGTGTAGGTGATTAGAGGACTGTATGGATAGTACACATGTGATTGTAGCACTGCATGTGTTAGTGCCAGGGTCATTGCATGAGTACATGGATAGTGACTGGATACTTAGAGTGCTGCAAGGAGAGTGCATGGTGAATTTATAAGTGCTTGGGTATTGGCGGAGTGATTGGTTTAGTACATATTACTGACTGGGTGATTGGAGGAGTGCACAGGGAGTGACAGTGTGATTGCTGGACTGCATGGGTAGTACCTGGGAAATTGGAGGAGTGAATCAGTAGTGTGTAGGTGGTTAGAGGACTGCATGGATAGTGCACATGTGATTGTAGCACAGCATGTGCTAGTGCCTGGGTCATTCATGAGTACATGGATAGTGACTGGATACTTAGAGTGCTGCAAGGAGAGTGCATGGTAAATTTATAAGTGCTTGTGTTTTGGCGGAATAATTAGATAAGGACATGGGACTGTCAGGGTAATTGGAGGAATGCATAGGTAGTAACAGGAAGATTACTAAACTGTATAGGTAGCACTCAAAGGATTGTAAAAGTGCATGAGTTAGTGCCTGGGTAATTGCATGAGTACATGGGTACTGACTGGATGATTAGAGTACTGCAAGGTGAGTGCATGGTGAATTTATAAGTGCTTGGGTTTTGGCGGAATAATTAGATAAGGACATGGGACTGTCTGGGTAATTGGAGGAGTGCATAGGTAGTAACAGGGAGATTACTAAACTGTATAGGTAGCCCTCAAAGGATTGTAGAAGTGCATGAGCTAGTGCCTGGGTAATTGCATGAGTACATGCGTACTGACTTGATTAGAGTATGCAAGGTGAGTGCATGGTGAATTTATAAGTGCTTGGGTTTTGGCGGAATAATTAGATAAGGACATGGGACTGTCTGGGTAATTGGAGGAGTGCATATGTATTAACAGGAAGATTACTAAACTGTATAGGTAGCACTCAAAGGATTGTAGAAGTGCATGAGTTAGTGTCTGGGTAATTGCATGAGTACATGGGTACTGACTGGATGATTAGAGTACTGCAAGGTGAGTGCATGGTGAATTTATAAGTGCTTTGGTTTTTGCGGAGTGATTGGATTAGTACATTGTACAGGCTGGGTGATTGGAGGAGTGCACGAGGAGTGACAGTGTGATTGCTGGATTGCATGGGAACTACCTGAGCAATTGGACGAGTGAATCAGTATTGTGTAGGTGGTTAGAGGACTGTATGGATAGTGCTCATGTGATTGTAGCACTGCATGTGTTAGTGCCTGGTTCATTGCATGAGTACATGGATAGTGACTGGATACTTAGAGTGCTGCAAGGAGAGTGCATGGTGAATTTGTAAGTGCTTGGGTTTTGGCACAGTGATTGGATAATGACATGGGACTGGATGGGTAATTGGAGGAGTGCATAGGTAGTAACAGGGAGATTACTAAACTGTATAGGTAGTACTCAAAGAATTGTAGAAGTGCATGAGTTAGTGCCTGGGTAATTGCATGAGTACATGAGTACTGACTTGATGATTAGAGTACTGCAAGGTGAGTCCATGGTGAATTTATAAGTGCTTGGGTTTTGGCGGAATAATTAGATAAGGACATGGGACTGTCTGAGTGATTGGATGAGTGCACGGGGAGTGACAGTGTGATTGCTGGACTGCATGGGTACTACCTGGGTAATTGGAGGAGTGAATTAGTAGTGTGTAAGTGGTTAGAGGACTGCATGGATAGTGCACATGTGATTGTAGCACTGCATGTGTTAGTGCCTGGGTCATTGCATGAGTACATGGATAGTGACTGGATACTTAGAGTGCTGCAAGGAGAGTGCATGGTGAATTTATACGTGCTTTGGTTTTGGCAGAGTGATTGGATAAGCACATGGGACTGCCTGGGTAATTGGAGGAGTGCATAGGTAGTAACAGGGAGATTACTAAACTGTATAGGTAGCACTCAAAGGATTGTAGAAGTGCATGTGTTAGTGCCTGGGTCATTGCATGAGTACATGGATAGTGACTGGATACTTAGAGTGCTGCAAGGAGAGTGCATGGTGAATTTATAAGTGCTTGGGTTTTGGCGGACTGATTGGATAAGTACATGGTGCTGGATGGGTGATTGGAGGACTGCATAGGTAGTAACAGGGAGATTGCTGAACTGTATGGAAACTGCACAGGTGATTGTAGCAGTGCATGTGTTAGTGCCTGGATTATTAAAACAGACTTAAGAAAGAAGAGCAATTAACAACACATTTAATGATCATTTTTAAAACCACATATATCTTCAGCTTTGTATCTAAAATTATGTGGCATCATTCAACTATACCTTTGCTAAACTACAAAAAGAAACCTAATTAACAGCACCTTATTTCACCACCTCATCTTTAATTATATGCCATAATTTAACTTTACCTTCTGTACAAACCAATACCAGAAACCTAATTAATAACACCTTATATGATCATCTTTCAAACACCACAGTTGTGCTGCATCTTTACCAAAGTATCTATAATTATGCAGTATCATTAAACTATACCTTTGTAGAGAGAAGAAAAAATGATACCTAATAAACTACATCTTATATGAACATCTTTCAAAATACACATTTGCACTGCATCTTCAACCAACTATCTAAAAATATGAGGCATCATTCAGCTATACCTTTGAACAGACTTAAAAATATATATATTATTGTACAGATTGTTTTTTAAGCAAACTTCAAGTACAATAAAACTAATTCCAATATACATCTCTACATTTAATAATATATTTCAAACAACACAGTTTTAGAATAATGTCAAATCTTTTTAAATAAACCTCAAAAATATATAACTCACCTTGCAAATAAACCTGTTGAATGAAAAATCTCACACACTCAGACAGGATTTTCTTTTACACACAGTCAATATAAATCACCAGACTCTGCAAGGGAAAACTAGTAATGGCAAGGTTTCCCTCTCTTTTTCCATACAAATACACATAAGCAACAAATGACATTGCTTCCCAGAGTTTTTCAAATTGTAAAACACAATTCCATTGGTCACAGATAATAACCATTATCAACTGACTGCTTCATCCCTTCTGCTTAATGTCAGTTTCCATAGCAACAGGTCATGCAACATTCAACTTAACTCACAGGTCACAAGTTCACCACACAATGTTGCAAATGAGAACAGCAAGTGTGGTTGGCATTGCAAAACATGACCTTATCCTTTCTGCTGTACCTTTCAAACATTTTTTACTAACCAATAAGAAACTTGCTTTTTAAACAAAGTAAGATGCACCCTATTTTTGAATGTACAATGTTCTTAAACAGCCAATCAAATCTCTACTTTCTTTAAAACAGAATCTTGTCCACCATTTTAGATATCTCTCATTCTACCAACTGACTACCTCAGCTACAGACATCTTTTCATTACCTACAGTCATCACTTCAAGATGCTTTCAGTGTGGATTGTTGGGCACAGCTATGTTTTCTGGTGCAAAGGTATGCTGAACGCAGAGGTATTGACAAAGACCTAGCTTTGCAAAATGTAGACATTAATTGGATTGGACAGAGAGGATTAAAGTGGCACCAACTGATGCCTGTGGTTAAAACCTTTTTGCATCTCCAACCCCCTGACCTCATGATTGTGCACTGTGGTGGCAATGACCTAGGCACATTGACTGGGGTAGATCTGGAAATGCTAATGAAGGACACCTTTGCAGAATTGATGTTGCTTTTCCCCCAAACTGCCTTTGTATACTCTAACATATGCCAAAGACAGAAATGGAAGTGGTCCAATGAATTTTGTCCTCAGATTGAGAAAGCTAGAAAGAATGTCAATAAAGCTGTTTCTGCTTACCTCAGAGACCATAGAATGGGCTCCATATATAACAACAATCTACGTTTCCATATGGAGGGCATCTACAGGAGTGACGGAGTACACTTCACTGATGAAGGGAACAGAGTGTTTCTCAACAACCTAAAGCTCTGCATCCGCACTTACATGTAGCTGCAAGAAACTCATAATAAACACAAGGGCTCTTTTAAGAGCCACCCAATTAGCCAACATATAACCTAGGTTTATATAAAAAAAATCTTCATTATTTTTGCTTGGAGTTGCGCACCCACCGCAACTTAGAGCCCAAACTGTTCAAATAGTTCAAACTAGGGGGCCACGTTGAGCGCCGCGCATCCATCGCGTTCACACTAGGGGGCCACGCTGAGCGCCGCGCACCCATCGCATTCACACTAGGGAGCCGAACTGAGCGCCGCGCTAGGGTCGCGACTCCAAATTTTTTTTTTAAGAAACCATCCACTTCCATTAATTTACATTTGCCCCGGGGACCCCACTCCCCCGGGGCATGCCCAAATATACTTTAAAAAACAACAACAAAAAAACAGAGGAGGGGGGACTGCCACCCCCCTCCCGGGCCATTTTGGTCCCCGGGGACCCATCCCCCAGGACCTGACCTCATGGTTAGAGACCGTGGGGGGAGCCCCAATGCCCCCACAGTCCCGCCGGCTCCCCGTCTCCTGCGGGAGCTGGCATTGCTTTTCCACACAGGGAGCTGCTGACATGCAGCTCCCCGTGTGGAAAAGCAATCTACTTTGGATTTTGGAAGCAAGAGCAGGAAACCTGCTCTCGCTTCCAAAATCCAAACCAGTGTTTGCTATGGCAGGGCAGGAGCCGCACGGCTCCCGCCCTGCCATAGCAAACAGCAGTGTCCCGGGGGTGGGCAACCCGGGACACTGCAAGAGCCGGCCCTGGGGGGTGGCGATCCCCAGGGCCATCACGGGCTCCAGGAGGGGGGCCGCACGGTATCCCTCCCTCCATTTAAAAGCCCCGGGGAGGTGGTGGTCCCCGGGGCACGGGGGTCCGTAACGGACCCCCAATTTTGAATAATTGGAGCCCCGGGGCTTGTGGGGGGCTCTTGCCCCCCACACTTGTTTAAAATATTTTTGAGATGTCATCAGTGTTGTCACTGACTATGTCATGAGTGATGTAATATGTAACGCCATGAGCAGTGCATTGCGGGGGCGTGAGTTATAGTTAGCTGAACTAACTATAACAGTGGAATTTCTATGGTTTTGTACGAGTGAAATGTCCAGCTAACTATAACGCCCCTGAAACCTGTGGTTTTTTCTAGGGGTGGGCGGAATTTGCGTAGTCGCGCTACGCAAAGCTCCGCGAAATGCTAAAAAATCTCCGCGAGCACGCAAAAGTTCCGCAAACACGCGGAATTGCTTGTTCCGCCCGTTCGCGATGCTTTTTTCCTGTTCGCGAACGCTGTTTGCGTGCTCGGGGAGAAATATCTCGCGAACACGCATTTTGAAAGCGCGAACAAGCAAAAAACTCCGCGAAGCCGCGGATCGCGGAATATTTGCCAATTTCGCATTCACAGCGGAACGCGAAATTACCCAAATTTCGCGAGCGGAACGGAATTTACCGCCCAGGCCTAGTTTTTTCAGTGAATTTCAAAGGTTTTTTAAATGCTAATTTCTAACTATAACGTCTGTAAAACCTATGGTTTTTTCAGTGAATTTCAAATGTTTTATAAATGCTAATTTCTAACTATAACGTCTGTAAAACCTATGGCTTTTTCAGTGAATTTCAAAGGTTTTATAAATGCTAATTTCTAACTACAATGTCCCTGAAACCTATATTGGTTTTAACTAAATTTAAAAAAGACGTGCATACTTTTTCTAGTGAAAAACTAACTGTAACAGTAGTCTGTTGTAAGTTATAATTTAACAATGTTTAAAACTTAATTAGCAGTAATTAACATATAAGTGTGGAAAAAGTGTTACGCAGCAGCTAAGATACCTGACTTCGTACAACAGCGTTCACAGTTCGATTCCCGGCTCCAGCGGCACGTTAGCCCACCACTATGTCACTGTGGCCAACACCTTGCTTAATCTTTCCAATGCCCCCGGAGCGCCGGCACACATTTCCAGGGGTAGCTGTACGCTTTACAAATGCTCGCATTTTTTTTAATTTAAAACCATAGTGATGAGAAATATTATCACGTTTTTTTTTCTTGTATTCTGAAAGATCTTTTTTTTATGTCTTCTATTTAGAATTACGGCAATTAATAAATGTATTTACTCATGAGAATGGAAATGACACGGTTTCCGGGTAACAGTTTTTAAGCTCTCCAACGTATGTACATATTAAGGACCTTATACGTGTTAGGTTCGCAAATCGAAACTTTTCCGCTTCACATTTTGTAACTTTTCCCAACACGTGCACAAGTTAAACAGTTAAAACGTGAGCACGTGTCAACTGTAAACGTTGACATCTAAATGGGCGGAGCCGCATCTTCTCTCCATAGACTACTCAATAACCAAAAAGTATATAAACCACACCCGTTTATTGATTAGTTTCGTTTTTGCGAGTTATTTACGCGTCTCCATTCAGTGATGCAGGTGCTCTTTTCTACAGTCGGATTCTTCTTTTGCGGCCACAAAACATAATCCTGAGTTGTAGGTTGTTTGATTATGGCATACTAGATATTTATAATACGTAGCTATTTGTCAATATTTAAACACTTGTATTTAGAAAAAAGTGTTATTGGTTGTTTTTGCCATTTATATGTAACGTCAGCAGCTTGTTTTCAGAAACAGACAGAATACAGCAAACATTGTTCCTGTTCCGGCTCTTTTGAGCTCATATAGTGTGACTTTGTATATTATAATATTGACACTGTACTTGACCTGAGAAGTGTTGGTGACCCGTTGGCGCGAAGACTAAAGATTTATATGTAACGTCAGCAGCTTCTAGTTTGTAGTCTATTTCCCCCTTGAGATCATATAGTGTGAGTATGTATATTATAATAACCACACATTATGATCTCAGAGGAGTTTTTGACCCGTCGGCGCAAAGACTAAAGATTTATATGTAACGTCAGCAGCTTCTGGTTTTTAGTCTAGTTCTCCCTTGAGATCATATAGTGTGAGTATGTATATTGTAATATTTACATTTATACTGACCTCAGTGGAGTTTTTTTTGATATTTTTATTTTTGTCTGTTGCGGTTCCTATTCACCTTCTCCCTATAGAATATATACTACCAGTAGTGTATATTATTATACTACTATCCTATATATTCTCAAAGGAGTACGTGATTTGTTAGCGGAGCAGTGAGCGACCTCTAAGCACTACGACCGAACTTTCCCCGAATTCTACAGAATAGAAATTATAAAAAATGATAAAGCGTACATTTCTATGTAATATAAAGTGATTTGTTTTTAACAGTTTTTTACTTGTTATTGTTCTTGTGACCTGAGATGATGTAGTGCGGGAGTGTTTCTTGTAGCACTTCTTTTCTACTTTATATAAAAGTAACTCATGCCCTCTTATATTATCAAGAATATGGGGCAACACTTTTACAAACTATAGCAGAAAAAAAAGGGAGGGTGTGCCCACGCTTAAGGAATATTTTATGAATTGCGTTTTTATTTGTCACCCCTTTGATATATACAGCTTCAGTTTCCGAAGAAAGTATATTTGTAATTGCTTAATAAAAACTATTTGAAACCTAGACTGAAATTTTTGCTGCGCAACCACAGCTCCCCGTCAGAAAAGTAAACACCACATTATAACTAAACAGTGCTCCTGGGAAGTATCCCACCCGCAAACTTAATAAAAAGAAGACCGCAACACACTTTGTTATTTTCCCGCCGTGATTTGTACACCCCACGCCAATTATATAAATGGCCCTTAAAATATATAAAAAACAATTTTTACCTTCACAATCCCTGTCCACCACCTTGTGACCACTGTACAGAGTTAATAGTGTTCCTACCCTCCCCGCTACTACTTTCTTTTCCCGTACTCCATTGAAGTAGCGTCACAAAATGGTTCACAACAGTGAACCGTTCCCAGCCAATAATGAGCAAACTTGTACTCTGAACACTTTAGCCAATAAAATGTCCATGGTGTTCCGCAGAGGGGGAGGGAATGGCTGGCAACACTTCTACTTTCAATGGTTTACAGCCAATGAACACTAAGCTTGGGAACGTCCTGCTTGGAACACGTCAGCCAATCAGATGTTCCTGCTACTCCAGCGGATGGGGAGGAAATGGCTGGCAACACTTCTACTTTCAATGGTTCGCAGCCAATGAACATTAAGCTTGGGAAGGTCCTGCTTGGAACACGTCAGCCAATAAGATGTCCCTGCTACTCCGCGGACGGGGAGGAAATGGCTGGCAACACTTCTACTTTCAATGGTTCGCAGCCAATGAACATTAAGCTTGTGAAGGTCCTGCTTGGAACAAGTCAGCCAATCAGATGTCCCTGCTACTCCGCGGATGGGGAGGAAATGGCTGGCAACACTTCTACTTTCAATGGTTCGCAGCCAATGAACATTGAGCTCGTTGTTGGAACACCTCAGCCAATTAAATGTTAATTTTGTTCCAGACACACGAACAGAACACGCCCTCCCACATAATATTAAATTTCGTCTAAGAAAGTGACACTGTCCGTGATAAAAGTGAGCACCGCATTATAAGTAAACATTACTGCGCATTATATTAAAGGAAGGCTGCAATACGGCGCATTGTTATTTTCCCGATATGATTTACACAGCCTACTGAACATTGCTGCAATACCGCACATTCACACTACCTGTGTGTGCACCCTACACACTGCTTGCCGCAATACGGCGCATTGTTTTCCCGATGGGATTTCCAGAGCCTACGCAACCTTGCCGCAATACCGCGCACCGTTGTTCTGCGGACGTGATTTCCACGGGCTACGCAACAATCAAACTCCCTGCCTCTGCACCGTACAGACTGCTTAAAGTAAGACAACAGTGTTCCTACTATACCCTCTTATACAATTTTTCTCTTTTGTTTTGCCCTACTCCTTTCAACTCAGTCACAAAATGGCTGCCAACACTTCCTAGTTTCAACAGTTTGCAACCAATGAGCCGCTACGCTCGTGCTCGTAACGCCTCAGCCAATCAGATGTCAGAATTCTCAAATATCAATATCTGTAAATTTTGATATTTCTCTAAAACTACTGAACGGACTTACCCCATTTAAACAAAGCGTGCTTTCTGGACCAAGACCTTTCTCCTGCCAAATTTGGCGTAATTCCGTTCAGCAGTTTGACCTGTAACCTTGTCTAAAGTTTTCAATGGAAATTGCATGGAGAAAACACGTTTTGGGACCCCCTTTTTTCTCAGCCCCCCTTCACGAATCACCCCCAAACATTCAGGATAGGAGCTCACCTGAAAAGAGGAACTTTTTGGAAAATTTCATAAAGATTCATCAAACGACGCCAAAGTTATAAGCACATCAAAAAAGCTTTTCCTATGGAAACGTGGTCCTAACTATAACTATCTACTGGTGACCGCCAGTAGATAATATATATATATATATATATATATATATATATATATATATATGCCGAAAGTTTCACCACAAAGATCCCAGAAATCCCAAATCTCTTGGAAACCGGAACAGACGATAACAGACCCAGCTGTAAGTGCAAGTGAGTATTTTTATTTGAAGCTCAGCAAGCCTGCCATAAAATATATATATATTCACTGAAAAAACCGTAGGTTTCAGGGACGTTATAGTTAGAAATTAGCATTTAAAAAACCATAGAAATTCACTGAAAAAACCATAGGTTTCAGGGACGTTATAGTTAGTTGGACATTTCACTCGTACAAAACCAGAGAAATTTGGCCGTTATAGTTAGTTGAGCTAACTATAACTCGCGCCCCTGCAATGCACTGCTGATGAAGTCACATATTACATCATTCATGACATGGTCAGTGACATCACTGATGACATCACTGATGACATCTCAAATGACATCACTGATGACATCACTGATGACATCATCCAGTGAATGTGTGTTTCTGTAAAGTTTAAATATGTTTTATATATATATGCCAAGGTGTATTGAAGAATGAGTGGGTGTATAAGTGTCTGAATGGATGATTTAGTAGGTGCGTGACTGACTGTATGAGTGAGTGATTAATCATGTCCTACTGAATGCATGGGTTAGTGACTAAACTGTGTGAACGTCTGTATTAGTCTGTCAGTTGGTGCGTAAGCAGCTGCATGGGATGGAGAGTAGCTACATGAGTCTATATGGGTTATTTATTGGTTGTCTGAGTATCTTTATGGGTGCCCGAGTGTCTATGTGGGTGGGTGGGGGGTGTGTGACTCTGTGCATAGATGTGTGAGTGGGTAATTCACTGGGTGTATGGGATCAAGAGTGCATCTGTGAAGGGCTGTAGGGGTGGGTGAGTGTGTGTATGTATGGGTGTGTTGGTGAGTGAATGGTTGTCTCAGTAGTACATGTGTGAGTAACTATATATGTGAAAGTCAGTATATGTGAGTGCTGGGGTATATAAACCACTATATGTGAGAGTGAGTGATTGTGAGAGTGGCTGTATGGATGAGTGTGTGCTTGTATCAATGATTGTATAAGAGAGTAAGAATGTGTTAGCATCTGTATGAATAAGTGAGGTGGTGTGTGTATAACTGTATAGGTGAGTAAATGGGAGTGTGAATGATTCTTTGCAAAATTGACTAGGTGTGTGAGTAACTCTATGGATGAGTGGCGATGTGTGAGTGTCTGTATAGGTGTATGAGTGCAAATGATAATGCTGTATTGATAAGTGATTGCATGTATGAGTGACTGTATGGGTGAATGAGTGGACGTGTGTGTAGACCTAGGAATCAGTGAGTGGGTATGTAGTAACTGGTATTGGTGTGTCTATGGTTTCGAAAATGGTAGTCTGTATTTTAGAGTGGGTGTATCAAAGGTTATATTAGGGTGTGAGGAGGTGCACCAGATTATCACATGGATGATGTCATCAGTGATGTCATCAGTGACGTCATTTGAGATGTCATCAGTGATGTCTTCAGTGATGTCACTGACCATGTCATGAATGATGTAATATGTGACGTCATCAGCAGTGCATTACGGGGGCGCGAGTAATAGTTAGCTCAACTAACTATAATGGCCGAATTTCTCTGGTTTTGTACGAGTGAAATGTCCAACTAACTATAACGTCCCTGAAACCTATGGTTTTTTCAGTGAATTTCTATGGTTTTTTAAATGCTAATTTCTAACTATAACGTCCCTGAAACCTACGGCAAGAGAGGTGCAGAAACAGGCAAGAAAGGTGCAGAAAGAAGGTACAGGGGTACAGAAAGAGGCAAGAGAATTGCTAAAAGAAGCAACAGAGGTGTAGAAAGAAGCAAGAGAAGTACAGAAAGAGGCAAGTGAGGTGCAGAAAGAAGCAAGAGTGGGGCAGAAAGAACCAACAGAGGTGCAAAAAGAATGAAGAGAAGTGCAGAAAGAGGCAAGAGAATTGCTGAAAGAAGCAACAGAGGAGTAGAAAGAAGCAAGAGAAGTGCAGAAAGAGAAAAGTGAGGTGCAGAAAGAAGCAAGAGCAGTGCAGAAAGAAGCAAGAGAAGTGCAGAAAGAAGCAACAGAGGTGGAAAATAGGGAAGAGGGTGCAGAAAGAGGCAAGAGGGATACAGAAATTTACAAAAGAGGTGCAGAAAGAAGCAAGAGAAGTGAAGAAAGAGGCAAGAGAATTGCTGAAAGAAGCAACAGAGGTGTATAAAGAAGCAAGAGAAGTGCAGAAAGAGGCATGTGAGGTGCAGAAAGAAGCAAGAGCAGTGCAGAATGAACCAACAAAGTTGTAAAAAGAGGCAAGAGGGGTGCAAAAAGAAGGAAGAGAAGTGCAGAAAGAGGCAAGAGAATTGCTGAAAGAAGCAACAGAGGAGTAGAAAGAAGCAAGAGAAGTGCAGAAAGAGACAAGTGAGGTGCAGAAAGAAGCAAGAGCAGTGCAGAAAGAACCAACAGAGGTGGAAAAAGAGGCAAGAGGGGTGCAGAAAAAGGTAGGAAGAGTGCAGAAAGAGGCAAGAGAGGTACAGAAAGAGGCAGGAGGGGTGCAGAAAGAAAGAAGAAAAGTGCAGAAAGAAGTAACAGAGGTGCTGAAAGAGGCATGAAAGGTGCAGAAAGAAGCAAGAGAGTTGCACGAAGAGGGAAGAGGGGTGCACAAAGAGGCAACAGGGATGCAGAAAGAGGCAGGTGAGGTGCAGAAAGAAGCAAGATAAGTGCAGAAAGAAGCAACAGAAGTGCAGAAAGAGGGAAGAGGGGTGGAGAGAGAGGCAAGAGGGGTACAGAAAGAAGCAAGTCAGGTGCAGAAAGAAACAAAAGAAGTGCAGAAAGAAGGAACAGAGGTGCAGAAAGAGGCAAAAAAGTTGCAGAAAGACATAAGAGGGGTACAAAAAAAGCAAGAGAGGTGCAGAAAGAGGGAAGAAGGGTGCAGAAAGAGGCAAGAGGGTACAGAAAGAAGCAAATGAGGTGCAGAAAGAGGCAACAGACATGCAGAAAGAGGCAAGAGAGATGCTGAACATAGAAGAGATTTGCAGAAAGATTCAAGAGAAGTGCAGAAAAAGAAAGAAATGTGCAGAAAGAAGCAACAGAAATGCAGAAAGAGGCAAGAGAGGCGCAGAGAGAGGCGCAGAAGGAAGCAAGAGTGGCTTGCACACCATTAGTACCAATTTAACACCCACATTTAGCAATACGTAACAGGTGACCATTCTAGGTTTGCAAAGGGCCTTCCAACACGCTGTAACACTTGTAGCTGCATTTTTGGTAACGTTTGAGCCGTTGGAGCTAGAAACAAGGCTTTTTTTGTTCAAATCTACAGATTAGGGAGCAGATGATGAATTATGTGGCTAATGCGGAAAATGTATATTTGTGCGAAAGTCGGTGCAGCCAAACAGTCGCATAATTCCAGTGGCCCTGCTCATTCCTCTGACTAGGTCCAGAAGTGCTCCTCAGTGATTCCTTCTTTTTTTTGTCTCATTGAGTTCATAGTTGAGCTTCTATGGAAACGAGGAAGACTAAACCTGACATTACCACTCCACAACACAGACTACCATACCACATATTTACTCTCCATAACACATAATCCCACTCTACATAATTCCTATAAAATAAATACCGCATACTTTCTATCCACATAATTTCACTGCACAACTAACCACATAATTCCACTACACACAACATACATCCACTCCACTCCAAAAACATTAAAAAACTTTTACATTTACATTGCCAATAGCACTAATTCTCGCAAATGCGAAACCTATAACATTGCAAACACTTCTTTAACTAGTAGTCGCGTTTGTATAGTGGTGGAGAAAGGGTGCTGTGCCTCCGACCAGCGCTCAGGAATTTCTCTGCGTAGGGCTTACAAGAGGTACCAAGAGGGCTTCTTGGCCCCCAAAGTCCCTCAGGAGTAAATTGGACTTTATCCCCCATCCCGTAGTCTGCCAGAGGTGCGTTTGCAGAGTGGTGGAGAAAGGGGGGCATGGCCTCCGAAGACGTTTTAGCAATCCCACTGTGTGGGACTTACTGGAGGTAACAAGAGGGGTAGTTGGCCCCCAAGGAAAACCTTGGGGGCGAACTACCCTTCCTATTACCTCCAGTAAGTACCACACAGCAGGATTGCTAAGTTCTCAGAGCAGGCCACGCCCCTTCGCCCACCACTCTGCAAACGCGCTCCCTGGCGCGCTCTTGGATGGGGATTGAAGTCCCCTTCGCTGCTGGGGGTCCTTTAGGGGCCAACAAGCCTACCTCTTTCCTCCAGTAAGCCCCACACAGTGGGATTGCTGAGAGATGGACAAAGGCCACGCCCCCTTTCCCCACCACTCTGCAAACGCGCCTCCTGGCGCGTTCTAAGTTGGGGTATTAAGTCCCCTTCATTCCTGAGGGTCCCTGGGGGCCAACTAGCCCACCAGCTACCATCAGTAAGAGCCACACAGCTGGATTGCAGAGATGTGGTCCGAGGCCACGCCCCTTTTTACACCACTCTGCAAACACGGCTCCCGGCGCACTGCTGCTCAAGGGATGAAGTCCACTTGTGTCCTGTGGTCCTCACGACACAAGTGGACCTCATCGCCTCAGCAGCAGTGCACCACGCGGCGTGTTTGCAGAGTGGTGCAAAAAGGGGCGTGGCCTCGGACCACCTCTCTGCAACGCAGCTCTGTGGCGCATACTGGAGGTACCTGGTGGGCTAGTTGGCCCACAGGGACCCCCAGTATTCAAGGGGAATTCATTCCCATACTTACAACGTGCCACGGGGCGCGTTTGCAGAGTGGTGCTGTGAGGGGGCGGGGCCTCTGGCGAGATGGCGGCTTTTTAAAAAAAAAAATTTTTAGAAGGGGGGCAGTATGGCCTCCCTTCTTTTACTATTTTTTGGGCCCTGGGGACCCCATCCCCCAGGGCCTGACCCCTATTTATACATTTTTATTTTTTTTAAATGGGAAGGGGCCGCGTGGCCCCCCTCCCGAGGCCAGTTTCGGCCCCGGGGACTCCATCCCCCGGGGCATGGGCAGTGTTTTTTTTACATTTTTAATTAAATTCTTTGGAGGGGGGCCGCGTGGCCCCCCTCCTCAGGCCAATTATGGCCCCGGTAACCCCATCCCCCGGGGCCGGCCTTTCCTTTTTTTTTTTAAATTATTTTTATTTTGCAGGGGAGGGGGGCCGTGTGGCCCCCCTCCCAGGCCACTTGTGGCCCCGGGGACCCCATCCCCTGGGGCCTGGCCTCTCTGTTGGAGACCGTGGGGGGAGCCCCAATGCCCCCATGGTCCTGCCGGCTCCCCGCCTCCTGCGGGAGCCGGCATTGCTGTGCACAAGGGGAGCTGCAGACATGCAGCTCCCTTGTGCAAAGCAATCCTGCTTGCTTGATTGAAGCGAGAGCAGGTTTACCTGCTCTCGCTTCAATCCAGCTAAAACAGAAGTTTGCTATGGCAGGGCGGGAGCCGTGCTCCCGCCCTGCCATAGCAAATGGCAATGTTCCGGGGGTGGGTACCCCGGGACATTACAGGAGCTGGCCCTGGGGGGTGGCGGTCCCCAGGGGCATCAAGGGCTGCAGGAGGGGGGCCGCGTGGACCCCCTCCCTTCATTTCTAAAGCCCCGGAGAGGTGGTAGTCCCCGGGGGTCCGTAACGGACCCCCGAATTTAAATATAGAGTGCTCCGGGGAGGTGGTGGTTCCTGGGGTGTGTGGGGGGGCTCAAGCCCCCCACACACATGTTTTTATAAAAAAAACAGAGCCCCGGGGAGGTGGCAATCCCCGGGGCTGCGGGGGGCCACATGTCCCCCACGTTTAATTTGCAAAGCTCCGCAGAGGTGGTGGTCCCCGGGGCATGTGGGGGGGCTCGAGCCCCCCACACACATTTTAATTAAAAAAAATATGAGAGCCCCGGGGAGGTGGTGGTCCCCGGGGGTGCGGGGGGCTGCGTGCCCCCTGTAAATCAACAATCAAGCCCCGGGGAGGTGGCGGTCCCTGGGGCTGCGGGTCCCCCGCAGGCCCCTGCTATATAATTTGGGATTGCCCCAGGACCTGGCCCACCCGGGGGCTTAACAATAACGAAGCACGGGAGTCCGCGCTTCGTTTTAAAAAAAAATTCTCGGCAGGATTCGCGCACCCAGCGTGAATTCTGCCGTTTAAAAAACATAAATGCTTTTTTGGGCCCTGGGGCTCCTTGTGGGACCCCCTGAGCAGGCCTAGGGGGTCAGGGGGTTTGTACCCTGCCCCCTTTTCTTGTTTTTCACCTTTTTTTTACTCTTTTCTTGTGACTCGGTTACCGAGTCACAAGATGGCTGCCAACACTTCCTGGTTTGGAGTGTTGGCAGCCAATCAGAGTGAAGCTCGTGCCCGAGAGGAGTCGCGACTCCTCCTCGGTGCTCAGATATCGATATTTTTATTTTTTAAATTGCTCAGCAACTACTGAACGGAATTACACCATTTAAATAAAAGCTCTCTTTCTGAACCAAGAGCTACCTTTTTGCCAAATTTGGTGTAATTCCGTTCAGCAGTTCGGGCTGTAGCTTTGTCTAAAGTTTCCTATGGAAATTAACATGGAGAAAACGCATTTTGGAACCCCCCTTTTTTCTCGCCTCCCGCTTGACGAATCACCCCGAAACTTTCAAGACAGGAGCTGACCGGAGCGCCCCATTAGTTTTGAAAATTTCGCGAAGATTCGTCAAAGATATTAACAAAAGAAAAAATGCTTTTTGAATAGAAACAAGGCCCTAACTATAACTACCTACTGGCGACCGCCAGTAGGTAATATATATATATATATATATATATATATATTATCTACTGGCGGTCGCCAGTAGATAGTTATAGTTAGGACGTATTTTCCATAGGAAATCCGCAACATTCTATTTGAAATAACTTTGGCGCCGGTTGACGAATCTTCGCGAAATTTTCAAACTTTGTGGCCCGCTCCAGTCCGCTCCTATCCTTAAAGTCTCGGAGTGATTCGTCAAGCAGGGGCCGAGAAAAAAGGGGGGTCCCAAAACGTGTTTTCCCCATTCATTTTCCCATAGGAAACTTTAGCCACGGCTACAGCCCGAACTGCTGAACGGAATTACACCAAATTTGGCAAAGAGGTAGTTCTTCGTTCAGAAAGAACCCTTTTTGTTAAATGGTGTAAATCCGTTCAGTAGTTGCTGAGACAATCAAAAGTAAAAACACATATATATCTATGGCCGCGGAGGATCCGCGCACCCTCCCGATGACCAGCTGTATGCTAATTGGCTATCAACACTCCAAACCAGGAAGTGTTGGCAGCCATCTTGTGACTCGGTAGGACCGAGTCACAAGAAAACAGTAAAAAAAATCACGCAAAACGCAAAAAGGGGCCAGGGTAGAAACACCCTGACCCCCTAGGCCTGCTCAGGGGGTCCTACAAGGACCCCCAGGGCCCAAAAAATAATGTAAAAAAAAAAAACATTGGAAAAAAACGCGCTGGGTGCGCGGGTCCTGCCGATAAAAAAAAATGCTATTTTGCCCCCGGGTGGGCCAAGTCCCGGGGGCATGCGGGGGTTGGTTTTTATTTTATGTGGGGGCCTCTAAGGCCCCCCAAGCCCCGGGGACCGCCACCCCCCGGGGCTTTAAAAGAAAATGGTGCGGGAGGGCTCTCCGCCCTCCCGCAGCCCCGGGACCGCCACACCCCCGGGGCTTCTTTTTTAAATAAAGAATGACCTGTGTGGGGGGGGCTCCTGCCCCCCCCCATGCCCCGGGGACCGCCACCTCCCTGGGGCACTAAGAAAATACATGTGGGGGTCCGTTTCGGACCCCCGAAGCCCCGGGTACCACCACCTCCCCGGGGCTATGTAGAAGTGGGGAGGGGGGCCGCGTGGCCCCCTTCCTGGAGCCTGTGGTGGCCCTGGGGACCGCCACCCCCCAGGGCCGGCTCCTGCAGTGTCCCGGGGTGCCTACCCCCGGGACACTGCTGTTTGCAATGGCAGGACGGGAGCCTCGCGGCTCCCGCCCTGCCATTGCAAACTTGCTTTGCTTCATTGAAGCGAGAGCAGGGAAACCTGCTCTCTCTTCAAAGAAGCAAAGCAGAGTGCTTTTCCATAAGGGGAGCTGCATGTCAGCAGCTCCCCTTATGGAAAGCAATGCCGGCTCCCGCAGGACGCGGGGAGCCGGCGGGACCGTGCGGGGATTGGGGACCCCCACGGTCCCTAACGAGTGGCCAGGCCCTGGGGGATGGGGTCCCCAGGGCCATTAGTGGCCCGGGAGGGGGGCCACGCAGCCCCCCTCCCAAAAAATGAAAACATTTTAAATAAAAAAAAAAATACGTAAAGGCCGGACCTGGGGGATGGGGTCCCCGGGGCCTTAAATGGCCTGAGGAGGGGGGCTACGCAGCCCCCCTCCAAATATTTAATTACAAAAAAGAAGATCCCCCGGGGCCAATAGAGGCCCAGGGAAGGAGGGCCACGCGGCCCCCCTCCCATACAAAAAAAAAAAAAAAAGACTGGCATCGTGCCAGAGGCCCCGCCCCCTCCCTTAACCACTCTGCAAATGCACCCCCTGGTGCGTTTTAAGAAGGGGAAGTAATTCCCCTTGAATAATGGGGGTCCCTGGGGGCCAACTAGCCCACCAGGAACCTCCAGTATGCGCCAGGGAGCTGCGTTGCAGAGAGGTGTACAGAGGCCATGCCCCTTTTTACACCTCTCTGCAATGCAGCTCCCTGGCGCATACTGGAGGTACAGGGTGGCCTAGTTGGACCCCAGGGACCCTCATGATTCAAGGGGACTTAATACCCCAACTTAAAACGCGCCACGGGGCGCGTTTGCACAGTGGTGAAGGGAGGGGGCGGGGCTTCAGGTGACATGTGTGCAAACAGGCCCCGTGGCACGTTTTAAGATGGGGAATTAAATCCCCTTCAATCCTGAGGGTCCCTGAGGGCCAACTAGCCCACCAGGTTCGTCCAGAAAGAGCCACAGAGCTGCGTTGCAGAGAGGTGCAAAAAGGGGCGTGGCCTCTGAACACCTCTCTGCAACGCAGCTCTCTGGCGCATACTGGAGGTATCTGGTGGACTAGTTGGCCCCTAGAGACCCTCGGGATTGAGGAGGAATTAATTCTCCAACTTAAAACGCGCCACAGGGCGTGTTTGCAGACATGTCTGCCTTAGGCCCCACCCCTTCCTTCACCATTGTGCAAATATTCCTCTAAAATCAGCCAAACTACGAATTCTGATTTACTCACCTGTTATCAGGAGAGACCTCAGTGCTGCATCTTTGAGCCCAGTACTGATCCTGAAAAGTAATTTTAACCGTACTTACCAGTCACTTGAATTTCCTTCCATAGGCTAACATTGACTGGTTTCACTTGGAAATTCTTCTAAGTGTGGAGTTTTAGAACTTTATAATATTCCTCTAAAATCAGCTGAACTACAAATTCTGATTTACTCACCTGTTATCAGGAGAGACCTCAGTGCTGCATCTTTGAGCCCAGTACTGATCCTGAAAAGTAATTTTAACCGTACTTACCAGTAACTTGAATTTCCTTCCATAGGATATCATTGCCTGCTTTTTGCTGAAAAAGTTTCTAAGTGTCGATTTTTGAAACATACAAATATTCCTCTAAAATCAGGAGAACTACGAATTCCGATTTACTCACCTGTTATCAGGAGAGACCTCAGTGCTGCATCTTTTAGCCCAGCACTGACCCTGAAAAGTAATTCTAACCATACTTACCAGTAACTTGTATTTCCTTCCATAGGAATCCATTGTCTGGTTTTCAGCAGAAAAGTTTCAGTGTCGATTTTCACAAACTACAAATATTCCTTAAAAATCGCCTGTATGACTTAAACGCATTCTTTCAACTGTTTACAGGAGATGCACCAGTGCTGGATCCAGGATCCACCACTGAGTAAGAAAAAGTAACGATAACACTACTTACCTGCTAAGTGAATTTCCTCCCATAGGATAACATTGGTGATTCTATGTGAAAAAGTTTCTAAGTGTCAACTTTTAAAATACAATAATATTCCTTAAAAATCACTACTGTAACCAAAACGCTTTTACTCAACTGTTTACAGGAGATGTCGCAGGACTGAATCTAGGATCCAGTCCTGTGGTTAGAAAAGTAATCCATAAAGTAACTAATTGCATTTAACTAGAAATTCACATTGAGCTCAATGTTGCATTGTGTTTGAAATTGTGTTGCCCATTGCAACAACTGTAACTACTGTACTTAAAAGTCTATTGCCTATTTGCAAAGTATTTAAACTAAAGTAATTCATTCTGAGAAAGTATATTTTGTAATGTAATGTATAATGTAATTACAATGTAATTTAAAAAATAAAATATCTAAAAATAAATAGTTTAAAAAAATGTAGTAAATCAGTATCAAAAAAATAAATATAACAATTAATACATTTAAAAATTGTCATTTACAAAACCTTTGAAATTCACTGAAAAAAACCATAGGTTTCAGACATGTTATAGTTAGGAATTAGCATTTAAAAAACCTTTGAAATTCACTGAAAAAACCATAGGTTTCAGGCACGTTATAGTTAGAAATTAGCATTTAAAAAACCTTACAAATTCACTGAAAAAACCATAGGTTTTAGGGACAGTTATAGTTAGAAATTAGCATTTAAAAAACCTTACAAATTCACTGAAAAAACCATAGGTTTCAGGCATGTTATAGTTAGAAATTAGCATTTAAAAAACCTTAGAAATTCACTGAAAAAACCATAGGTTTCAGGGACGTTATAGGTAGAAATTAGCATTTAAAAAACCTTAGAAATTCACTGAAAAAAACATAGGTTTCAGGGGTGTTATAGTTAGTTGGACATTTCACTCGTACAAAACCCGTGAAATTCCCCGTTATAGTTAGTTCAGCTAACTATAACTCGCGCCCATAATGCACTGCTGATGACGTCACATATTACATCACTCATGACATGGTCAGTGACATCACTGATGACATCTCAAATGACATCACTGATGACATCACTGATGACATCATCCATGTGAAAATGTCATGCATCTTCTCATACCCTAATATAACTTTTGATACACCCACTCTAAATTAAAGACTGCCATTCTCAAAACCATAGACACTCCAACACCAATAACTACATACCCACTCACTGATTCTTAGGTCTACACACACATCCACACACTCACCCGTACAGTCACTCATACTTACGGTCACTCAGTACAGGACTATCATATGCACTCATACACCTACATAGACACTCACACACCGCCACTCATCCATAGAGGTACTCACACACCTAGTCAGTCATGCAAATAATTAATCACACTGCCATTTACTCACCTATACAGTTATACACACATCAGCTCACTTACTCATACAAATACTAGCACATTCTTACGCTCTTATACAATCACTGATACAAGCACACACTCATCCATACAGCCACTCTCACAATCACACACTCTCACTTATAGCCATTTATATACTTCAACACACATATATACTGCCTTTCACATATGTAGTTACTCACACATGTACCACTGAGATATACATTCACTCACTAACAGACCTATACACACATTCACCCACCCATACAGTCCATCACAGATGCACTCTTGAAACCATGCACCCAGTGAATCACCCACTCACACATCTATGCACAGAGTCACACACACCCCACCCACACAAACACTGAGGCACCCATACAGATACTCAGACAACCAATCAATAACCCATGTAGACACTCATGTAGCTATTCGCAAACCCATGCAGCCGCTTACACACCAACAGACAGACAGATACAGACATTCACACAGTTTAGTCACTAACCCATGCATTCAGTAAGATACGTTTAATCACTCACTTATAGAGTCAGTCACGCACCTACTAAATTATCCATTCAGACACTTATACACCCACTCACTCTTCAATACGCCTTTCCCTATATATATTAAACATATTTAAACTTTACAGAAACACACAGTCACTGGATGATGTCATCAGTGATGTCATTTGAGATGTCATCAGTGATGTCACTGACCATGTCATGAGTGATGTAATATGTGACGTCATCAGCAGTGCATTGCGGGGCACGAGTTATAGTTAGCTGAACTAACTATAACGGGGGAATTTCACGGGTTTTGTACGAGTGAAATGTCCAACTAACTATAACACCCCTGAAACCTATGGTTTTTTCAGTGAATTTCTAAGGTTTTTTAAATGCTAATTTCTAACTATAACGTCCCTGAAACCTATGGTTTTTTCAGTGAATTTCTTAGGTTTTTTAAATGCTAATTTCTAACTATAACGTGCCTGAAACCTATGGTTTTTTCAGTGAATATATATATATTTTTTTTTCCACTGAAAAAACAAAATGTCACAGGAACATTATAGGTAAGCTCAGATTTCACTTGTACAAAGCCATTGAAATTCAGCAGTTATAGTTACCTGAGTAACTAGAACTTATGCCCCCGCAATGCACTGCTTATGACCTCGCATATTACATCACTCATGACATGGTCAGTAATATCAGTGATGACATCTCAAATTACATCACTGATGACATCATCAAATAAGTTTAAGTGTTTTTAAGCGTTTATGGGTGTTAACCATATATACTAACCTGCTACAAAAGTTAGATTAGTATACTAGTTGTACTACTGAGTGATACTATCTCTAACATGTGTGATCTGAGTGGGTGTGTGACTGTATCATGTGTGAGTAGCTGTATGGGTGTGTGATTGCATGCATGAGTGACTGTATGGGTGAGTGAGTGGATTTCTGCCTAGGTCTGTAGGTTTGTGAATGGTTGTGTCAGTGTGTAAGTGGGTATCTGAGCGGTTATATGAGTGTGTGAGTGGTTTTGTGGGTGTGCCAGCAGGTGTGTGAGTGGCTGTATGGGTGTGTGAGATGGTTTGTGAGTAGCTGTATGGGTGTATAAGAAGGTTTGTGAGTAACTGTGTGGGTGTGCAAGTGACTATGTTGGTGAGTGAGTGGGTGGGTCAGTGGCTGTATAGGTGAGTGAGTGGCTGTATGATTGACTGTATCAGTGAGTCAGTGGGTGTCTGAATGGCTGTATGAGTGAATGACTGAGTGTGTAAGTGGCTGTATAGGTGATAGAGTGGCTATTTGGGTGAGTGTTTGGTTAGGTGAGTTGGTGTGTGAGTGGCTGTATTGGAGAGTGAGTGTCTGTGTAAATGACAGTATGGGTGAGTGAGCAGATAGGGGAGTACTTGTATGGATGTTTAAATGGGTATGTAAGTGGTTGTGTGGGTGTGTGAGTGAGTGTGGGAGTACTTGTATGGGTGAGTGAGTGACTGTGTCGAGAGGCTGTATGGGTGAGTGTATGGCTGTGTGAGTGGCTGTATGTATGAGTGCGTGGTTGTATGTGTGGCTATATGGGTGAACAAGTGGTTGTGTGAGTGCCTGTATGTGTGAGTGAGTGGGTTTCTGAGTGGCTCTAGGGATGAGTGAGTGGTTGTGTGAGTACTTGAATGGGTCTGTGAATGGGTATGTGAGTGGTTGTGTGGGTGTATGAGTGGGTGTATGAGAGGTTGTATGGGCTGTGAGTGGTTCTGTGGATGATGTAATCAGTGATGTCATTTGAGATGTCATCAGCAATGTCATCAGTGATGTCACTGGCCATGCGTGATGTAATATGTGAGGTCATAAGCAGTGCATTGCTGTGGGCATAAGTTATAGTTAGCTCATGTAACTATAACTGCTGAATTTCAGTGGTTTTGTACAAGTGAAATCTGAGCCTATCTATGACATCCCTGTGGACTTTAATTTTTTTCAATGAATTTCTATGGTTTTTTAAATTCTATTTCCTTACTATAATGTCCCTGTAACCTTTGGTCTTTTAGGTGAATTTCTATGTTTTTTTTACTATTAGGCGTGTTTGTAGAGTGATGGAGAAAGGGGATGGGGCCTCCGACCAGCTCTCAGCAATCCTGCTGTTTTGGACTTTCTGCTGGAACAGGAGGGCTTCTTAGCCCCCAAAGACCCTCAGCATAAAAAGGGACTTCAGCCCCCAACAAGTAGTGTGCCAGGAGGTGTGTTTGCATTGTGATGGAGAAATGGGGCAGGGCCTCTGACGATATCTCAGCAATCCCACTGTGTTGGACTTACTGGATTTAACAGGAGGGGTTCTTGGCCATCCAAGGGGACTTCAACCCCCAACCAGTAGTGCGCCTGGAGGCGCATTTGCAGAGTGATGAAGAAAGGTGGCAGGGCCTCAGATGAGCTCTCATTAATCCTGCTGTGTGGGACTCACTGGAGGTAACAGGAGGGGTGTTGGCCCCCAAGGACCCTCAGCAGCCAAGGGGACTACATCCCCACCCAGTAGTGCACCAGGAAGTGCATTTGCAGAGTGGTGGAGTAATGGAGCGGGCCTCCCATGAACTCTCAGAACTCCCACTGTGTGGGATTTACTGGAGGTTACAGGAGGGGTTCTTGGCCCCCAAGGACCCTCATCATCTAAGGGGACTTCGTCCCCCAACTAGTAGTGCGCCAGGAGGCACGTTTGCACAGTGATGGAGAAAGGGGGTGGAGCCTCAGATGACTCCTCGCAATCCCGCTGTGCGGAACTTACTTGAGGTAACAGGAGAGGTTGTTGGCCCCCATGGATGCTCAGCAGCCAAGGGGACTCCATCCCCTAACTAGTAGTGCGCCAGGAGGCTCATTTGCAGAGTGGTTGAGAAAGTGGGTGGGGGTTCCGACGACTTTCCCCAGGGCTGCACTTTAAAAAAAAATTGTTTTATTATTAGGGGGTGCCCTTCCCAGGCTGATTTTGGCCCCGGGAACCCCATCCCCTGGGGCCTGGACATTTACAAATGGGGAGGGGGCTACATGGTCCTGCTCCATGGGCCGATTTTGGCCCTGGGTACCCTATCCTCAGGGCCCTGGCCATTTGTCCTTGGCGCCCTTGGGCACCCAGTTTGCTTTGGGACTGCGGGGGGAGCTTCAAGGCCCCAGCATTCCCTGCCGGCTCCCCGCCTCCTGCAGGGGCAGGCATTGATTTCACACGTAGGGAGCTGGCTGCTAAACATGTAGCTCCCTGTGTCTGAAAGCAATTAGTCTGTTTCCCTGCTCGCTTGACAATGGGCAGGGAAACAGATGAATGCTCTGCTTCCACTAAGCATGTTTGCTGTGGCTTGATGCAGTGGCATAACACAGGCCCCTGCACCCCCCGCAGTGCAGGGGGAGACCCCAAAACTCCAGGAGGCCCCTTCAGCACAGTACTCTGGCCGGCGAGCTCCTGATTGAGTCAGGAGGGGGGCCTTCCACATACCTTGCAAGCGGGCCCCCTCATGTTTCGTTATGCCAGTGGCTTGGCAGGAGCGGTTAAAGCTCCCACCAAGCCACAGCAAACAGCTATGTCCCGGGGATGGGCACCAAAGGACATAGTAGGAGCCGTCCCTGCGGGGTGGTGGTCCCCAGGGACTTCTATGGCTCCAGGAAGGGGGCCACTTGGCCCCCCTCCTTTCACTCAGTAGGGTCTTCCCCCGGGAAGTGGTGGTCCCAGGGGCCAAGAACAGCCCCAGATGAGTTCTGCGCAGCCCCCTCCCGGTTTGAATGTTAATTTGGCCCTGGGGAGGTGGTGGTCACTGGAGCCCGAGGAGGTCCACGTGGCCACCCATTACCTTTAATTTAGCCCTGGGGAGGTGGTGGTCTCCGGGCGGGGCGTGTCCATGCAGCCCCACCAATTTATTTTTTATATGTGGCCATGGGGAGGTGGTGGTCCCTGCGGCCCGGGGAGGGTGTGAGTGCCCCCACTCCTTTATTTAAATTTAAGCCCCGGGGAGGTGGTGGTCTACTACGGGGCATTTCTAAGCCAGAGGAGGGGGGGCCTGTGCGCTCCTGCTTTAATTCCTCCATGCCCCAGGACCTGGCCCACCCGGGGGCCCATTAGTAAAGAAGTGTGGGAGCCCGCGCTTCTCTTTTTTTTCCTGTGGGAGCCACAGCTCCAGTGCCGCTCCCACTGTAATTTTTCTTTTTGAAAAAAATCATTTGTTTCCCTGCCGGGGTCCTTCTTGGACTCCCACAAGAGGCCAGGCTTTTCCTGCTCTGCCCCCTTCTGTTTTTTAATGGTTTTTTTTTGGGACTCTTTTGAAGTGGAGTCCCAAGATGGCTGCCAACACTTCCTGGTTGAAAGTGTTGGCAGCCAATGAGATTTGAGCACAAGGTTTTTTGGACCCTCTGAGGATCTGCGTCCCTATATATACAAATTTGGATTTTCTTTAATATTTCCAAAACAACTGAACGGATTTACGCCAGTTTACAAAAAGGTCACTTTCTCGACGAACAGCTACCTTTTTGCCAATTTTAGCGTAATTCTGTTCTGCAGTTCGGGCTATAGTTGTGTCTAAAATCTCTATAGGAATTAACATGGGGACCATGTTTTGGGACCTCCCTTGGCCGATTTTGGCCCCACGGAATCCATTCCCTGGGGCCCGGTGTTATGTTTAGGGGCAGGGGGCATGTGGCCCCCCTCCCCGGGCCTATTTCTGCTCCAAGAACCCCGGTCCCCAGGGCCTGGTGCATTTTTAAGAGGGAGGGAAGCACATGGACCCCCTCCACATGCCAATTTTGGCCCCGAGGTCCCCATCCCCCGGGGCCCGTACTTTGAAATGCAGGTGCCCTGGTGCCCACCCAGGGCACCCACCCTACTGTCATTGGGGGCCGCAAGGGGGAGATCCAAAGCCACTGTGGGCCCAGTTGTCTCCTGTATACAGTGGTAACCTGCATTGTTCCCGTCCACAGGGAGCAGCTCCTAATGCTGTTCCCTCCAGGCGGGAGTAATAATTTGATCTGTTTCCGGAAACAGGTCAAAAGTCTGCTCCCAGTGGGCAGAAGCTTTTTTGAAGCTCTCGCCCACTGGGAGCGGACTTGGTGTTTGCTCTTGCTTGGTGGGAGATTTGAAAATGCTCCAGCCAAGTGAGAGCAAACACAGATTTTCCTGCTTGCGCTGCTGCAGGCAGGGAAACCGCGATGTCTTTGGGGTGGGTTCCCCGAGCATAGCATCTGAGCCTGCCCGGGGGAGAATGGGTCCCCGAGGCCACTGATGGCATAGGGAGGAGTGGCCTTCAAGTGATTGGCCCCACGGGGGGATCCCCGGGGCCTCTCAGGGAGTTGCGTCATGCGGCCCCCCTCCCCATTTTCTTAAATTTTGACCCCGGGGGTGGGCTCCCCGGGACCTCTCGGCTAGGGAGGCCATGCGGCCCCTCGCTCTACATAAAGTAATTTCAGCCCCGGGGGTGGGCTCCCTGGGGATTGTTGAGGCACTGGGAGGGGGGTTGCACATCCTGTCTCCCTATATTAGATAATTTTGGCCCGGTGGTGGGCTCCCTGAGGCCTCTGGTGGCTGGGGGAGGGGGGCTCCATTGTCCCCTACCCATTTACACTGCCCGGGGTGGACTCCCCAGGCCTTTGGAGGCTCTGGGAGGGGGCTGTGCTGCCCACTCCCCATTTTCACAAGTTTTGGCCCAGGAGTAGGCTCCCCATGGCGTCTGGAGGCTCGGGAAGTGGGACCACGTAGCCCCCTCCCCATTATAAAATCAGCCCCAGTGGTAGGTTCCCCAGGGCATAAGTTATTTAAATGTGGTCCAGCCGCTATTTTTGTTTTTTAGATCCAGCGAGAGTATCGCAGGATCGCAGCATTTATCACAAGTTCTAACTTCCTGACGACTTAGGTGTAATTCCGTTCAGCACTTTTTGCTGTAGCCTTGACTAAACAAGTATATGGAAAATGCATGTGGATTCTGCATTTTGGGCCACCCTAAATAAAACATTTCAGGAAGGAGCTAATGTGGACGAACTTTTGGGAAAGGTTTGTGAAGATCCGTCAAACGGGGTCAAAGATATTAGCAAATCAAAATATGCACTTTCTATGGAAAAGCAGACCTAACTATCACTACCTGGTGCAGACCGCCACTATGTAATATATATATATATATATATATATATATATATATATATATATATATATATATATATATATATATATATATATATATTACATAGTGGCGGTCTGCACTCAAATGCTGTGTGACGAAATAAGATGCCCATCCTATCGGGTCGGGCCTGTAGGGGAACGTCAATCCCATAATATTCATACGAAAACGCATCCGTGACCTTCCGTGACGCGAAACAGGCCCACCAGTCAGTGCACAGTTTGAAGTTTTTTATTTTGGCACCGCAACAGCATAACGCGTTTCAACTCTTAACAAGTCTTAATCATATGCTCCTAAAGGGGCGGTTGCTTGTTGGATATTTAAATGTTTTTGCAACAACAGTGAAAAGGGACAACAGGTAAGGTATAGTACCTTCGGCAGTAAAAGAAAATATCCTGTTTGCCAATCTTTTTCCTAATTTTACAATGAGAACAGTGCTAATTTCATACATTTAGATGCTCTGTTTAGTCAGTTCATGTTCGTTTTTGCTTGCATCTTTATTCTTGAGTCACTGTTAATAGTTTGTCGAATTTAAAGGACCACATTGCCCATAATGCCTTGTTGTTGATAATTAAAACCTGTCCTTCCACATTCACTGGTTTTTCGTATATTTGACCTTTGGTGCACTCAATAACTCAATAACTATTATATATCTTTTTTATTTTTTTACAAATTAAGCACTGCCTCTTGACCTGGAGCTAAATGGATGCCCCCCTCCAATAGGAACCTATGTTCAGCAACCCTCCGATCTTTAGCTAGGTTTTCGCTGTACAAATATCAGTACATTCCTGCATTACATACATAAGACAAGCTTTCTTTATCTCTTGATGCCCCAGTGTCCTAATCTGACAGAATTTGGTAATAAGGGCGCTCACAACTACCAACCACAGTATTAATAACAATACAAAATCTGGACATTAACAAATGTAGTGAGAGGGAATAATCCTTTGTATTCCATCCTCTGCAGGTTTGAGTAGCTGTACGTCACACATCAGTGTCCTCAGAAAAGCACAGGATCATGCAGAACTTTAGAAAATCTTCACTTATGGCTGTGGGGATATTTAATAAAACTGATCATTAAATATTCAGAAGTGAGATAGTCCAACTTGTGAACTATAGATTCTGATGATTAACCCCATAATGCCGTACCAGAGAAGATGACAAACTGTGAACAAGTATGTTTTGAACTCCAGCTAAGCCCTTTCTAATTGAGAGCAGATGTCTTTGATTTCTGTCCAGGATGCGGAACACTCTGTAAGAATAACAGACCAGTTCCTTGTACTGCTGCGTTAGCAAAGGCCCGAAATAATAAGCACTGGCAAGTCCAATTGGTCTCGCCTTTTGGACTTGTTGGCTGATGCTCTGCAGCATGGTTACAGGATATTTAAAAAAGCTGTTGATGTGGCATTCCGCCTCAATTTGTATGCATGAGAATACAAAATGACATGGGTGCTTTTTTTCTGTTTAGTTACCAGTCTGAGTTTCAGCAGGAAAATCCTCCCCTTCTAATACAAAATCTATGCTCAACAGAACGCAGACACCCCAGCTCTGTGGGTTTGTGCATTGCTGCATCGCAGCCTAAAGCGCGCCAGCACAGAGAAGGAAGAAATTAGAAACATATGTTAGTAGATATGGCACGTTTCTGCTCTCTCTTTTATGCAACACAGGGCAACAACTTTGGTTGCTGTGCTTTGGTGCATGAAAAGTTAGTAAATCTGCCCTCAAGTATTCATTTCACAGTGAACTCTCTGGTACTATAGGCTGTTCTGATTGGTTAGTTTTCCCTTGCTATGGTACACCACATGCACACATGCAGGTTTCTGTATGTAACATCTTCATCACTCCTTCCTGGACCACTGTGTTTTTCTGCTCCTCCTTTCTACCACTGTCTGGAATGCCTGTGTGAAGCCTTGCAGTATGTAGACGATATACTGGTGAAGAACAACTCCACTTACAGCAGAAGAGCTGATCTGTAAAACAGGCAATTTACTCCATGTGATAAAAGAGCAGTTTGTAAGCATGAATGAATCCAACACTAGATGCTAGGAGGAGCAGAATTGGACTTGATTTCCCCTAAGTTACCTCCTAATCTAGGAGAGTCTGCATCCTCTATTCGGAATGTCAGGTACCTGGGGTTGTTACCTGAGTGTAAGCAGTGCTTAATTTGACCTGGCGGTTGCAGGTGGGGCACACCAGCACTCATTTTGGGGACCGCACTTATTTTAACTTATCAGACTTTGACCCATAGCAAGGGACTTAAAAACACAAAGGGGAAAGGAGGAAGAAGAGAAATAGCAGAAAAATAGTGACAAAGAAGGAAAGCAGGGACAAAAAAGAACTTGAAAGAGCGAGATTGATGGAAAGGGAGTGTATGGTGGCTGATGAAAGAGGTATAAGTTGGAATCAAGTCTACGTGGCCTTGTATTTGTCACCCACTACATTTGACATCGTCGCAGGGTCTGACCAAACCTTTGGGCCCTGGCTCTTACTCTTTTACAAATTTAGCACTGACTCTAACCACTCCTTCCTTCCACAAGTCAGCAAGTCAAAGCAATGGTCAATTACATCATCCTGCCTACTTAGGAAATTATTACCACTCCTCCTAATCTGGTGAACGAAAAACCATTCAGCGGGTCCACTTAGAAGATTGAAACAGAATTTGCATAGAGCTTCCAAAACTGCATTGACAGAGTAAAAAAGGCTTTAAAAATAGGCAACTTAAATTTGCCGCAACTGGCAGAAGCACAAATACATAAAACCAGCCCTGAAAGCCAAGGATGTAGTAATCAATGGTGCAGCAGGTGCAGTGGCACCAGGAACCAAATGCCTGAGGGGCCCACAAAACCCTTATTGCTGATGTATGTTAATCACCAGGCAGCAGAGCCATTTAATTCTTACTTGCTCTAGGGCAATGGCACCCCTGCAACACCATTGATTAAAGCGGCACACTAGCTGGGTGCAGGGAGTAAGTTCAAATTAAATTTTCAGAAGGTCGGTAGTGGCAAAGGTCTAGGATAACTACAATGCTCTGAAGTTTCTAAAAAGTGCCCTACAAAGCTACTTATTAAGGTACTATACATAGAACATTGAAAATAATTTTAGTTTATCCACACAGTTGTACAAATCTTCTTTATTTGCGTGGTCACCCCAGATTTTTCGCATTGTGCTGAACCCTGCATTTTTGCTGCAGTTCGCGTTGGCAAGGATGCAAAGAGGTCATTGTTGGTGCAAGGAGCAGGTGGGGAGTAACTGTTTTGGCATGAAGAGATGGTTGTCACTGGAGTTTCACTGCAAGGGGCCACTGCAGGCGGTCATTGTTGGCGAGAAGTTCAGGCCTTGTTGAAACATCACTTTGGTGGTCATCACGAACAATTGCTGTCAGCACAAAGTGCAGGTCTCGCTGAAACTTCTCTTTGGTGGTCATCATGGATGGTCGTTGTTTGGCGTAAAGAGTCCACATCCCCATAACGAGGATCACGAACTTCTAGATTTTCACCTTGTATTCAGTAAGTGTACACTCTGATGCCAGCAAAGGGTTCAGGACCCGGGGGGCACCTCTTGGGGATCAGGCCTCACTCCAGCAGAGGCCAGCAGCAGGACTCAGGCAGGTCCAAGTAGGTCCAGTTGGTGTAGGTCAGGTAGGCAGTTACAGGGAAGGCCTCTTGTGGCTTGTTGTGTCCCTTTAGCTCAAACAGGAGTTTAACCAACTGGCCCTTGCAGTCACTTCGGGGGAGCCTGGGTTCAAGGCAAGTAGGTCCAGTCTTCCTTTCTTCACACTGCAGGGCATTCCTTCTCCTGATTCTTCCACAGATCCAGGAGTGTTCTGATGAGAAGTTCTGAAGGTTCCACTTTTTTGCCAGCCTGTGGGTGGGTGATGCTCCCTTTGTCTAACCTTCCCTCTTTCCTAGGTTTGACTCCAAACTGTTTAGGGTAACAAGGACTAAGTGTGAACTGCTTTGTCAGTGGCAGGGAAGGCAGCCCTGAAAAGGCAAGAAGGCACGTAGGCAAGCCCTGAGGATACACTTTGAAGCTAAGGAAGGGCTGAATGCAACCACCCAGGGCATACTTCTAAGGATAATAATACCCTGCACCATATCCAAGCCTTTTTCCTCCCCATGTCTGCAAGGAATACACAAAATGCCAAAGGCGAGCCAATCACAGTCATGCGACCATGGACACTGGCAGAAAGGCAAATTTACTTTAGATAGAAAAAGGCCAACTTTCTAAAAGTAGGACTTTTGAAAATAGTAACTTAAAATCTGACTTTATCATCAAAGAGAATTCATTTGAGTGGAAGAAGCATTTCTCCATCTGCTACCAGACTGAAGTTATCACTTATAAATTGTAATAAGGTAAACCAGTGTTAGTTTATAGAAGAAATACTCTTACAGCAGTGAAAAACAACTTTAGTAGTTTTTCACTGTCAGGACTTGTAAAACATAAGTACATGTCCTACTTTTTAAATACCATGCATGATCTCTAGGAGTGGTTAGAACCTACCTTGGGGGTGACTTATATGTATTAAAAAGGAAGGTTTAGGCCTGGCAAAGGGTTTATTTTTCCCAGTCGAAAAGGCAGTTTACAACTGCACTACGGGCTGAGGTGGTAGACCCGAGAAATGTTTTAAAAGCCTACTTTAGTAAATGGCACAATCAGTGCAGCAGCCCACTAGTAACATTTAATTGACAGACCCTGGGTACATGTACTAGGAACTTACAAGTAAATTAAATTTACCATTAAGGAGTAGGCCAATTTTACCATGATTAGAATAGAGAGTAAAAGCACTTTACCACTGATTAGCAGGAGTAAAGTGCACAGAGTCCTAAAAGGCTGTGCTCTCCCTTTAAATATGTTTGAAATGGCATATTCCTAAATGGCATTTTCAACTTGCCAAACGCACCTAGTATGGTAATTGTACAAAGTGTACCTAGGGCCTTGAAGTTAAATGCCACCAGTGGACTACACAATTCCACTACAGTAGCAGTGCAAACATGGCTTCAGGCCTACCCTGTGTAGCCTGACTGTAGCAGTGTAAAAACTGCAATTTGACCTGTCAAAATAATCCATATCAGCTAGTCAAAGCCTACCTTTTAAATATGAATAATTCATCCCTATTTAGGCCTTGTAGCCCACAAGTCAGGGTGTATGATATTGAAAAGTAAAATATTTAGAAATGCAATGTTAACATATCCTTAGATTTACTAGCGCCGAAAAGCTATTTCACTGTGCAGGCCTAGCTATCTCATGTAAAAAATCAGAGTGCAGATTAAAATTTGAATACTATATCTCAGGAATAGAACTAGCTAGAAAAATATTAAAGAACTATTTTTAATAGCTAGTAAACATTCAATTCAACTGTGAAATTGGATTTGTAATAAATATTAAGGAAAAGCAACTTATAGAATGTTACCTTTTCCCTGTTTGAAGTTCCTGGAGGCTAATTTTCTTTTGCTCTCCAACTTCTCCCAACCATTAGTTAGCATTTGAACAGTTGTGAAATGCCTCAAAGGAGCAAACACTAGGCTGACCTGAATGCGAAGAGATCACTCCTCTGTACTTCACAGAATATGCAGGGTGGGGACAGAGCGTCCTTTATGACATTTCAGTACCAAAACTTGCTGGAGTGTGAAATCCTGTTTGACAGGTCTACTGGGTTTACATTTAACACTTGGGGTGCACTTGAAAGGAAGGAAACAGAATGGCAAGAAAATTCTTGTGCATGCACTGTCTGGTTTCTGGAAAACTCTGCTTTTTCCCACTAGACTTCTGTTTATGTGCTTTTTTAGGGTTACAGTGTCTGCCTTAAACTAGATTTTATTGTTAGTTGTGGGATGGCACTAGGATTACCATTGTGCCCTCCCTCACAGTCAAAGTTGAGTGTGGCCAAAGACTTTCTACACCTTAAACATGCCAAAGGTGGGTAGGGTTGGCCTGGACATTTTTCGCCGCTTTGGTTAGGATGTTCTCAGGAGTCATTCCCACTCACTAGCTAGTGCCAAGCATAAATGTTGTCAGCACCTCCAGGCACCGACTGCAGAACAATGCTGGACCTGAAGAAGAACAAAAGAGCACTGGGTCTGTTGTCTGCGACCTAAGAGTATGCCCAAGGACTAGACGTGTTCTCTCTTGTACCAAGGACAAAGAAGTGAATTCCAAGGGTCAGTTGGCTGACTTCCTGTGTGGCTACAGGGAGACAACAAGCTACCAAAGGCATTTGTCAGCAACTCCCAGCTGACCAGTACCAACTAGACCTGGACAGGAGCATGCTGTTGGCCTTTGCTTAGCACCCTGTGAGTCTTTAAGTACCTCCACGAAGGTCCGGTGGGACTTTAGAAGTAAACTACTGTGGTTGATTCAAACTTAAAGGACTAAGTCAGAAGGTAAAACCTTTGACCAGGATAAAGCTGGTTAGTGTATCTGACCCACGCTCCATCGTGGTCAGCCTCAAATTGCACCTAGGTTCCTGTCTACTGCGACTATTGACTATCATTGGCGTTTTATGCTTTTTGGCGATATTTCTTCCTAAAACTTTCAAAATTCATATCACCAATTCCCCTTATTTTATTTTTGTCATTTTGGTGTTGTTTTGTTTATTACGTTTTACTCTGTTCTAATCTGGTTTGGGATTTTTATTGATTTGTACTTTTACTTTATTACTGTTTTGGTACTGCATAAATACTTTTCACATTGAGCTAAGTTTAGCCTGCCTGCTCTGTGCCATAGTTACCAGGGAGTTGTGTTAAGGTTAATTTAATGACTTTGACGGTTCACATTGATGAAGCTTGTGATTATTCCTTGAGGTGGCTAGTCACCTACTCTACATAATAATCCATTTGTTTCCAGCAGTGATTTCCTCTGCATATTTCTTTGACATAAAATCGCAAATAAAGGGAATTTATGATTTTTATCAACATCTTTTGTTATTTGCACTAATCATCTGTTTGTTAAGAGCTTTCCAATCAAGTTCTGTATGCAAAACAAATCACATCATATTGTTCATAAAGACATTTGTATCCTTGCCATAGTTCAATTCTTCCTTGTGACACCATCTCAAAATGGCGCCCTGATTTACGTGTAACAAATGTATGAGGAAGCAAATGTCATTATTATGTTATAGAACTACCTAATATGGAACTGAGGCAGCTGCCAACCCTCTTTTTTAAATGCATAAGGGAATTAAATATGCCCTTGAGAAATCAATTATATCTTTAACTCCTTGTCAGGCTCTACTGCACGCTCTGTTATAACTACTGAACTGGTGTCAGTGTCTGCAGATAAAGGTGGCCAATGTTTGGTTGGGTTCAGTGCCAGAGATAATACCATGTGCTCAACAAGTGACAGGAGCAGCCTGTGGAAGGCAGCTTCCGTGTACATTGGCTTGACTTATGGAATTGTGCTGAAATGTGTTGTGATTATATGACATTACATTGGCTACTTTGGCGGCCTCATACTGCACCCGTTTCCTGCATCCAGTTAACCAGTGCTTAATGTGAGCGGAGAATTGAAGGTTGTGCGCACTTGCACTTATTTTTGGGGACCAGGACTTCTGTTTCATCTAACTTTGAACCAGAACAAGAGAGAGAATGGTAGAAATGGGAGAAGAAAGGGTGAAGAGAAAGGTAGGAAAACAGAGAAAAAGAAGAAAGAAATAGAACTGTCAAGAGTGAGGGAAAGACACACAAAGTGTAGGGTGGTGGAAGAAAGAGCCATGAGGTGGAATCATCCCAAATTAACCTTGGTATTCAGCAAACCCAGCATTCAAAAGTGCCAGAAGTGGACTCCTAAGTAAAAGTTTTATCCCCTGCACTTATGCTTTTTTTGCAATTGAAACAATACATTTTACTATTGTTCATTGGGGAGTACCACTATGTGACTCATAGGTGAGCGTTCTGTGAGGTACATTACCACGTCCGTGACTATATAGCTGTAATTATGTGCAACCCACTTGACATGTTCTCCATTAAGCGGTGTGTCCTTCACAGATTTCCATGCTGTGTCCTTTTACGCAGCCTGTTGGTTCCAGAACACTTTATATAAGGGAGTTCTGTTCCCTTCTGTGAGACAAGTGTGACTGTCCCCATAGTGGGAACTAAAGCTCTGTGCTTCATAGCTTGGTCCATGTCAGTTTCAAGGCATCTTCTAAAAGCTTGCACACCAGTTTCAGTAGACTTCTCAAAATTGGGCTGTATTCACAAAGTAGAATTTAGTAGTAAACAACCAATTGTACCTTTTTTATGCCTGCAAGCAATCCACTTATTCTCTTTATTTTCTTGGAAAACACATGCAATACTCAAAAATGGCAAACATTTTAGAAACATAAAAGCAAGCAGCTGCTTAGTAGCTCAGACATACCGTCCCTAGCACTGAAGCATACTCCTTTTTAGGCAGCTGTGCACATGTGCTCACACTGCTAGACAGCCAGTGGATCAAGTGGGCAGGCCCATTGCCCTCTGCAGCATTCTTCACTGTGCAAATGAAAAATGCAAAACAGGTGTAAGCTGACCACTGGACGAAGAGTGCTGATCAAAAGCCTCTGTATGTATGTATGTATGTATGTATGTATGTATATATATATTCACTGAAAAAACCATAGGTTTCAGGCACGTTATAGTTAGAAATTAGCATTTAAAAAACCTTAGAAATTCACTGAAAAAACCATAGGTTTCAGGGGCGTTATAGTTAGTTGGACATTTCACTTGTACAAAACCATAGAAATTCCCCCGTTATAGTTAGTTCAGCTAACTATAACTCGCGCGCCCGCAATGCACTGCTGATGACGTCACATATTACATCACTCATGACATGGTCAGTGACATCACTCATGACATCACTGATGACATCTCAAATGACATCACTGATGACATCACTGATGACATCACTGATGACATCATCCTTGTGATAGAGTGGCAGACCTCCTCTCACCCTAATATAACCTCTAACCCATGTATTCACTAAGATACACTTAGTCAGTTATACAATCAATTTTACAAAAAAAATCATCCATTTAGACACTTATATACCCATTTATTCTTCCATCGACCTTGAGATATACATATATAAAACATATTTAATTTTCAGAAAAACACACATTCACTGGATGATGTCATCAGTGATGTCATTTGAGATGTCATCAGTGATGTCATGAGTGATGTCACTGACCATGTCATGAGTGATGTAATATGTGACGTCATCAGCAGTGCATTGCGGGCGCGTGAGTTATAGTTAGCTGAACTAACTATAACTGGGGAATTTCTATGGTTTTGTACGAGTGAAATGTCCAACTAACTATAACGCCCCTGAAACCTATGGTTTTTTCAGTGAATTTCTAAGGTTTTTTAAATGCTAATTTCTAACTATAACGTGCCTGAAACCTATGGTTTTTTCAGTGAATTTCTAAGGTTTTTTAAATGCTAATTTCTAACTATAACGTGCCTGAAACCTATGGTTTTTTCAGTGAATATATATATATTTATTATACTATGTATACATGTGAAAATGTCTCGGTCCCCTGCTTGCCTCGGTGGCACGGAAAAAATGGGTGGAACTGACGTCAGCACGCCGACGAGGTCCTCTTATGGCTCCGATGACGTCATACGGTGTCGCGAGCGGAGCCGTGCTCGTTGACGTGGAAGAGCTAGGAAAGAATTTCCGTGGAATGCTGGTGCAGGGGATATTCACCTAAGTGTTCAGGCTACTCCTTTGGGAGCAACTGTTTATGTTGCCACTCCAGAAACCGAAACCAGTGATCCGAGGGCAGAGGCCCTGCAGATGGCACACGAGGTGGGGTGCCCAGTCGTGTGCACCGGCGGGGCAGCGAAGTGACAAGCACCACAACCCACAAAAAAGGTAACGAGGGCACTGAATAACACAGGATCTTCTCTTTGTATCTGGCAGGAACAACAAAGTTAAAATGCCCTAGTACCAAAATGTAGAATTAGTGCTACAACGGTCTTCAAGAGGACCTGCGATGCCGCTTCTGCCTCCCGTACCCTTGAGGCGGCACATGGGTCACGCGGTACGGTCATACTGCGGTGGGACGCACACTCGTTGACCTCTCATGGCACTGCTCCACACTTCAGGGAGGACGCTTTCCTTTAGCTATGTTTTCTGATGACATGTCGCGCCGGCCCCGTCCAACAACAGAACTCCTTTAGAGCCAAACAGACTCTTCCACTCTCTCACCGGAAGTGAAACCAGGCCACGCGGACACTTTCACAATATAACAGCTGGGAATGCACTTTTCGGTAAAAAAACACATTCCTTCCTCCTAATTAATCAAATAAACGTCTCACTGAAGAACAGGGGCCAGCTTCGATCGGTAAACAGCCGTTACAACGACTTTTTACTTTGCGATACCATTACAACGCATGCATTACCACGCATGCGTTGTACATCACGAAGTCATTACTACGCATTTTTAGAACGCATGGTCATTTACCACGCATGCCTTTACAACGAATTTTGTTGTAAAGGTATGTATGGTAAATGACCATGCGTTCTAAAAAACATGTAGACGATCCATGTCGTAAGGAAACAGAGGCTGTTCCGTTTCCTCACAACGACGTGCACCGCCCCTCAGAGATGACGTGAAGCAGGAACCACGAGGAGAGAGGAACCATGAGGAGTGAGAGGTAAGGGGGATTGGGCATGGGGTGGGGGTTTCTTTTCTAGGGTTTAGGGTAGTGCAGTGGTCTTTGGGTGGTGTAGGGGGTCGTGCTGGGGGTAGTGTTTTAGGGTTTAGGGTAGTGCAGTCGTGTATGGGTAGTGTAGGGGGTCGTGCTGGGGTAGTGTTTTAGGGGTTAGGGTAGTGCAGTGGTGTTTGAGTAGTGTAGGGGTCATGCTGGTGGTAGTGTTTTAGGGTTTAAGGTAGTGCAGTGGTGTTTGTGTAGTGTAGGGGGTCATGCTGGGGGTAGTGTTTTATGGTTTAGGGTAGTGCAGTGGTGTTTGGGTAGTGTAGGGGGTCGTGCTGGGGGTAGATCTTGGGTTTAGGGTAGTGCAGTGGTGTTTGGGTAGTGGAGGGGGTAGTGTTTTAGGGCTTAGGGTAGTGCAGTCGTGTTTGTGTAGTGTAGGGGGTCGTGTTTTAAGGTATAGGGTAGTGCAGTGGTGTTTGGGTAGTGTAGGGGGTCATGCTGGGGTTAGTGTTTTAGGGTTTAGGGTAGTGCAGTGGTGTTTGGGTAGTGTAGGGGGTCGTGCTGGGGGTAGTGTTTTAGGGTTTAGGGTAGTGCAGTGGTGTTTGGGTAGTGTAGGGAGTCGTGCTGGTGGTAGTGTTTTAGGGTTTAGGGTAGTGCAGTTATGTTTGGATAGTGTAGGGTGTCGTGCTGGGGGTAGTGTTTTAGGGTTTAGGGTAGTGCAGTGGTGTTTGGGTAGTGGAGGGGGTAGTGTTTTAGGGTTTAGGGTAGTGCGCCCAACCAGCCACAATATCCGTTGACAAAGGGGATCCTGACTCTTTGGAACGCTCCGTCACTTGAATAATTTGGGTCAAGGGCCCTACCACGTCCAAGACCTATCAATTCCTTTCTTGGGATCCCTCATATACTTGGAGAAAAAGGTACATAGTTTCTCATCAATTTCAGGCGTGTGTGCCACCTTCCCCTTCAGTGAGGGCCTGGAGCATTCTCCCTCATCCTATTCCTGACCTCCCTTTCAAGGGGTTGATGGATTTTCCCCACCACATACTCTGCCACTTTGGCATCAGGTGTCCACTCTGCCGACCTAGGATGGTAAATTTGGGTAGGCTCGAACATGTCCGAGTGGACCCCGTCCCCAACCGGGGACTGAGAGGAGTGGGACTCTGGATGCCAGGGACGCCCGAGTCCTTATCCTCATCGGAGGAGAAATCGTCCTCCGATACACCCTCTCCCTCTAAGGGAAACCCGCCGTCGGGGTCTACAATAGTGGTGACAGTGTCGCAATTTTCTCCGGGCCCCTCCTCCTCCCGGCAGGGTGCATGTTTTAGCATTCGCGCACTCTTGAGGAAGGTCTCCGTAAGTTTATCAAATCCTTCCAAGTGCCCCGCGTTATGCTTAACGGCCCTTTCATTCCCCATCTGGGAGCTACTTGGACCCGCCACCACCAGATCTGGGTCACTGAACACCCCAGGGATGCTTTTCGCCAGCTTATCAACCTGATCCCTAAGAGGAGCCAGCGCCCTAGAAATAGCCAGAGAGAGGGCTTGGTCCACTGCTGGAGGGAGAAGTTGGGGGCCATTCCTCCTCCACTTCCTGGTAGGAGGAGTAAAAATGGTCTTCTGGAGAAGACATGATAGCAGAGGGTGTGAGCACAGAACAAATGCCCTTAAAATCCTTAAGACAGCCCCCTCGCCGGTGCTCCAACAGCTGGGCTTTCCCCGAAGCTGTTATAAGAATAGACTGAGGCGCAATACCAATTACCACCACCAGGTGTCGCTGGTCACTAACGTGGCCGTGTGGGGAAATCACCGCGTAGCGGTGTCAAAATTAGGCGAGGGTTGGTCGGGAATCAAGCGGACACTAAAGGAGTGACCGGATTCCCAAACGCGCGTAAAGACCAGCGGGAGCGCTCGACGGAGCTGCCTCGCTCGGACCTGACGTGCCTGACAGGATCTCACTGCGCGCAGAGCACACAGCAGGAGAAACTGCGAGGGGGAGAACGCGCTCGGGCAAGAGCCTGCTGCGCAGGGAATATGAAACAATACCAAGGCAATAATGCTAATAACGTGCACAAGAAACCGCTATACAAACAGCAACAACGTCAGATTAAGCCAAGAATGTAAGGAATGCACTTAACTGACGAGCAGTGAAGAAAGAGGAAGCGGAAGGGACGTCACGATATTATATACGATGGACTGTGATATGATTGGACTATAGTTGCCTTGGAGACTACCCCCTAATGGTTCATGGGTTGTGTAGTCTTTTGTTTAATGATTGTTGTGTTACGTTTTCTTTGAACTGCTATGCAAATAAAGGAGGAAAGATATGCATAATCCTCGCCTCCGTCCTGCCATAGAATTCATTAAACTTTATTTGAACTGATTTAGAAACATAGATCATAAAAGTGTACATGAAAACAGTAAATCCTCTTTCCTAATACAATACAGTGAGAATTAATTAAAACCAGTAGGTAAAAACGGGTGTTACAAAGCCCGGTTCAGAGCAACTTCAGGTTAACAGACTCGTAAAGTTCAATGTTTCGCAAGATCAATCTCATGTACTTCGTTCAAAATACGCAATAAGGGGTCCAAGTAAGATGTAACGCTGCAATACCTGACCAGTTTGCACTATATAAAACTGCAGAAAAACTAAAAATAAAAAGTGTTTTGCACACTTCTGTCATTGGGCTATATGTGGGCTACATCTGGGTGATATTTGTGCTACATTTGGGCTCTTTTTTCTCTGGTGGCCATCTTGAGAGACTTATTTGTTATGAAGTTTCCTAATTTCGTCATTTACTGCAGTCTCCTCAGTAGGAAATGCTTTCAGTTTTTTACTTTGATTCCATCAAGAAGGCATTCAGATGTGTCACACATTTGCCATAAATTCAGAATGTTAGCACTCTAGTTGTTCATTAGATCACTGTAGTAAAGCTACTGCTCACCAGGGAGTTAACTGGAAGTCTACTGCTGGTATTGAAAGTGATTGTTTCAGTCTGCATGTCAGAATTTTCTAATGAAATAGAAGAGGATTTGAGATCTCACTTAAAACATGTCCTAATTTTTCTTTCTACAGCACTAACCATACTTTCTATGACAAAATGAACCCCCTCATTTTGTTCCTTTTTAAATTAAATGTTTTAAGAGTTACCAGTTTATTCCAATCAAGATGGCTTCAGGTGTGCCATAAGTTTGTCATAAGTAAGACTGTTAGCGCTCTAGTTGTTCTTTAGAACACTCTGGGAAGCTGCAGTAGAACACAAAGGCATCAACTGACAGGCTGCTCCTGTTGAAATATAACAGGAAGATATTTGAGATCATACTTGAAACATGTCCTAATTTTTCTTTCTACAGCACTAACCATAATTTCTATGACAAAATGAACCCCATCATTTTGTTCCTTTTTAAATTAAATGTTTTAAGTGTTACCAGTTTATTCCAATCAAGATGGCTTCAGGTGTGCCATACTTTTGTCATAAGTAAGACTGTTAGCTCTCTAGTTGTTCTTTAGAACACTCTGGGAAGCTGCAGTAGAACACAAAGGCATCAACTGACAGGCTGCTCCTGTTGAAATATAACAGGAAGATATTTGAGATCTCACTTAAAACATGTCCTAATTTTTCTTTCTACAGCACTAACCTTAATTTCTATGACAAAATGAACCCCCTCATTTTGTTCCTATTTAAATTAAATGTTTTAAGAGTTACCAGTTTATTCCAATCAAGATGGCTTCAGGTGTGCCATACTTTTGTCATAAGTAAGACTGTTAGCTCTCTAGTTGTTCTTTAGAACACTCTGGGAAGCTGCAGTAGAACACAAAGGCATCAACTGACAGGCTGCTCCTGTTGAAATATAACAGGAAGATATTTGAGATCAGACTTGAAACATGTCCTAATTTTTCTTTCTACAGCACTAACCATAATTTCTATGACAAAATGAACCCCATCATTTTGTTCCTTTTTAAATTAAATGTTTTAAGTGTTACCAGTTTATTCCAATCAAGATGGCTTCAGGTGTGCCATACTTTTGTCATAAGTAAGGCTGTTAGCACTCTAGTTGTTCTTTAGAACACTCTGGGAAGCTGCAGTAGAACACAAAGGAATCAACTGACAGTCTCTGCCCTTGTTGGATGTACATGTTTTACTGAGAATGTCAGACTTCATTCTCACATGACTGAGAAAGATAATGTGAATTTACAGAAAATATGCTCTCATTTTAGCTTCTGGAGCACCTTCCAAAACTGTATGGGACAAGCATGTGAAAATAGTTTTCTCTCAAACATGATTCATGATATCCCGGCAGAAGGTTTTTCACAGGGTAAAATCACCTTAGAACACACCACAATTCCTGAAATTAGTATGGTACCATCAACAAATGAATTCTAATGTAACTAAAGTCTGTTATCACCCTTTATAGTTCTCCTTTTGGTAACCCTCAAAATCTTCGATTCACTACAATGCATTTCAATGGGGTACTATCATTTATATTGGTCCCAAGATGGCTGCCAGCAATTCCAGGATGAAGTGCTGACAGCCAATCAGATGTCACGATGACATGTGTGGTTAGGCTCCGCCCAGATATATATGTGTTTTCTTTTTCAAATTTCTCAGGAACTACTGAACGAATTTACACCATTTAAGCAAACAGCACGACTCTGAACCAAGGGCTACCTTTTTGCCAAATTTGGTGTAATTCCGTTCAGCAGTTCGGGCTGTAGTTGCGATGAAAGGTTCCTATGGAAAATTGCATGGGGAAAACACGTTTTGGGACCCCCCTTTTTTCTCGGCCCCCGCTTGCCGAATCACCCCGAAACTTTCAGGATAGGAGCGGACCGGAACGGGCCATAAGTTTTGATAATTTCGCGAAGATTCGTCAACCGGCGCCAAAGTAATTTAAATAGAATGTTGTGGATTTCCTATGGAAAATAGGTCCTAACTATAACTATCTACTGGCGACCGCCAGTAGATAATATATATAACTATGTATGTATATATATATATATATATATATATATATATATATATATATCAACCAAAGACCCCTCCAAAGCAGAGATCAGAGGACACAGCGGGGAAACCATTGGAAGAATCTTTAATGACAAATGCAGGGCATAATGCATTTTGGCGTTTGTTTGCCTTCATCAGACGCCCTTAGCAAAACCAGGATTTCACCAGCCCCCTCCTTTGTACTGCTACGGTCCTCCCCTAATCGGAAAATCAGCTGGCTCCTCCCAATTGCTTGCAGCTGAAGTCAGATGAAAAGACTTCAGCTCCCATCATGCAATGTCATGGTAAATACCCATAGCGGAGTCCTTGCTCGAATGAGCGCTGTAATACCTGGCAAAGGGGGGCTTCATGCCTTGGTAAAAACCTGTAAATGAAAGTCTAGATCTTCCTCGGGTCCCCAACGTTCTGCCCCAGTGTCGAGAGTCAAATCGGGCCATAAAGCGTGGATATAGTGATCCCGCTTTCACGTGAAGTCACGAGCTGCTCCTGGCAGTGGCCACTTGCCCAGCCTGGTCTTGAGGCGGTCCTGCGGTATCCGATACCTTGGAAAACGATAGTGTTGCCACTCTTGCCAGCAAACCGCAGCACTCTTGTAGAACGGGTCCTCTTTACATGCGTTACCGGCAAGCGCATGAAAGCATCAACCAAAGACCCCTCCAAAGCAGAGATCAGAGGACACAGCGGGGAAACCATTGGAAGAATCTTTAATGACAAATGCAGGGCATAATGCATTTCGGCGTTTGTTTGCCTTCATCAGACGCCCTTAGCAAAACCAGGATTTTACCAGCCCCCTCCTTTGTACTGCTACGGTACTCCCCTAATCGGAAAATCAGCTGGCTCCTCCCAATTGCTATATATTATCTACTGGCGGTCACCAGTAGATAGTTATAGTTAGGACCTAGTTTCCATAGGAAACTCGTTTTTTGTTTTCTCAATATCTTTGGCGCCGGTTGACGAATCTTCGCAAAATTTTCAAAACTCGTACCCCACTCTGGTCAGCTCCTGTCTTGAAAGTTTCTGGGTGATTCGGCAAGCGGGGGCCGAGAAAATAGGGGGATCCCTAAACGTGTTTTCTCCATGTTAATTTCCATAGGAAAATTTAGACACGGCTACAGCCCGAACTGCTGAATTTGGCACAAAGGTAGCCCTTGTTTCAGAAAGAGACCTTTTTGTTAAATGGTGTAAATCCGTTCAGTAGTTCCTGAGAAATTTTAAAAAAAGAGGTAGAAAAATGCATTTCCCATAGGAAACTTTAGACACGGCTACAGCTCGAACTGCTGAACGGAATTACACCAAATTTGGCAAAAAGGTAGTGCTTGGTTCAGAAAGCGCCCTTTTTTAAATGGTGTATATCCGTTCAGTAGTTGCTGAGAAAATCTTAAAAAATAAAAGTTTCGATATATAGAGGCACGGAGGATCCGCGCACCCTCCCGACCACGAGCTTTATTCTAATTGGCTGTCAACACTCCAAACCAGGAAGTGTTGGCAGCCATCTTGTTCCTCGGTAACCGAGGCACAAGAAAACAGAAAAACAATCACGAAAAACAAGAAAAGGGGGCAGGGTAGAAACACCCTGACCCCCTAGGCCTGCTCAGGGGGTCCCACAAGGACCCCCAGGGCCCAAAAAAGCATTTTTTTTAAATCGGCGAGATTTGCGCACCCAGCGCGAATTTCGTCCAAAAATTTTTTTAAAAATGAAGCGCGGGCTGCCGCGCTTTGTTATTATTTAGCCCCCGCGTGGGCCAAGTCCTGGGGGCATTCAATAATGTTGGGGCTTTCCATAAACATTTGCGGGGGCACACGGCCCCCCCGCAGCCCCGGGGACCGCCACCCCCCGGGGCTTCTTATTTTTAATGTGTGGGGGGGCCTCCAAGGCCCCCCCAAACCCCGGGGACCGCCACCCCCCGGGGCTTTTATTAATTATAATCATGGGGGCACAAGGGCGCGTGGACCGCCACCCCCGGGGCTTTTATTTTTTTACACATAGACCTGTGTGGGGGGCTCGAGCCCCCCCACATGCCCCGGGGACCGCCACCTCCCCGGGGCACTAATATTCAAATTCGGGGGTCCGTAACGGACTCCCGAGCCCCGGGGACCACCACCTCCCGGGGCTGTGCAATAGGTGGGAGGGGGGCCGCGCGGCCCCCCTCCTGGAGCCCTTGATGGCCCTGGGGACTGCCACCCCCCAGGGCTGGCTCCTGCAGTGTCCCGGGGTGCCCACCCTCGGGACACTGCTGTTTGTAATGACAGGGCGGGAGCCTCGCGGCTCCCGCCCTGTCATTGCAAACTGCTTTGCTTCATTGAAGCGAGAGCAGGAAACCTGCCTCGCTTCAATGAAGCAAGCAGATTGCTTTTCCACAAGGGAGCTGCATGTCAGCAGCTCCCCATGTGGAAAAGCAATGCCGGCTCCCGCAGGAAGCGGGGAGCCAGCAGGACCGTGGGGGCATTGGGGCTCCCCCCACGGTCCCCAACGGATAGGGCCTGCCCCGGGGGATGGGGTCCCCTGGGCTAGAAGTGGCCCGGGAGGGGTGCCACGCGGGCCCCTCCCCAAAAATTGAAAAAAAAAATTAAAGGCCGGCCCTGGGGGATGGGGGCCTCAGAAGGGAGGCCACGCAGCCCCCTCCATAAAAAAAAATAATATTTGGCCATGCCCCACGGGATGGGGTCTCCAGGGCCGGAATTGGCCACGGGAGGGGGGCCCACGCGGCCCCCTTCCCTTTCAGATTTGTTTTTTTGTTTTTTTAAAGAGGTCAGGCCCTGGGGGATGGGGTCCCCAGGGCCCAAAAAAAGGAAAAAGTAGGGGGGCCACACAGCCCCCCCCCTTCTAAAAAAAAAAAAAAAAAACGTGATCATGCCGGAGGCCCCGCCCCCTCCCAGCAACACTCTGCAAACGCGCTCTTTGACGCGTTTTAAGTTGGGGAATTAATTCCCCTTCAATACTGGGGGTCCCTGGGTGCCAACTAGCCCACCAGCTACCTCCAGTAAGCGCCACAGGGCTGAGTTGCAGAGAGGTGGTCCAGGCCACGCCCCTTTTTACACCTCTCTGCAACGCAGCTCTGTGGCGCTTACTGGAGGTACCTGGTGGGCTAGTTGGACCCCAGGGACCCTAAGGATTCAAGGGGACTTAATCCCCCAACTTAAAACACGCCACGGGGCGCGTTTGCACAGTGGTGAAGGGAGGGGGCGGGGCCTGAGGCGATATGTGTGCAAACACGCCCTGTGGCGCATTTTAAGTTGGGGAATTAATTCCCCTTCAATCCTGAGGGCCCCTGGGGGCCAACTAGCCCACCAGGTACCTCCAGTAAGCGCCACAGGGCTGCGTTGCAGAGAGGTGGTCCAGGCCACGCCCCTTTTTACAGCTCTCTGCATGCAGCTCTGTGGCGCTTACTGGGGGTACCTGGTGGGCTAGTTGGACCCCAGAGAACCTCAGGATTCAAGGGGACTTTATCCAGCAACTTAAAACATGCCACGGGGCGTGTTTGCACATTGGTGAAGGGAGGGGGTGGGGCCTGAGGTGACATGTGTGCAAACACGCCCTGTGGCGCCTTTTAAGTTGGGGAATTAATTCCCTTTCAATCCTGAGGGCCCCTGGGGGCCAACTAGCCCACCAGGTGCTTCCAGTAAGCGCCACTGCGCTGCGTTGCAGAGAGGTGGTCCAGGTCATGCCCCTTTTTACACCTCTCTGCAATGCAGCTCTGTGGCGCTTACTGGAGGTACCTGGTGGGCTAGTTGGACCCCAGGGACCCTCAGGATTCAAGGGGACTTAATCCCCCAACTTACAACGCGCCAGGGGGCGCGTTTGCAGAGTGGTGGAGAAAGGGGGCATGGCCTTTGTCTACCTCTCACCAATCCCACTGTGTGGGGCTTACTGGAGGTAAAAGGTAGGCTAGTTGGCCTCTAAAGGACCCCCAGCAGTGAAGGGGACTTCAATCCCCATCCAAGAGCGTGCCAGGGAGCGCGTTTGTAGAGTGGTGGGCAAAGTGGACGTGGCCTGATACGAGTACTTACCAGTGCTGCTGTGTGGGACTGACTGGAGGTAATACTTTGGGAAGTTGGCCCCCAAGGATGTCCTTGGGGGCCAACTACCCCTCTTGTTACCTCCAGTAAGTCCCACACAGTGGGATTGCTAAGACGTCTTCGGAGGCCATGGCCCCCTTTCTCTACCACTCTGCAAACGTGCCTCGTGGCAGACTACGGGATGGGGATGAAGTCCAATTTTGTCCTGAGGGAGTTTGGGGGCCAAGAATCCCTCCTGGTACCTCCTGTAAGTCCTACGCAGCGGAATTCCTGAGCGTTGGTTGGACGCCCAGCACCCTTTCTCCACCACTCTGCATACGCGACTACTAGTTAAAGTAGCATATTTCTGCACCTCTGACTTAGAGGTAGTTTTAATCCCCTGCCCTATTATGTACTAGGGCCTTACAGAGGAGGTCATGCTAATCACAGGGGTACCCCAACGCATAGTGTTCCCTAGTGTATGTAGGTGTTTTCACTGTATTCTAAGTGTCTTTTAGCATAGCACTGGCTCTAGGCCTGGTTAGTCAGACTCAGTCACCACCAGTACCCGTCTGAAAAAGTTGTGGGCACAGGATGATTTTGGAACAAGGCCTCTTTCTGCTCCTCTGTTGGTTCTTTCTGCACATCTTTTGCTTCTTCCTGCACTTTTCTTCGTCTTTGCGGACTTCTGTTGCTTCTTTCTGCATTTCTTTTGCTTCTTTCTGTGCGTTTTTTCTTCTTTCTTCACATGTCCTACCTCTGTAGGCATAGTTAGAAACTAGCATTTAAAAACCTTTGAAATTCACTTAAAAACCATAGGTTTCAGGCACATTATAGTTAGAAATTAGCATTTAAAAAACCTTTGAAATTCACTGAAAAAACCATAGGTTTTAGGGACAGTTATAGTTTGTTGGACATTTCACTCGTACAAAACCCGTGAAATTCCCCGTTATAGTTAGTTCAACTAACTATAACTCGCGCCCCCGCAATGCACTGCTGATGACGTCACATATTACATCACTCATGACATGGTCAGTGACATCACTGATGACATCACTGATGACATCTCAAATGACATCACTGATGACATCACTGATGACATCATCCATGTGATAATTTGATGCATCTTCTCGCACCCTAATATAACTTTTGATACACCCACTGTAAATTACAGACTGCCATTGTCAAAACCATAGACACACCAATAACTATATACACACTCACTGATTCTTAGGTCTACACACACATCCACTCACTCACCTGTACAGTCACTCATACTTACGGTCACTCAGTACAGGACTATCATATGCACTCATACACCTACATAGACACTCACACACCGCCACTCATTGATAGAGGTACTCACACACCTAGTCAGTCATGCAAATAATTAATCACACTGCCATTTACTCACCTACACAGTTATACACACACCAGCTCACTTACTCATACAAATACTAGCACATTCTTACGCTCTTATACAATCACTGATACAAGCACACACTCATCCATACAGCCACTCTCACAATCACACACTCTCACTTATAGCCATTTATATACTCCAACACACATATATATGCTGCCTTTGACATATGTAGTTACTCACACATGTACCACTGAGATATACATTCACTCACTAACACACCCATACACACACCCACCCATACAGTCCATCACAGATGCACTCTTGAAACCATGCACCCAGTGAATCACCCACTCACACATCTATGCACAGAGTCACACACACCCCACCCACACAAACACTCAGGCACCCATACAGATACTCAGACAACCAATCAATAACTCATATAGACACTCATGTTGCTATTCACAAACCCATGCAGCCACTTACACAGCAACAGACAGATGGATAGAGACATTCACACAGTTTAGTCACTAACCCATGCATTCAGTAAGATACGTTTAATCACTCACTTATAGAGTCAGTCACGCACCTACTAAATCATCCATCCAGACACTTATACACCCACTCATTCTTCAATACACCTTGGCATATATATTAAACATATTTAAACTTTATAGAAACACACAGTCACTGGATGATGTCATCAGTGATGTCATTTGAGATGTCATCAGTGATGTCATCAGTGATGTCACTGACCATGTCATGAGTGATGTAATATGTGATGTCATCAGCAGTACATTGCGGGGGCGCAAGTTATAGTTAGCTGAACTAACTATAACGGGGGAATTTCACGAGTTTTGTACGAGTGAAATGTCCAACTAACTATAACTGTCCCTAAAACCTATGGTTTTTTCAGTGAATATATATATATATATATATATATATGTGTGTGTGTATATATATGTGTGTGTGTGTGTATATATCTGTGTGTGTGTGTATATATATGTGTGTGTGTATATATATGTGTGTGTATATATATATATATATTATCTACTGGCGGTCGCCAGTAGATAGTTATAGTTAGGACCTAGTTTCCATAGGAAAAGCGTTTTTTGTTTTCCCAATAACTTTGGCGCCGGTTGACGAATCTTTGCGAAATTTTCAAAACTAGTGGGGCGCTCCGGTCAGCTCCTGTCTTGAAAGGTTCGGGGTGATTCGGCAAGCGGGGGCCGAGAAAAAAGGGGGGTCCCAAAACATGTTTTCTCCATGTTATTTCCCATAAGAAACTTTAGACACGCCTACAGTCCGAACTGCTGAACGGAATTACGCCAAATTTTGCAAAAAGGTAGCCCTTGGTTCAGAAAGAGCCCTTTTTGTTAAATGGTGTAAATCCGTTCAGTAGTTTCTGAGAAATTAAAAAAATAGAGGTCAAAAAATCATTTTCCCGTAGGAAACTTTAGACACGGTTACAGCTGAAACTGCTGAACGGATTTACACCAAATTTGGCAAAAAGGTAGCCCTTTGTTCAGAAAGAGACCTTTTTTTAAAATGGTGTAAATCCATTCAGTAGTTGCTGAGAAAATCAAAAAATAAAAGTTTCGATATCTATGGCCGCGGTGGATCCGCGCACCCTGCCGATCACGAGCTGCATTATAATTGGCTGTCAACACTCCAAACCAGGAAGTGTTGGCAGCCATCTTGTGACTCAGTAGAACCGAGTCAGAAGAAAACAGGGAAACAAAGGTGAGAAAGAAGAAAAGGGGGCAGGGTAGAAACACCCTGACCCCCTAGGCCTGCTCAGGGCCAAAAAAAGCATTTAAAAAAAGAAAAATCGGCCGAATTCGTGCTGGGTGCGCGAATCCGGACGAAAAAAAATAACCAAATTGGGGGCTCCCCCGCTTCATTTAAATGTAACCCCGGGTGGGCCAGGTCCCGGGGGCAATCCTATAATGGACGATAGCAGCTTCAGAGAGCCGAGGTGGTCTGAAATGTGCATTAACGTACACACAGCAGTAGAAGGATGAATTCTTTGAATGTGCATCATTGTGCAGAGTAAAAGGCGGTAATCACTGCTGCACAGGGCGGCTCAGTTCTGTGTTTAACGCCAGCCTTCCTCCTGAACTCTTGTGCGCAGCTCCCGGCGCCGAGTCTTGAACCCCGGCTTTGATGAGGGACAATGAAAGGCTGCGTGCCAGTTTGAGGCCGAACTTCTCCCTGTAATGGACTGGCTGCTGGCCCCCTCAGAGGAAGCCGCAAATGCTTCACCAATTATCGATCTGCAGAAAGACAAATAAAAAGCCAATCCTGCCTCAGACGTATAATAAACATTTCATCCCCTGAATAGTCAGTTTATCTTCTGGCGTTGACAAATGGCCAGGAGGCAAGAAAATTCATTTCAAACGACTTTGATAGGTTACACGAAGAAAGAAGTATGTTGCAAAAAGGAGGGGGGGCGACTTGCGTTTTATTTATTAAAAAAATAATAATATAACGTGTACTTTCTCCTTTACAAGTACTAGTCGGGGCCACAGGAAATGCAATTTACAAATGTAAACCGTGTGGTGCGTCGCATACGCATTTATTGCAGCCCTCCGTGATCCCTAAAGCAGGTCTGGAGGTAAAGGCGCTCTACATTTCTTCACAAGATTGAAGAAAAGTTTGTAATTTGTTCCCTCATGGGGCTGGAGTGGGAAACTGCACCTCCCTCGTCGGGGCTGGCAACGGGCACTGCACCTCCCTCGTGGGGCTGGAATGGGACACTGCACCTCCCTCGTCGGGGCTGGCACCGGGCACTGCACCTCCCTCGTCGGGGCTTCAGCTGCAGGTGGCACAGTCCACACTGGGCATTTGAAAGGGGCAGGTGTGGCTGTTATGCGTGCTCAAGCAGTGCAGTGCCCCCCTCGCCCCCCACCCCACTTCACACTGTGAAGGTCACTTTTGGCAGCTCGCGTTTCCCCCCCCACCCTCAGTCACCCCAGAGCTAGCGGTCAGGCGGCCTGGGACAGAGAGCGTCTGGCACAACATTTGCTCTGCCCTCCTCCCGTTGACACATAAGTTGCTGTCAGGATGTTTAGCAGATTTCCTCTGACTCTGAAGCAGCCCTCACCCCCCTCCCACCCCCGCCCCCGACACACACGCACCCTCTGTAATTAACGAGCTGTCTGGATCTGGAAGCGCCAGAGCTCATCAGAGAAGCCCTGGATTCTCCGTCTGTCCAGGTGGGTGGTACCTGACCCCGGTGGGGGGAGACCGTGTATGTGTGTGTGGGAGGACCTTTGTGTATCGAGATGAGCTGCACTGCACCTTTACTATTGTGTGTCTCAGTGAGAGAGGAGAGTAAAAGCGTGTGTGAGGGCTATGTGTGGTGTGGGAGATATGTGTGTATGTGTGAGAGAGTGGCCGTGTATGTTTTTGGGTGCCGCTGTATATCAATATGAGCTATATTGCACCTTTACTTTTGTGTGTCTCAGTGACAGAAGAGTGTAAAAGTGTGTGTGTGAGGGCTATGTGTGGTGTGTGAGATATGTGTGTGAGAGGGACCATGTATGTGTATGTGGGAAGGCCTTTGTGTATCGAGATGAGCTACACTGCACCTTTACTGTTTTGTGTCCCAGTGAGAGAAGAGTATAAAAGTATGTGTGAGGGCTATGGGTGGTGTGTGAGCTATCTGTGTGTATGGGGGAGAGACCATGTGTGTGTGGGCCTCTGTGTATCGGGATGAGCTAGACTGTACTGTACTGTTGTGTATCTCAGTGACAGAGGTCTGTAATACTGTGTATATCTAGGCTCACGTGGGTTTGTGTGTATACACGGCGCTCAGGGTGTGTGTATAATGGGTGTGTGTACTGGTCCTGGCCCTCTGCTCTGGGTGTGTGTGTATAGAGGGCTGGGGTGCGGCTGTGCCCTTAGACTCCAAGTACACCCGCTGTGACTGGTTAGAAGAATGGATGTGCTGGTGAAAGTGACCCTGGCGCACACCTCTGCTCCTGCACTGAAGGTCGGTGGGTGACTCACTAGTGCACTTGATGCGTCCACCAGTGCCCGGCAGCAGTGAACCAGCACCGGGCGCTGTCCGTGGTGCTGCCAGAGCCCCGCCCTGCACGCTCTCCCGCTCCTCAGGGCGCACGGGCATGCCTGGCCTTTCACTCCACTGCACTGCACGTTCGAACAATGCAACCACAGCACCACACTCCATGGACACGAAAACACGCTCCAGAGAGTCAGGGCGCACAACCTCCCACGGATCATGCCTCCTGAAGACAAGCGCCCTCGCGCCAAGAAGACTCTCTGAGGAGGACGCTAGGCACGCAAGTGCGAAGGGAGGCCGTCTATGCTTCATATAAAAATACGAAAAATGAGACTTTAAAAAGAATCTATTTCTTAAAAAATGGAGATCGTGCATGAAGGGGGTAGGGTAGCCCCAATCAGAATGGGCAGTGAAATACCCGTGGTAACACACTATCTCCAAACGCAAGAGTAAAGAGCGGCAGATTGATGTCATCCTGTTGTCAGAACAGCACATTGTTGAACACGTCTGTTCTCGCCAACCTGGCACATGTGGAATGGGATGGGGTGTTTTGGGGGGTTTCAAATGAGCGATGTAAAGACATTCTTCCGAGCACAGACACCCCTAAATGCGCCATCGTCAGGGTGTCCCCGGGATTCCTCTGCGATGGAAACAGAGAGCCCTCGGGGCCACTGCACAGGAGCTGCTTCCGGTGCATGAAGCCACGGCCTTCGGGGTTTCCTGAACAACGCCCTCACCTTGTGCCCCCCACGCAGGCTTATGACTCCCACGGCGTCACCCCGTCAGACACCTAGAGAGGGCAGGGGAGGTGCTTTCATTGTACCAAAAGTGCTGGATAAAAAGTGGGTAACAAGGCGCGAGCTGCCACATACAGGAAATAAAATACAATTTAAGGAAAAATAGCGCAGCAATGAGACGCAGATAAGCTCAGATGGAAACAATGCAGTTAGGACTAAAATGATTTCAGTCACTGGAGTTGCTTGTGGATGTGTTCACACTCACCCTCCACTGCACCTCTCAGACGTGCCAATATTCACTCTCACACAAAGACATGCCTCGTTCCCATCCACACGGGGTTTTAAGATCCCTCAGAAGCCCACGGATAGTCAGGGTCTGTCCTCTGCCCCGCCAAAGTATAGCAACTAGCAGTGAGTGGATGAATGACAGAATGATCCGTGCCAGCGGCTGTGGGCGGGAAGGGCTCCTGACCCGGGACATGATTGACACTTCTCTGGTCCTAACAGTGACCTCCTCATCGCCGCTACGTAAAGCCCACAGCCGACCCCAAACACGTACTCTCCACTTGCTATTGTAACCCAAGGCTTACACATAGCTCTATAAGCAGTCCCCACTCACTGTGACTCCCCCAAACACCCCCCTTGCACAGGCACTCCTCAGTCACTCACTACATTCATCTGTCCCCCGACACCCGCTTCCCATATGCACCTCCACTGAATATCGCCCCCGCTCCGCCCATGTTCCCACTCGCTCACGTAACTCCACCCAACAGTACTGCCCGTTCACTGTGAGAAGCTCCCCCACCCCACAATGCTCCACGCTGTCAGAACACCATTCGCCACAGGCATGTCTCCACTCGCAGGCTCCCACGGGCTCTCCCAGCTCCCCAGTATAATCCTGCATTTTCGCCCCACGCACACTCCACTCTCTCTGCCTAGCTCCCCCGACACTGAGCCACACACAACTGCTCCAAGTGAGCTACCACTCGCTGTCACACCCCGCGCACCACACGGATGCCCCCGCACACCACACATGCTCCTCACTCAACTTTAACTTCACCTGAGACACCAACACAACTCCACAACCCTAGCCTAACCCTCCACTCACAGCCATCCCCACACACCACAGCCACTCTCCGCCCATCGCACTACTGTTCAACACCTGCACACCACACACACACATATATTATATATAAAGCCCTGAATATTTTTGCCAGGTAAATAATTCAACACACATCGGGTAAAACAAGATTCAAAATTCAAAAACGTGTATTTCTTTTGTGTTGGTGGTGTGACATTCATACGCCACATTCTGACGCTGTGCTGAGAAATACTTATTAAAAGTGATAGGGTTTGAGCATGGCTATTCCTGCCCCGCCACCACCCTGGAGATAGTGCCATTCGTGACCTAAAAGGCAAGTCAGTTGTCACGTGAACCCTCGATGTGGCCCAGATTCCCAAAGATATAGCAACATTATAGACTATTAAATCAAACACAATCTAGGTTCTCTGCTTTCACTTTCTACAAATTAGACGATACATGGCTATTTTTCTCTCCTTTATACTTCACACATCAAAGCTTTGGTTTTCCTCTTTGTGCATGAGGGTGGAGCCAGAGGGCAGGCTGACGCCACATGAAAACTCGGCTCGTTACAGGCTCGAGGTTCCAACAGAACCTCGAGCTGAGCCAGGTCCAGGCTTCATGCTGGCGCCTGGTTCAAGCTTCAAGTCACTCGTCCACCTCTATCTGCTGGTCGGTGCCGATTAAGCATCGATCCTTCCGAAGTCGATAAAACTCAACAGGTCAATAGTTACTGAGTGGAAAGAGTCGACTGCAAATGACCGTTTTACTACAAAGATACTGGATTGCTGCGCAGAACCTTTGCCTGTCAAAAAGAGGCCTATGTTGAGGTAGAAGCAGTGTTGACAACATCGAAGCACTGTGGGGGAGTCAGGTGGACAGCATTTTTAAGGGTTACATGGCTGTACATTTCCAGTGCCCCCTAGGTGGAGACTCATAGGTGCGGATAGTTTGCATGCCACAAGATGCCAATTTAGTCACATAGGACAGCAGCATTGCCATGCATAAGGCGCGTGTATGGTACTAATTAAATCACTGAAGCCTGCACTTTTCAGAGCAGTCAGACACAGGTTAACAGGACCAACCACTTCCCAAGAACCATTCTGCGGGAATCAGAGATGATATAGGTGAAGGTACCTCCTATACATGCTTTTATTCTCCATCACCCCGCGCTTTGTGACAGGATAGACAGACAGACAGACATGGCAGGGCAGATAGATAGATAGAGAGATAGATAGATAGATAGATAGATAGATAGATAGATAGATGGATATATAGATAGATAGATAGATAGATAGATAGATAGATAGATAGATAGATAGATAATTAATTTGGGTTTTTTGTAAAGCGCTATAAAGCACCTTGGTAGCATCAGAACGCTTTGGATCGGGCACCCAGAAGAGGGGAAATGAAACAAGTTCTGGGTAACAGCAGACATCAGTCGCTTTGGTGTGGAAAACCTGAGGTTTCAAATTGAAAGGTGAGTTCGTACTGTGCCTGCGGTACTTGCCAAAACGTGTCTATTTCAACAACAAGTTGGCTGCGTTCCTTCAGACACCGGAGCCCCTCTGGACTGCGCTGACCGCCCGTTTCTCTGTCTTCCTTAGTTCACGTTCTCAGTACCCAGCTTTTCTATACACAGGGCCATGGAGACTTTGGGTGACGTGTTACGGATGAAATGTATTACATGTTGTGTTTATTTCTAGATAGTCTCTCTTAAGTAAAAGGCCCTGTCAGGTTAGTTTTTGTTTTCTGATACATGGCTGGCACTCTGGTGAGTCATTTACCGGTGGACTGAGTGTTGTAAATGGCCGTTGTATGACGAGCACAGACTGAGTGCACTGCTGCGCCCTTCACTAGAGACTGCCGAGGGTGCCCTGGCGCCCAGCCTCTCTGCTGTGTGTGCTCCCTAGACCGGCTTTGCATCTGCAGTGCTGTCAGTGTTCCAGGGCAGTAGGCGGTGCCTGTGTGTATATACTCAGTGGTTGGCTGATGGTACTACCAGTCTGTGCATTCAGTAGCAGGAGGGTTTCTGTGGTGGGTGGGTACCGAGTGTGCTCCCACCGCAAGGAGTGTGACTGTGGTATTGAACGGGTGCTGTTCGTGTGCTGGCGGGAAGGAAAGAGTATTTGGTGGCGTTGATGGTTTGCTGTGTGTGCATTTACTGGAAGGAGCCTGTCTGTGATTGGGGTAGGTGTGCTCTGTGTGCGAGGTTGGTTTCTGAAATGAAACAGGAAGGTGTTTATATATTCACAGGAAGGTGGTTTTTGTGGGGACGGTGATGTGCTCTGAGTGCGTGCTCAAGAGAAGTCAGAAAATGATCATACATACCCCCACTTGAAGCCTCCTTCTGATCACACAGCAAGTGAGAAAACTTCAACCCCCGTCACCACCTCCTATCTATTCATTCATTCATCTCTTCACCTTTATCCATCCAAATTATTGATATATATATATTACCTACTGGCGGTCGCCAGTAGGTAGTTATAGTTAGAACCTAGTTTCCATAGGAAAAGCGTTTATTGATTTGCTAATAACTTTGGCATCGTTTGACGAATCTTCGCGAAATTCTCCAAAAAAAGGTCTATCCAGGTCAGTTCCTATCCTGAAAGTTTGGGGGTGATTCGTCAAGCGGGGGCCAAGAAAAAAGGTGGGTCCCAAAAAGTGTTTTTCGTGTGTTAATTTCCATAGGAAATTTTAGCCAAGGCAACAGCCCGAACTGCTGAACGGAATTACACCAAATTTGGCAAAAAGGTAGTCCTTGGTTCAGAAAGCGACCTTTTTTTTAAATGGTGTAATTCCGTTCAGTAGTTCCTGAGAAATTAAAAAAGAAAAAATATCGATATCTGAGCACCGAGGAGGAGTTGCGACTCCTCCCGGGCACGAGCTTCACTCTGATTGGCTGCCAACACTCCAAACCAGGAAGTGTTGGTAGCCATCTTGTGACTCTGTAGAACCAAGTCACAAGAAAACAGTGGAACAAAGTGAAAAATGAAGAAAAGGGGGCAGGGTAGAAACACCCTGACCCCCTGCGCCTGTTCAGGGGGTCCCAGAAGGACCCCCAAGGCCAAAAAAAGCTTTAAAAAAAAAAACAATGGGTGGGCTAGGTCCTGGGGCATTTCCTAATAAATAATAGCGGGGGCCCGCTGGGGCCCCCACAGCCCCGGGGCTTCATTCATGTTGGGAGGGGGGTTCAGTAGGCTGTGGAAATTATATCAGGGAAACAACAATGCGCCGTATTGCGGCCTACCTTTAATATAATGCGGAATAATGTTTACTTATAATGCAGGGTTCCCGCGTTTTATATATATATATGTATGACACAGTATTTATGTGCATCACTAGGAACTGTAGGTTGAAACGCGTTATCTTTCTTCTGTCGCAATAACCCTTTTTCGAGGAATCGCTGAACCGGAGTGGGTTGGATTATTTCACCGGGATTTTGGGCAAGAGACTTTGATATATACATATATATATATTCACTGAAAAAACCATAGGTTTCAGGCACGTTATAGTTAGAAATTAGCATTTAAAAAACCGTTGAAATTCACTGAAAAAAACATAGGTTTCAGGCACGTTATAGTTAGAAATTAGCATTTAAAAAACCTTAGAAATTCACTGAAAAAACCATAGGTTTCAGGGGCGTTATAGTTAGTTGGACATTTCACTCATACAAAACCAGTGAAATTCCCCCGTTATAGTTAGTTCAGCTAACTATAACTCGCGCCCCCCGCAATGCACTGCTGATGACGTCACATATTACATCACTCATGACATGGTCAGTGACATCACTGATGACATCACTGATGACATCTCAAATGACATCACTGATGCATCACTGATGACATCATCCAGTGACTGTGTGTTTCTGTAAAGTTTGAATATGTTTAATATATATAGGGAAAGGCGTATGGAAGAATGAGTGGGTGTATAAGTGTCTGAATGGATGATTTAGTAGGTGCATGACTGAGTCTATAAGTGAGTGATTAAACGTATCTTACTGAATGCATGGGTTAGTGACTAAACTGTGTGAATGTCTGTATCCGTCTGTCTGTTGGTGTGTAAGCGGCTGCATGGATTTGCGAATAGCTACATGAGTGTCTACATGGGTTATTGATTGGTTGTCTGAGTATCTGTATGGGTGCCTGAGTGTTTGTGTGGGTGGGGTGTGTGTGACTCTGTACATAGATGTGTGAGTGGGTGATTCACTGGGTGCATGGTTTCAAGAGTGCATCTGTGATGGAGTGCATGGGTAGGTGAGTGTGTGTATGGGTGTGTTAGTGAGTGAATGTATATCTCAGTGGTACATGTGCGAGTAACTACATATGTAAAAAGCTGTATATATGTGTGTTAGAGTATTTAAATGGCTATAAGTGAGAGTGTGTGATTGTGAGAGTGGCTGTATGGATCAGTGTGTGCTTGTATCAGTGATTGTATAAGAGCGTAAGAATGTGCTAGTATTTGTATGAGTAAGTGAGCTGGTGTGTGTATAACTGTATAGGTGAGTAAATGGGTGTGTAATTAATTATTTGCATGACTGACTAGGTGTGTGAGTACCTCTATGGATGAGTGGCAGTGTGTGAGTGTTTATATAGGTGTATGAGTGCATATGATAGACCTGTACTGAGTGACCATAAGTATGAGTGACTGTACGGGTGAGTGAGTGGATGTGTGTGTGTAGACCTAAGAATCAGTGAGTGGGTATGTAGTTATTGGTATTGGAGTGTCTATGGTTTTGAGAATGGCAGTCTGTAATTTAGAGTGGGTGTATCAAAGGTTATATTAGGGTGTGAGAAGATGCATGAAATTATCACATGGATGATGTCATCAGTGATGTCATTTGAGATGTCATCAGTGATGTCATCAGTGATGTCACTGACCATGTCATGAGTGATGTAATATGTGACGTCATCAGCAGTGTATTGCGGGGGCGCGAGTTATAGTTAGCTGAACTAACTATAACGGGGGAATTTCACTGGTTTTGTACGAGTGAAATGTTTTTTCAGTGAATTTCTAAGGTTTTTAAATGCTAATTTCTAAATATAACGTGCCTGAAACCTATGGTTTTTTCAGTGAATATATATATATATATATATATATATTACCTACTGGCGGTCGCCAGTAGGTAGTTATAGTTAGGACCTCGTTTCTATTCAAAAGCGTTTTTGTTTTGCCAATATCTTTGGTGCCGGTTGATGAAACTTCGCGTAATTTTCAAAACTAATGGGGCGCTCCGGTCAGGTCCTGTCTTGAAAGATTCGGGGTGATTCGTCAAGCGGGGACTGAGGAAAAAGGGGGGGTCCCAAAACGCGTTTTCCCCATGTTAATTTCCATAGGAAATTTTAGACACGGCTACAGCCCGAACTGCTGAACGGAATTACACCAAATTTGACAAAAAGATAGGTCTTGGTTCAGAAAGCGACCTTTTTTTTAAATGGTGTAAATCCGTTTAGTAGTTCCTGTGAAATTTAAAAAATAAAAATATCGATATCTGAGCACCGAGGAGGAGTCGCGACTCCACCCGAGCACGAGCTGACTTCTGATTGGCTGCCAACACTCCAAACCAGGAAGTGTTGGCAGCCATCTTGTGACTCGGTAACAGAGTCACAAGAAAACAGTGAAAAAAACATTAAAAAACAAGAAAAGGGGGCAGGGTAGAAACACCCTGACCCCTAGGCCTGCTGAGGGTCCCACAGGGACCCCAGAGCCAAAAAGCATTTTGTTTTTAAAATGGCAGAATTCGCTCTGGGTGCGCGAATCCTGCCGAGAAATTTTTAAAAAAATGAAGCGCGGGCTCCCACACTTCGTTATTGTTAAGCCCCCGGGTGGGCCAGGTCCCGGGGGCAATCCCAAATTATATATCGGGGGCCTGCGGGGGCCCCCGCAGCCCGGAGACTGCCACCTCCCGGGGCTTGATTGATGATTTGCGGGGGGCATGCAGCCCCCAGCAGCCCCGGGGACCACCACCTCCCCGGGGCTCTCATATTTTTAATATTAAAATGTGTGTGGGGGCCCCCAGCCCCCCCACACACCCCGGGGACCACCACCTCTTTGCAAATTAAATGCACCCCCGCAGCCCCGGGGACCGCCACCTCCCCATGGCTCTGTTATTTTTATAAAAAGATGTGTGTGGGGGGGCTCGAGCCCCCCCACACACCCCGGGACCACCACCTCCCCAGGGCACTCTATATTTAAATTCGGGGGTCCGTTACGGACCCCCAGGCACCGGCGCCAAGCACCTCCCAGGGGCTTTAGAAATGAAGGGAGGGGGGCCATGCGGCCCCCCTCCTGGAGCCCTTGATGGCCCTGGGGACCGCCACCCCCCAGGGCCGGCTCCTGCAATGTCCCGGGGTGCTCACCCTCAAGACATTGCTGTTTGCTATGGCAGCGCGGGAGCACGGCTCCCGCCCTGCCATAGCAAACTCTGCTTTGCTTCATTGAGGCGAGAGCAGAAAACCTGCTCTCGCTTCAATGAAGCAAGCAGGATTGCTTTGCACAAGGGAGCTGCATGTCAGCAGCTCCCCTTGTGCAAAGCAATGCCGGCTCCCGCAGGAGGCGGGGAGACGACGGGACCGTGGGGGCATTGGGGCTCCCCCCACGGTCCCCAACAGAGAGGCCAGGCCCCGGGAGATGGGGTCCCCGGGGCCAGAAATGGCCTGGGAGGGGGGTCACGCGGCCCCCCTCCCCAATAATTTTTAAAAAAACAGAAAGGCCGGCCCCGGGGGATGGGGTCCCTGGGGCCATAATTGGCCTTAGGAGGGGGGCCACGCGGCCTCCCTCCAAATAGCAATGAAAAAAAAAAAAGTCTGGCCATGCCCCAGGGGATGGGGTCCTCGGGGCCTAAATTGGCCTCGGGAGGGGGGCCACGCGGCCCCTTTCCCGTTTAAAAAAAAATAATTAATAAATAGGGGTCAGGCCCTGGGGGATGGGGTCCCCAGGGCCCAAAAAATAGTAAAAGAAGGGGGGCCACACAGCCCCCCTTCTAAAAAACCATTTTTTTTTTAAAAAGCCGGCATCTCGCCGGAGGCCCCGCCCCCTTCCTGCACCACTCTGCAAACGCGCCCCGTGGCGTATTGTAAGTTGGGGAATTAATTCCCCTTGACTACTGGGGGTCCTTGGGGGCCAACTAGCCCACCAGGTACCTCCAGTATGCGCCACAGAGCAGCGTTGCAGAGAGGTGGTCGGAGGCCATGCCCCTTTTTACACCACTCTGCAAACGCGCCTCTTGGCGCACTGGTGGTGGGGCGATGAGGTCCTCTTCTGTCCTGAGGACCTTAGAACACAAGTGGACTTCATCCCCCGAGCAGCAGTGCGCCAAGAGGCGCATTTGCAGAGTGGTGTAAAAAGGGGGCATGGCCTCGGACCACCTCTCTGCAATCCAGCTGTGTGGCGCTTACTGGAGGTACCTGCTGGGCTAGATGGCCCCCAGGGACCCTCAGTATTCAAGGGGACTTAATCCCCCAAGTTAGAAAACGCCAGGGGGCGCGTTTGCAGAGTAGTGGAGAAAGGGGGCGTGGCCTTTGTCCACCTCTCAGCAATCCCACTGTGTGGTGCTTACTGGAGGTAAGAGGTACGCTAGTTGGCCCCTAAAGGACCCCAAGCAGCAAAGGGGACTTCAATCCCCATCCAAGAGCGCGCCAGGGAGCGCGCTTGTAGAGTGGTGGGCAAAGGGGGCGCGGCCTGCTCTGAGAACTTAGCAATCCTGCTGTGTGGGACTTACTGGAGGTAATAGGAGGGGTAGTTGGCCCCCAAGGATGTCCTTTGGGGCCAACTACCCCTCTTGTTACCTCCAGTAAGTCCCGCAGAGTGGGATTGCTAAGATGTCTTCAGAGGCCATGCCGTCCTTTCTCCACCACTCTGCAAACACGCCTCCTGGCAGACTACGGGATGGGGGAAGAAGTCCAATTTACTCCTGAGGGACTTTGGGGGCCAAGAAGCCCTCCTGGTACCTCCTGTAAGTCCTACGCAGCGGAATTCCTGAGCGCTGGTTGGAGGCCCAGCACCCTTTCTCCACCACTCTGCAAACGCGACTACTAGTTAAAGAAGTGTTTGCAATGTTATAGGTTTCGCATTTGCGAGAGTTAGAGCTATTGGCAATGTAAATGTAAAAATGTTTTAATGGTTTTCGGATTGGAGTGGATGTATGTTGTGTGTAGTGGAATTATGTGGTCAGTTGTGCAGTGAAATTATGTGGATAGAAAGTATGTGGTATTTATTTTATAGGAATTATGTAGAGTGGGATTATGTGTTATGGAGAGTAATTATGTGGTATGGTAGTCTGTGTTGTGGAGTGGTAATGTCAGGTTTAGTCTTCCTCATTTCCATAGAAGCTCAACTATGAACTCAATGAGACAAAAAAGAAGGAATCACTGAGGAGCACTTCTGGACCTAGTCAGAGGTATGAGCAGGGCCACTGGAATTATGCGACTGTTTGGCTGCACCGACTTTCGCACAAATATACATTTTCCGCATTAGCCACATAATTCATCATCTGCTCCCTAATCTGTAGATTTGAACAAAAAAGCCTTGTTTCTAGCTCCAACGGCTCAAACGTTACCAAAAATGCAGCGACAAGTGTTACAGCGTGTTGGAAGGCCCTTTGCAAACCTAGAATGGTCACCTGTTACTTATTGCTAAATGTGGGTGTTAAATTGGTACTAATGGTGTGCAAGCCACTCTTGCTTCCTTCTGCGCCTCTCTCTGCGCCTCTCTTGCCTCTTTCTGCATTTCTGTTGCTTCTTTCTGCACATTTCTTTCTTTTTCTGCACTTCTCTTGCCTCTTTCTGCAAATCTCTTCTACGTTCAGCATCTCTCTTGCCTCTTTCTGCATGTCTGTTGCCTCTTTCTGCACCTCATTTGCTTCTTTCTGTACCCTCTTGCCTCTTTCTACACCCTTCTTCCCTCTTTCTGCACCTCTCTTGCCTTTTTCTATACCCCTCTTATGTCTTTCTGCACCTCTCTTGCCTCTTTCTGCACCTCTGTTCCTTCTTTCTGCACTTCTTTTGTTTCTTTCTGCACCTGACTTGCTTCTTTCTGTACCCCTCTTGCCTCTCTCTCCACCCCTCTTCCCTCTTTCTGCACTTCTGTTGCTTCTTTCTGCACTTATCTTGCTTCTTTCTGCACCTCACTTGCCTCTTTCTGCACCCCTATTGCCTCTTTCTACACCTCTCTTGCATCAGTCTGCCCACCTGTTTCCTCTTTCTGCACCCCTTTTGCCTGTTTCAGCAACTCTCTTGCATCTTTCTGCAGTTCACTTGCCTCCTTCTGCACCTCACTTGCCTCTTTTTGCACCTCTGTTGCTTCTTTCTGCACTTCTTTTGCTTCTTTCTGCACTTCTCTTGCTTGTTTCTGCACCTCTTTTGCAAATTTCTGTATCCCTCTTGCCTCTTTCTGCACCCTCTTCCCTATTTCTCCACCTCTTTTGCTTCTTTCTGCACTTCTCTTGCTTCTTTCTGCACTGCTCTTGCTTCTTTCTGTACCTCTGTTGCAAATTTCTGCACCTCTCTTGCCTCTTTTTGCACCTCTGTTGGTTCTTTCTGCACTGCTCTTGCTTCTTTCTGCACCTCACTTGTCTCTCTCTGCACTTCTCTTGCTTCTTTCTACACCTCTGTTGCTTCTTTCAGCAATTCTCTTGCCTCTTTCTGTACTTCTCTTCCTTCTTTTTGCACCCCTCTTGCCTCTTTTTGCACCTCTCTTGCCTCTTTCTGCACTTCTCTTGCTTCTTTCTACACCTCTGTTGCTCCTTTCAGCAATTCTCTTGCCTCTTTCTGCACTTCTCTTGCTTGTTTCTGCACCTCTTTTGCAAATTTCTGTATCCCTCTTGCCTCTTTCTGCACCCTCTTCCCTATTTCTCCACCTCTTTTGCTTCTTTCTGCACTTCTCTTGCTTCTTTCTGCACTGCTCTTGCTTCTTTCTGTACCTCTGTTGCAAATTTCTGTATCCCTCTTGCCTCTTTCTGCACCCCTGTACCCTTTTTCTGCACCTTTCTTGCCTGTTTCTGCACCTCTCTTGCCTCTTTTTGCACCTCTGTTGGTTCTTTCTGCACTGCTCTTGCTTCTTTCTGCACCTCACTTGTCTCTTTCTGCACTTCTCTTGCTTCTTTCTACACCTCTGTTGCTTCTTTCAGCAATTCTCTTGCCTTTTTCTGCACTTCTCTTACTTCTTTTTACACCCCTCTTGCCTCTTTTTGTACCTCTGTTGGGTCATTCTGCACTGCTCTTGCTTCTTTCTGCACCTCACTTGCCTCTTTCTGCACTTCTCTTGCTACTTTCTACATCTCTGTTGCTTCTTTCAGCAATTCTCTTGCCTCTTTCTGCACTTCTCTTGCTTGTTTCTGCACCTCTTTTGCAAATTTCTGTATCCCTCTTGCCTCTTTCTGCACCCTCTTCCCTATTTCTCCACCTCTTTTGCTTCTTTCTGCACTTCTCTTGCTTCTTTCTGCACTGCTCTTGCTTCTTTCTACACCTCTGTTGCTTCTTTCAGCAATTCTCTTGCCTCTTTCTGCACTTCTATTGCTTCTTTCTACACCTCTGATGCTTCTTTCAGCAATTCTCTTGCATCTTTCTGCACTTCTCCTCCTTCTTTTTGCACCCCTCTTCCCTATTTTTGCACCTCTGTTCGTTCATTCTGCACTGCTCTTGCTTCTTTATGCACCTCACTTGCCTCTTTCTGCACTTCTCTTACTTCTTTCTACACGTCTGTTGCTTCTTTCAGCAATTCTCTTGCCTCTTTCTGCACTTCTCTTGCTTGTTTCTGCACCTCTTTTGAACATTTCTGTATCCCTCTTGCCTCTTTCGGCACCCTCTTCCCTATTTCTCTACCTCTTTTGCTTCTTTCTGCACTTCTCTTGCTTCTTTCTGCACTGCTCTTGCTTCTTTCTGTACCTCTGTTGCAAATTTCTGTATCCCTCTTGCCTCTTTCTGCACCTCTGTATGCTTCTTTCTGCACCTTTCTTGCCTGTTTCTGCACTTCTCTTGCCTCTTTCGGCACCTCTGTTGCTTCTTTCTGCACTTCTCTTGCCTCTTTCTGCACCTCTGACTTAGAGGTAGTTTTAATCCCCCTGCCCTATTATGTACTAGGGCCTTTCAGGGAGGTCATGCCAATCACAGGGGTACCCCAACCCATAGTGTACCCTAGTGTATGTAGGTGTTTTCACTGTATTCTAAGTGTCTTTCAGGATAGCACTGGCTCCGGGCCTGGTTAGTCAGAGTCAGTTACCACCAGTACCAGTCAGCAAAATGTTGTGGGCACAGGATGACTTTGCTACAAGGCCTCTTTCTTCACCTCTGTTGGTTCTTTGTGCATATCTCTTGCTTCTTTCTGCACCTTTCTTCGTCTTTCTGGACTTCTGTTGCGTCTTTCTGAATTTCTTTTGCTTCTTTCTGTGCGTTCCTTCCTTTTTCTGCACATGTCCTACCTCTGTAGGAATAGTTAGAAATTAGCATTTAAAAATACCTTTGAAATTCACTGAAAAAACCATAGGTTTCAGGGACGTTATAGTTAGAAATTATCATTTAAAAAACCTTTGAAATTCACTGAAAAAACCATAGGTTTCAGGGACGTTATAGTTAGAAATTAGCATTTAAAAAACCATAGAAATTCACTGAAAAAACCATAGGTTTCAGGGACATTATAGTCAGTTGCACATTTCACTCGTACAAAACCAGAGAAATTCGGCAGTTATAGTTAGTTGAGCTAACTATAACTCGCGCCCCGCAATGCACTGCTGATGACGTCACATATTACATCATTCATGACATGGTCAGTGACATCACTGATGACATCTCAAATGACATCACTGATGACATCATCCACGTGATAATCTGATGCACCTCCTCACACCCTACTATAACCTTTGATACACCCACTCTAAAATACAGACTACCATTTTCGAAACCATAGACACACCACTACATACCCACTCACTGATTCCTAGGTCTACACACACGTCCACTCATTCACTCATACAGTCACTCATACATGCAGTCACTTATCAATACAGCACTATCATTTGCACTCATACACCTATACAGACACTCACACATCGCCACTCATCCATAGAGTTACTCACACACCTAGTCAATCATGCAAAGAATCATTCCCACTCCCATTTACTCACCTATACAGTTATACTCACATCACCTCACTTATTCATACAGATACTAACAGATACTTACTCTCTTATACAATCACTGATACAAGCACACACTCATCCATACAGCCACTCTCACAATCACTCACTCTCACATATAGTGATTTATTTACCCCAACACTCACATATACTGCCTTTCACATATGAAGTTACTCACACATGTACAACTGAGACAACCATTCACTCACCAACACACCGATACACACACTCACCCACCCCTACAGCACTTCACAGATGCACTCTTGATCCCATACACCCAGTGAATTACCCACTCACACATCTATGCACAGAGTCACACACCCCCCACCCACACAGACACTCGGGCACCCATACAGATACTCAGACAATCAATCAATAACCCATATAGACACTCATGTAGCTACTCTCCATCCCATGCAGTCGCTTACATACCAACTGACAGACTAATACAGACATTCACACAGTTTAGTCACTAACCCATGCATTCAGTAAGACACGATTAAACACTCACTTATACAGTCAGTCACGCACCTACTAAATCATCCATTCAGACACTTATACACCCACTCATTCTTCAATACACCTTGGCATATATATGTATATAAAACATATTTAAACTTTACAGAAACACACATTCATTGGATGATGTCATCAGTGATGTCATCAGTGATATCATTTGAGATGTCATCAGTGATGTCATCAGTGATGTCACTGACCAAGTCATGAATTATGTAATATGTGACGTCATCAGCAGTGCATTGCGGGGGCGCGAGTTATAGTTAGCTCAACTAACTATAACGGCCGAATTTCTCTGGTTTTGTATGAGTGAAATGTCCAACTAACTATAGCGTCCATGAAACCTATGGTTTTTTCATTGAATTTCTATGGTTTTTTAAATGCTAATTTCTAACTATAACGTCCCTGAAACCTATTTTTTTCAGTGAATTTCAAAGGTTTTTAAATGCTAATTTCTAACTATAGCGTCCCTGAAACCTATGGTTTTTTCAGTGAATTTCAAAGGTTTTTTAAATGCTAATTTCTAACTAGTCCTACAGAGGTAGGACATGTGCAGAAAGAGGAAGAAATGCGCAGAAAGAAGCAAAAGAAATGCAGAAAGACACAACAGAAGTCCAGATAGATGAAGAAAGGTGCAGAAAGAAGCAAGAGATATGCACAAAGAACCAACAGAGGTGCAGAAAGAGGCCTTGTTGCAAAGTCATCCTGTGCCCACAACGTTTTGCTGACTGGTACTGGTGGTAGCTGACTCTGACTAACCAGGCCCAGAGCCAGTGCTATCCTGAAAGACACTTAGAATACAGTGAAAACACCTACATACACTAGGGTACACTATGGGTTGGGGTACCCCTGTGATTTGCATGACCTCCCCTGTAAGGCCCTAGTACATAATAGGGCAGGGGGATTAAAACTACCTCTAAGTCAGAGGTGCAGAAAGAGGCAAGAGAAGTACCGAAAGAAGCAACAGAGGAGTAGAAAGAAGCAAGAGAAGTGCAGAAAGAAACAAGTGAGGGGCAGAAAGAAGCAAGAGCCGTGCAGAAAGAACCAACAGAGGTGCAAAAAGAGGCAAGAGGGGTGCAAAAAGAAGGAAGAGAAGTGCAGAAAGAGGCAAGAGAATTGCTGAAAGAAGCAACAGAGGAGTAGAAAGAAGCAAGAGAAGTCCAAAAAGAGACAAGTGAGGTGCAGAAAGAAGCAAGAGCAGTGCAGAAAGAACCAACAGATGTGCAAAAAGATGCAAGAGAGGTGCAGAAACAGGGAAGAAAGGTGCAGAAAGAGGGTACAGGGGTGCAGAAACAGGCAAGAGAATTGCTGAAAGAAGCAACAGAGGTGTAGAAAGAAGCAAGAGAAGTGCAGAAAGAGGCAAGTGAGGTGCAGAAAGAAACAAGAGCAGTGCAGAAAGAACCAACAGAGGTGCAAAAAGAGGCAAGAGAGGTGCAAAAAGAAGGAAGACAAGTGCAGAAAGAGGCAAGAGATTTGCTGAAAGAAGCAACAGAGGATTAGAAAAAAGCAAGAGAAGTGCAGAAAGAGACAAGTGAGGTGCAGAAAGAAGCAAGAGCAGTGCACAAAGAAGCAAGAGAAGTGCAGAAAGAAGCAAAAGAGGTGGAGAAATAGGGAAGAGGGTGCAGAAAGAGGCAAGAGGGATACAGAAATTTGGAAAAGAGGTGCAGAAACAAGCAAGAGAAGTGCAAAAAGAGGCAAGAGAATTGCTGAAAGAAGCAACAGAGGTGTAGAAAGAAGCAAGAGAAGTGCAGAAAGAGGCAAGTGAGGTGCAGAAAGAAGCAAGAGCGGTGCAGAATGAACCAACAGAGGTGTAACAAGAGGCAAGAGGGGTGCAAAAAGAAGGAAGAGAAGTGCAGAAAGAGGCAAGAGAATTGCTGAAAGAAGCAACAGAGGAGTAGCAAGAAGCAAGAGAAGTGCAGAAAGAGACAAGTGAGGTGCAGAAAGAAGCAAAAGCAGTGCAGAAAGAACCAACAGAGGTGCAAAAAGAGGCAAGAGGGGTGCAGAAAAAGGTAGGAGGAGTGCAGAAAGAGGCAAGAGAGGTACAGAAAGAGGCCGGAGGGGGGCACAAAGAAGAAAGAGAAGTGCAGAAAGAGGCAAGATAATTGCAGAAAGAAGCAACAGAGGTGTAGAAAGAAGCAACAGAAGTGCAGAAAGAGGCAAGTAAGGTGCATAACGAAGCAAGAGCAGTGCAGAAAGAACCAAAAGAGGTGCAAAAAGAGGCAAGAGGGGTGCAAAAAGAAGGAAGAGAAGTGCAGAAAGAGGCAAGAGAATTGCTGAAAGAAACAACAGAGGTGTAGAAAGAAGCAAGAGAAGTGCAGAAAGAAACAAGTGAGGGGCAGAAAGAAGCAAGAGCCGTGCAGAAAGAACCAACAGAGGTGCAAAAAGAGGCAAGAGGGGTGCAAAAAGAAGGAAGAGAAGTGCAGAAAGAGGCAAGAGAAGTGAGGTGCAGAAAGAAGCAAGAGCAGTGCAGAAAGAACCAACAGAGGTGCAAAAAGAGGCAAGAGTTGTGCAGAAAAAGGTAGGAGGGGTGCACAAAGAGGCAAGAGAGGTACAGAAAGAGGCAGGAGGGGTGCAGAAAGAAGGAAGAAAAGTACAGAAAGAAGTAACAGAGGTGTTGAAAGAGGCATGAAAGGTGCAGAAAGAGGCAAGAGAGTTGCACGAAGAGGGAAGAGGGGTGCACAAAGAGGCAACAGGGATGCAGAAAGAAGCAAGTGAGGTGCAGAAATAGGCAAGAGAAGTGCAGAATGAGGCAAGAGAGGTGCATAAACAGGCAAGAGAAGTGCAGAAAGAGTCAAGAGAATTGCTGAAAGAAGCAACAGCGGTGTAGAAAGAAGCAAGAGAAGTGTAGAAAGAGGCAAGTGAGATGCAGAAACAGGCAAGAAAAGTACAGAAAGAGGGAAGACGAATGCAGAAAGAGGCAACAGGGGGGCAGAAAAAAGCAAGACAGGTGTAGAAAGAAGCATGGGAAGTGCAGAATGTAGCAACAGGGGTACAGAAAGAGGCAAGAGAAGTGCAGAAAGAAGCAACAGAGGTGCAGAAGGAAGCAAGAGAACTGCAGAAAGAGACAAGAGAGTTGTGGAAACAGGCAAAAGAGGTACAGAAAGATGTAACAGAGGTGCAGACAGAGGCAAGAGAGGTACAAAACAGGTAAATGGGGTGCAGAAAGAGGCAAGAGGGGTGAAGAAATTTGCAAGAGAGGTGCAGAAAGAAGCAAGAGCATTGCAAAAGAACCAACAGAGGTGCAAAAAGAGGCAAGTGAGGTGCAGAAGGAGGCAAGAGAACTGCAGAAAGATGCAAGAGAGTTGCTGAAACAGGCAAAAGGGATGCAGAAAGAGGAAACAGGTGGGCAGACTGAGGCAAGAGAGGTGTAAAAAGAGGCAATAGGGGTGCATAAAGAGGCAAGTGAGGTGCAGAAAGAAGCAAGATAAGTGCAGAAAGAAGCAACAGAAGTGCAGAAAGAGGGAAGAGGGGTGGAGAGAGAGTCAAGAGGGGTACAGAAAGAAGCAAGTCAGGTGCAGAAAGAAACAAAAGAAGTGCAGAAAGAAGGAACAGAGGTGCAGAAAGAAGCAAAAAAGGTGCAGAAAGACATAAGAGGGGTACAGAAAAAGACAAGAGAGGTGCAGAAAGAGGGAAGAAGGGTGCAGAAAGAGGCAAGAGGGTACAGAAAGAAGCAAATGAGGTGCAGAAAGAGGCAACAGACATGCAGAAAGAGGCAAGAGATATGCTGAACGTAGAAGAGATTTGCAGAAAGAGGCAAGAGAAGTGCAGAAAAAGAAAGAAATGTGCAGAAAGAAGCAACAGAAATGCAGAAAGAGGCAAGAGAGGTGCAGAGAGAGGCGCAGAAGGAAGCAAGAGTGGCTTGCACACCATTAGTACCAATTTAACACCCACATTTAGCAATAAGTAACAGGTGACCATTCTAGGTTTGCAAAGGGCCTTCCAACACGCTGTAACACTTGTCGCTGCATTTTTGGTAACGTTTGAGCCGTTGGAGCTAGAAACAAAGCTTTTTTGGTTCAAATCTACAGATTAGGGAGCAAATGATGAATTATGTGGCTAATGCGGAAAATGTATATTTGTGCAAAAGTCGGTGCAGCCAAACAGTCGCATAATTCCACTGCCCCTGCTCATACCTCTGACTAGGTCCAGAAGTGCTCCTCAGTGATTCCTTCTTTTTTTTGTCTCATTGAGTTCATAGTTCAGCTTCTATGGAAACGAGGAAGACTAAACCTGACATTACCACTCCACAACACAGACTACCATACCACATATTTACTCTCCATAACACATAATCCCACTCTACATAATTGCTATAAAATAAATACCACATACTTTCTATCCACATAATTTCACTGCACAATTTACCACATAATTCCACTACACACAACATACATGCACTCCACTCCGAAAAACATTAAAACACTGTTACATTTACATTGCCAATAGCTCTAATTCTCGCGAATGCGAAACCTATAACATTGCAAACACTTCTTTAACTAGTAGTCGCGTTTGCAGAGTGGTGGAGAAAGGGTGCTGGGCCTCCGACCAGCGCTCAGGAATTCCGCTGCGTAGGGCTTACAGGAGGTACCAGGAGGGCTTCTTGGCCCCCAAAGTCCCTCAGGAGTAAATTGGACTTCATCCCCCATCCCGTAGTCTGCCAGAGGAGCGATTGCAGAGTGGTGGAGAAAGGGGGGCATAGCCTCCGAAGACGTTTTAGCAATCCCACTGTGTGGGACTTACTGGAGGTAAAAAGAGGGGTAGTTGGCCCTCTAGAAAAAGTTGGGGTATTAAGTCCCCTTCATTCCTGAGGGTCCATGAGGGCCAACTAGCCCACCAGCTACCATCAGTAAGCGCCACACAGCTGGATTGCAGAGAGGTGGTCCGAGGCCACGCCCCTTTTTACACCACTCTGCAAACGCGGCTACCGGCGCACTGCTGCTCAAGGGATGAAGTCCACTTGTGTCCTGTGGTCCTCAGGACACAAGTGGACCTCATTGCCCCAGCAGCAGTGCGCCACGAGGCGCGTTTGCAGAGTGGTGTAAAAAGGGGCGTGGCCTCTGACCCCCTCTCTGCAACGCAGCTCTGTGGCACATACTGGAGGTACCTGGTGGGCTAGTTGTTCCCTCGGGACCCCCAGTATTCAAGGGGAATTAATTCCCCAACTTACAACGTGCCACGGGGCACGTTTGCAGAGTGGTGCAAGGAGGGGGCGGGGCATCCGGCGATATGCCAGATTTATTTTTTTTTTTAGAAGGGGGGCTGTGTGGCCCCCCTTCTTTTACTATTTTTTGGGCCCTGGGGACCCCATCCCCCAGGGCCTGACCCCTATTTATAAAAAATGTTTTTAAAAAAACGGGAAGGGGGCTGCGTGGCCCTCCTCCCGAGGCCAATTTCGGCCCCGGGGACCCCATCCCCCGGGGTATGACCAGACTTTTAAAAAAAAATTTAATTAAATTCTTTGGAGGGGGGCTGCATGGCCCCCCTCCTCAGGCCAATTATGGCCCCGGGGACCCCATCCCCCGGGGCCGGCCTTTCCTTTTTTTAAAAATTATTTTTATTTTGCAGGGAAGGGGGACCGCGTGGCCCCCCTCCCGGGCCACTTCTGGCCCCGGGGACCCCATCCCCTGGGGCCTGGCCTCTCCGTTGGGTACCGTGGGGGGAGCCCCAATGCCCCCACGGTCCCACCGGCTCCCCGCCTCCATGCAGACATGCAGCTCCCCTTGTGCAAAAGCAATCCTGCTTTGCTTGATTGAAGCGAGAGCAGGTTTATCTGCTCTCGCTTCAATCAAGCAAAGCAGAGTTTGCTATGGCAGGGCGGGAGCTTAAACTGGGCGCGTTTGCACAGTGGTGAAGGGAGGGGGCGGGGTTTCAGGTGACATGTGTGCAAACAGGCCCCGTGGCGCGTTTTAAGATGGGGAATTAAATCCCCTTCAATCCTGAGGGTCCCTGGGGGCCAACTAGCCCAACAAGTACATCCAGAAAGCGCCACAGAGCTGCGTTGCAGAGAGGTGTAAAAGGGGTGTGGCCTCTCTACACGTCTCTGCAACGCAGCCCCTGGCGCATATTGGAGGTTCCTGGTGGGCTAGTTGGCCCCTAGGGACCCTCAGGATTCAAGGGGACTTAATCCCCAACTTAAAACGCGCCACAGGGGCGCGTTTGCACAGATGTCACCTCAGGCCCCGCCCCTCCCTTCACCATTGTGCAAATATTCCTCTAAAATCAGCCGAAATACGAATTCCGATTTACTCACCTGTTATAAGGAGAGACCTCAGTGCTGTATCTTTCAGCCCAGTACTGGTCCTGAAAAGTAATTTTAACCGTACTTACCAGTAACTTGAATTTCCTTCCATAGGGTAACATTGACTGGTTTCAATTGGAAATTCTTCTAAGTGTGGAGTTTTGGAACTTTAAAATATTCCTGTAAAATCAGCCGAAATACGAATTCCGATTTACTCACCTGTTATCAGGAGAGACCTCAGTGATGCATCTTTCAGCCCAGTACTGGTCCTGAAAAGTAATTTTAACCGTACTTACCGGTAACTTGAATTTCCTTCACAGGCTAACATTGACTGGTTTCACTTGGAAATTCTTCTAAGTGTGGAGTTTTGGAACTGTAAAATATTCCTCTAAAATCAGCCGAAATACGAATTCCGATTTACTCACCTGTTATCAGGAGAGACCTCAGTGCTGCATCTTTCAGCCCAGTACTGATCCTGAAAAGTAATTTTAACCGTACTTACCGGTAACTTGAATTTCCTTCATAGGCTAACATTGACTGGTTTCACTTGGAAATTCTTCTAAGTGTGGAGTTTTGGAACTTTAAAATATTCCTCTAAAATCAGCCGAAATACGAATTCCGATTTACTCACCTGTTATCAGGAGAGACCTCAGTGCTGCATCTTTCAGCCCAGTACTGATCCTGAAAAGTAATTTTAACCGTACTTACCGGTAACTTGAATTTCCTTCATAGGCTAACATTGACTGGTTTCACTTGGAAATTCTTCTAAGTTTTGATTTTTGAAACATACAAATATTCCTCTAAAATCAGCCGAAATCCGAATTCTGATTTACTCACCTGTTATCAGGAGAGACCTCAGTGCTGCATCTTTCAGCCCAGTACTGGTCCTGAAAAGTAATTTTAACCGTACTTACCGGTAACTTGAATTTCCTTCATAGGCTAACATTGACTGGTTTCACTTGGAAATTCTTCTAAGTGTGGAGTTTTGGAACTTTATAATATTCCTCTAAAATCAACCAAAGTACGAATTCCAATTTACTCACCTGTTATCAGGAGAGAACCCAGTGCTGCATCTTTTAGCCCAGCACTGACCCTGAAAAGTAATTTTAACCGTACTTACCAGTAACTTATATTTTCTCCATAGGAATCCTTTGTCTGGTTTTCAGCAGAAAAGTTTCAAAGTGTCGATTTTCACAAACTACAAATATTCCTTAAAAATCGCCTGTATGACTTAAACGCATTCTTTCAACTGTTTACAGGAGATGCACCAGTGCTGGATCCAGGATCCAACACTGAGTAACAAAAAGTAACGATAACAGTTTTTACCTCCTAAGTGAATTTCCTTCCATAGGATAACATTGGTCATTCTATGAGAAAAAGTTTCTAAGTGTCAACTTTTAAAGTACAATAATATTCCTTAAAAATCACGACTGTAACCAAAACGCTTTTACTCAACTGTTTACAGGAGATGTCCCAGGACTGAATCTAGGATCCAGTCCTGTGGTTAGAAAAGTAATCCATAAAGTAACTAATTGCATTTAACTAGAAATTCACATTGAGCTGAATGTTGCATTGTGTTTGAAAATGTGTTGCCCATTGCAACAACTGTAACTACTGTACTTAAAAGTCTATTGCCTATGTGCAAAGTATTTAAACTAAAGTAATTCATTCTGAGAAAGTATTTTTTGTAATGTATAATATAATTACAATGTAATTTAAAAATAAAATATGTAAAAAAAATGTTTTCTAAAAATTTCGAAATCAGTATGAAAAAAATGTATATAACAATTAATACATTTAAAAATTGTCATTTACAAAACCTTTGAAATTCACTGAAAAAACCGTAGGTTTCAGACATGTTATAGTTACAAATTAGCATTTAAAAAACCTTTGAAATTCACTGAAAAACCATAGGTTTTAGGGACGTTATAGTTACAAATTAGCATTTAAAAACCTTTGAAATTCACTGAAAAACCATAGGTTTTAGGGACAGTTATAGTTAGTTGGACATTGCACTCGTACAAAACCCGTGAAATTCCCCCGTTATAGTTAGTTCAGCTAACTATAACTCGCGCCCCGCAATGCACTGCTGATGACGCCACATATTACATCACTCATGACATGGTCAATGACATCACTGATGACATCACTGATGACATCTCAAATGACATCACTGATGACATCATCCACGTGATAATCTGATGCAGCTCTTCACACCCTAATATAACCTTTGATACACCCAATCTAAATTACAGACTGCCATTCGCAAAACCATAGACACTCCAACACCAATAACTACATACCCACTCACTGATTCTTAGGTCTACACACACACATCCACTCACTCACCCGTACAGTCACTCATACTTATGGTCACTCAATACAGGACTATCATATGCACTCTTACTCCTATATAGACACTCAAACACCGCCACTCATCCATAGAGGTACTCACACACCTAGTCAGTCATGCAAATAATTAAACACACTGCCATTTACTCACCTATACAGTTATACACACACCAGCTCACTTAATCATACAAATACTAGCACATTGTTACGCTCTTATACAATCACTGATACAAGCACACACTCATCCATACAGCCACTATCACAATCACTCACTCTCGCTTATAGCTATTTATATACTCCAACACACATATATACTGCCTTTCACATATGTAGTTACTCACACATGTACCACTGGGACATACATTCACTCACTAACACACTCTTACACACACTTACCCACCCATACAGTCTATCACAGATGCACTCTTGAAACCATCCACCCAGTGAATCACCCACTCACACATCTATGCACAGTCGCACACACCCCATCCACACAAACACTCAGGCACCCATACAGATACTCAGACAACAAATCAATAACTCTTATAGACACTCATGTAGCTATTCACAAACCCATGCAGCCACTTACACAGCAACAGACAGATACAGACATTCACCCAGTTTAGTCACTAACCCATGCATTCAGTAAGATACGTTTAATCACTCACTTATAGAATTAGTCACGCACCTACTAAATCATCCATACAGACACTTATACACCCACTCATTCTTCAATACGCCTTTCCCTATATATATAAAAAATATTTAAACTTTACAGAAACACACAGTCACTGGATGATGTCATCAGTGATGTCATTTGAGATGTCATCAGTGATGTCATCAGTGATGTCACTGACCATGTCATGAGTGATGTAATATGTGACGTCATCAGCAGTGCATTGTGGGCGCGAGTTATAGTTAGCTGAACTAACTATAACGGGGGAATTTCACGGGTTTTGTACGAGTGCAATGTCCAACTAACTATAACTGTCCCTAAAACCTATGGTTTTTTTCAGTGAATTTCAAAGGTTTTTTAAATGCTAATTTGTAACTATAACGTTCCTAAAATCTATGGTTTTTTCAGTGAATATATATATATATATTGTGAGAAGTTAGCCTGGTATATGCTGTCCACTAATTATAGTGGGCACCTTGTACCAGACCAAACAACCCCTTATTGGAGATAGGTTAAAGACAACCTTTATTGAAAGCTATCCTAGTGGTAGCTATGGAGAGCAGCCTTCAGGCTAAGTCTTGAAGGAATGTAAAGCAGCTTGTTTTCCCAGTCTATAATCTCTTGAGTGACCAAATGAAAGAGGACCACACCAGGTATATATTTAAAATATATGTATTTAGTCTTAAACACACCCCTCTAATCTCTTTATGAGGCTAGAGTTCAAGTACATAAGTTATAAGTCAAATATCAACAGTAATAGCACAAATACACGTTTGAGCCTTAGGGGCGTACTCAAACCATATACCAATAAAGTGGTATAAGAACCACGACTGAGCTAGACACAAGGCCTAGAGCCTGTAGAAGTGCTTGGCCCTCAAGGAACCACCCAAGGTAGTGACACAGGGGACCCACGGGGGACGCGTGCAGTGTGAGAACACAGCCGCGAGCCGCCGTTGACTTCTATGGGGAATGTCGCGGTTGGAGTTTTAAAGAAAAAGGACACTTAGAGGAGGACTTGGAGCAAACCCTTTAGAACTAGGCTGTTCTAGAGTCAATACCCACGGGAGCACCGGAGTACTCGAGTTACCTCACCAGGGAAGCCGGGTGCATAGGTGTCTTTCGGGGTCGGGTTTCGTCGTCGTTTTCAATGGCGATCTGCTGCAAAGTGCTGCTGGCGACCAAGTCGAAAGTGTTCGGGTTGATCCAAGGGTGGATCGAAGATCTGAAGAACCTGAAAGCAGAGGGGACAGAGTCTGGGTCACTAGCCAGTGACCTGGAAGGCGATGAGCAGATGCCCACCGATGTCGGGTGCTTCAGGTAGGTTGACAGTCGTCTTGACTCTTCAGCCACGAGGTCCAGAAAGCGTGGACGATGACCAGGAGCTGGATTCTAGCTACACCACAACGTCTGTCGATTGCTGCGGTGTCGGCAACCGGATTGGACCCAACAAGCCTTGGCAACGGCAAGTCATGTGGAAAACAAGAAAGGACGTTGATGCAGACCAGAAAGGTCTGGGGGACTCACCCAGCAAAGGTAAGTCAGGGCATGTCTGGAGCAACCAGAAAAGCCCAAACAGAAGAAGAGTTGCCTTCGGGAGGGCCCACTAGCCAATGGACTAGCGACCGCAAAGGAGCCTCAAGTGGACACACTTGGAGCTGGCTCACGGGACACTCGTGGAGTGGAGGCCAGTGATCTTTGGTGCCATTGGTGCTGGAGGCGGGGGCTACTCGGAAACCAAAGCACAACTTCGTGGGAGACCAGGAAGAGGATGCACTTGCAAAAGTTCTCGGTGCCCAGGGGTCACAGTTCCACGTTACCCACGACAGCTACAGGCCTCAGCTTTGCTGGGGACTCAGGGCAGCCTCGGGGAAATCTGGAAATCTACCTCTGGTGATGCAAAGACTTCGGCATCCGGCGGGAGCTTCAGTGATGCAGACTGGACAATTGCTTCTTTGGTGCCTGCCAAGCAGGGGAGTCACTCCTTGACCCCAAGGGAGATTCTTCAGTCCTCTAATCTTGAAGTAGAGCATCGAAGGTCCAGGATTCGGTTTCAGAGTTTCGTCCAGGGTAATCTAAAGTCCTAAGGACTGGGGTCCCATACTTATACTAAGTTAGGGGGTTGGACATACTCTGAGGACCCACCTATGGGAGGGTCAAGGAAGAGGGGTGGTTACACCCATTCCCTTTGTCCAGTTTCACGCCAGAGCAGGGGCAGGTAGCCCCTGCAACCGGTTTGAACTGACATATGCCCAGGGACACCAAGTGTGCCCCCAGTGCAGGACTTCAAAGCACCAGAGAGTGCTCCCGCCCAGCCCCAATACACATTGTCCTGTCTGGGGAGGTGGTTACACCTCCTGCGACAGGAAACCTATTGTCCAGGCCTCCCTGCCAGAGTTTCAGTCAGCAGCAGGAGGCCAGACCCGTGTCTGTGGCAGCGGCATCCATTTTGTGATGCCAGGGCTCTGTAAAGAAGTTACCGGGTAGGTCGGTGGGTACATGTCTCTCCTCTAGAAGGGTGGAATGCTACCCCTCTGCCAGGACTGGCGGGGGGTAGTATTCCAAGATGTTTGACACCAAACACGACATGTTTTGGTGCAACCAGTCCAAAGTTAGCATTGTACCGCGAGGATATAATGCACTTAAGAGTATATGGTCAGGCTGTACCACAAGAGGGACTCCGAACGCTGCAGAGGGGCTCTGCTCATGCAGGGGCACCCTCTCACATAAAAACCAAGCACTCTGCCTTCAGGATTGGTAAGGCCTGCCATAGGAGGGACTTATAGGTTTATATGTGTGTGCAATGGTAGTGATATAGGTAGCCTATATCACAGTAAGGGGTGCATGCACCACCTTACCCAGGCTGCAGTAGCAGACCTGTGGTGTCATTTTGGCTGGCCTTCCAGGGGTGGCATAATACATGCTTCAGCCCCTGGCAGGCCTCTGGGGTGCCTATGCCCTGGGTACATAGTATACCATATACTAGGGACTTATAAGGGCACTCCAGATTCCAATCAAAGATGTACCTAAGGTACATGGAAACCATTTTAGAGAGGAAGCAGCTAGGCTGGGGTTCTGATTAGCAGGGCCCCAGCCAGACTAAAGTCGAAAAACAGTGAAGCATCAGCAAAAAGTGGGGGTACCCATGTGAAGCAGATCCTACTCTCCTACACATATGTAAAAACAAATTGCCCTGAAGCAAAAGCCCCGAATACCGTCAGGCTATGAAACTTTTTTCAGAATGCAAATGCTGTTTTTTTTATCAATAAATTCCGGATGGAACTTCCATTGTCGAGTGCATCTTCGCTGCAGGGCAATTTGTTTTTACATTTAATCACGGCAGTCCGGCCATGGGAGATTGCACCACCCTTGAACAAGAAAGCGGGGCTGCAGGCTTGGAACTATGCTGAGCCCGAGCAGCACAGTAGAAGGATTAATTTTAAAAAACTGGACCTGCAATCTGAGGCCCACTGAAGGGCTAGAAATAATTGAATATATATTTCTGGAAGGACACAGAATCTACTAAAGGGAAAATTATACAGAACCTACTAAAGGGGAGAAATTATACTTACATGCACTACAACTCCCAAAGTGCACGAATGGTAAAACTCACCTGGAGGCCCACCAGAGGGGAATTATTCATCAGGAGGCGGGAGGAATGAAAATGCGTGTTTGTATCTCTGTGAACTGTCACTGAAGCCTATGATTAAGGAGCAAAAGCCCCGAAACGCGTCAGGCTATGAAACTTTTTTCAGAATGCAAATGCTGGTTTTTTATCAATAAATTCCAGGTGGAACTTCCATTGTCGAGTGCATCTTCGCTGCAGGGCAATTTGTTTTTACATTTAATCACGGCAGTCCGGCCGTGGGAGATTGCACCACCCTTTAAAAAGAAAGAGGGGCTGCAGGCTTGGAACTGTGCTGAGCCAGAGCAGCACAGTGGAAGGATTAATTTAAACAAACCGGACCTGCAATCTGAGGCCCACTGAAGGGCTAGAAATAATTGAATATATATTTCTGGAAGGACACAGAATCTACTAAAGGGAAAATTATACAGAACCTACTAAAGGGGAGAAATTATACTTACACGCACTACAACTCCCAAAATGCACGAATGTTAAAACTCACCTGGAGGCCCACCAGAGGGTAATTATTCATCAGGAGGCGGGAGGAATGAAAATGCGTGTTTGTATCTCTGTGAACTGTCAGTGAAGCCTATGATTAAGGAGCAAAAGCCCCGAAACGCGTCAGGCTATGTAAATGTTTCAGTATGCAAATGCTGGCTTTTTATCAATAAATTTCATATATATATATATATATATTATCTACTGGCGGTCGCCAGTAGATAGTTATAGTTACAACCTATTATCCATAGGAAATCCGCGACATTCTATTTGAAATAACTCTCTTGCCGGTTGACGTATCTTCGCAAAATTTTCAAACTTTATGGCCCGCTCTGGTCCGCTCCTACCCTGAAAGTCTCGGGGATTCGTCAAGCGGGGGCCGAGAAAAAGGGGGTCCCAAAACGCGTTTTCCCATGCAATTTTCCATAGGAAACTTTAGACACGGCTACAGCTCGAACTGCTGAACGGAATTACACCAAATTTGGCAAAGAGGTAGTTCTTGGTTCAGAAAGAGCCCTTTTTGTTAAATGGTGTAAATCCGTTCAATAGTTGCTGAGAAAATCAAAAGTAAAAAGATAGTGATATCTAGGGCCGCGGATCCTCCCGAGCACGAGCTGCATGTTAATTGGCTGTCAGCTGGCTGTCAACATTCCGATTCAGGAAATGTTGGCAGTTATTTTGTCCCTCGGTAGAACCGAGGACAGAAACAAGTGCGCAAAGCACACAAAGGGGGCAGGGTAGAAACACCCTGACCCCTAGGTTTGCTCAGGGGGTCCCACAAGGACCCCCTGGGCAAAACAAAAATCGGCAGGATGCGCTCAGGGAGCGCGAACCCTGCCGAAGGAAATCGAAGCGCGGTCTCCCGCGCTCGACAGTATCTTGCCCCGGGTGGCCCAAGTCCCGGGGGCATGGTGGGGGGTTTAATTTATGTGTGGGGGCCTCAAAGGGCCCCCAAGCCCCGGGGACCGCCACCCCCGGGGCTTCTTTGTGAATCGGTGCGGGAGGGCTCTGAGCCCTCCCGCAGCCCCGGGACCACCACCTCCCGGGGCTTTTTAAAAAAATTAAACAACCTGTGTGGGGGGCTCCAGCCCCGGGACCGCCACCTCCCTGGGGCACTAACAAATTAAAATGGGGGTCCGCTTTGGACCCCCGAAGCTCCCGGGACCACCACCTCCCCGGGGCTGTGCTGATGTAGGGAGGGGGCCGCGCGGCCCCCTCCTGGAGCCCTTGATGGCCCTGGGGACCGCCACCCCCAGGGTCGGCTCTGCAGTGTCCCGGGTGCCTACCTCGGGACACTGTAGTTTGCTATGGCAGGACGGGAGCCTCGCGGCTCCCGTCCTGTCATTGCAAACTGCTTTGGATATTGGAAGAGAGAGCAGGGAAACCTGCCTCTCTTCCAATATCCAAGTCGACATGCTTTCCACATGGGGAGCTGCATCTTAGCAGCTCCCCATGTGGAAAGCAATGCCGGCACCCTAGGGACGCGGGAGCCGGCGGACTGTGGGGGATTGGGGACCCCCACAGTCCCCAACGAGAGGGCCAGCCCCGGGGATGGGGTCCCCGGGGCAAGAGTGGCTCGGGAGGGGGCCACGCGGCCCCCTCCCCAAAGTTTTGAAAAATAATAAAAAAAAAAAAAGGGTATGGCCGGCCCCGGGGATGGGGTCCCCGGGGCCTTAAAATGGCCAGAGGAGGGGGCCACGCAGCCCCCTCAAAATATTAAAAATAAAAATAGAGGCCATGCCCCGGGGATGGGGTCCCCGGGCCACAAGGCCCGGGGAAGGGGGGCTCCTTCCCGTTTTTTTTAATTTTGAAATTTAAAAAGGGGTAAGCCCTGGGGGATGGGGTCCCCAGGGCCCAAAAACAGAAAAAAGGAAGGGGGCCACACAGCCCCCTTCAGGGGACAAAAAAACAAAAACGATCGGGCCCGCAGGCCCCGCCCTTCCTTCACCACTCTGCAAACGCGCCCTGGCGCGTTTGCAGAGGGGAACGACTCCCTTGAATACTGGGGGTCCTTGGGGCCAACTAGCCCACCAGGAACCTCCAGTATGCGCCAGGGGCTGCGTTGCAGAGAGGTGTACAGAGGCCACGCCCCTTTTACACCTCTCTGCAACGCAGCTCTGTGGCGCTTTTTGGAGGTATATGGTGGGCTAGTTGGACTCCGGGGACCCTCAGGATTCAAGGGGACTTAATCCCCCAACTTAAAACGCGCCACGGGGCGCGTTTGCACAGTGGTGAAGGGAGGGGCGGGGCTTCAGGTGACATGTGTGCAAACAGGCCCCGTGGCGCGTTTTAAGATGGGGAATTAAATCCTCTTCAATCCTGAGGGTCCCTGGGGCCAACTAGCCCAACAGGTACATCCAGAAAGCGCCACAGAGCTGCGTTGCAGAGAGGTGTAAAAGGGGTGTGGCCTCTCTACACATCTCTGCAACGCAGCCTCTGGCGCATATTGGAGGTTCCTGGTGGGCTAGTTGGCCCCTAGGGACTCTCAGGATTCAAGGGGACTTAAGCCCCCAATTTAAAACGCGCCACGGGGCGCGTTTGCACAGATGTCACCTCAGGCCCCGCCCTCCCTTCACCATTGTGCAAATATTCTTCTAAAATCATCCGAAATACGAATTCCGATTTACTCACCTGTTATAAGGAGAGACCTCAGTGCTGCATCTTTCTGCCCAGTACTGGTCCTGAAAAGTAATTTTAACCGTACTTACCAGTAACTTGAATTTCCTTCCATAGGATATCATTGCCTGCTTTTTGCTGAAAAAGTTTCTAAGTGTTGATTTTTGAAACATACAAATATTCCTCTAAAATCAGCTGAAATACGAATTCCAATTTACTCACCTGTTATAAGGAGAGACCTCAGTGCTGTATCTTTCAGCCCAGTACTGGTCCTGAAAAGTAATTTTAACCGTACTTACCAGTAACTTGAATTTCCTTCCATAGGCTAACATTGACTGGTTTCACTTGGAAATTCTTCTAAGTGTGGAGTTTTGGAACTTTAAAATATTCCTCTAAAATCAGCCGAAATACAAATTCCGATTTACTCACCTGTTATCAGGAGAGACCTCAGTGCTGCATCTTTCAGCCCAGTACTAATCCTGAAAAGTAATTTTAACCGTACTTACCAGTAACTTGAATTTCCTTCCATAGGATATCATTGCCTGCTTTTTGTTGAAAAGTTTCTGTGTTGATTTTTGAAACATACAAATATTCCTCTAAAATCAGCCGAAATACGAATTCCGATTTACTCACCTGTTATCAGGAGAGACCTCAGTGCTGCATCTTTCAGCCCAGTACTGATCCTCAAAAGTAATTTTAACCGTATTTACCAGTAACTTGAATTTCCTACATACGCTAACATTGACTGGTTTCACTTGGAAATTCTTCTAAGTGTGGAGTTTTGGAACTTTATAATATTCCTCTAAAATCAACCAAAGTACGAATACCAATTTACTCACCTGTTATCAGGAGAGAACCCAGTGCTGCATCTTTAGCCCAGCACTGACCCTGAAAAGTAATTTTAACCGTACTTACCAGTAACTTATATTTTCTTCCATAGGAATCCATTGTCTGCTTTTCAGCAGAAAAGTTTCAAAGTGTCGATTTTCACAAACTACAAATATTCCTAAAAATCGCCTGTATGACTTAAACGCATCTCTTTCAACTGTTTACAGGAGATGCACCAGTGCTTAATCCAGGATCCAACACTGAGTAAGAAAAAGTAACGATAACAGTTTTTACCTGCTAAGTGAATTTCCTTCCATAGGATAACATTGGTGATTCTATGAGAACATTTTTCTAAGTGTCAACTTTTAAAATACAATAATATTCCTTAAAAATCACGACTGTAACCAAAACGCTTTTACTCAACTGTTTACAGGAGATGTACCAGGACTGCATCTAGGATCCAGTCCTTTGGTTAGAAAAGTAATCCATAAAGTAACTAATTGCATTTAACTAGAAATTCACATTGAGCTGAATGTTGCATTGTGTTTGAAAATGTGTTGCCCATTGCAACAACTGTAACTACTGTACTTAAAAGTCTATTGCCTATGTGCAAAGTATTTAAACTAAAGTAATTCATTCTGAGAAAGTATTTTTGTAATGTAATGTATAATGTAATTACAATGTAATTTTAAAAATAAAATATGTAAAAAAAAATTGTTTCTAAAAATGTAGTAAATCAGTATTAAAAAAATGTATATAACAATTAATACATTTAAAAATTGTCATTTACAAAACCTTTGAAATTCACTGAAAAACCGTAGGTTTCAGGCACGTTATAGTTACAAATTAGCATTTTAAAACCTTTGAAATTCACTGAAAAAATCATAGGTTTCAGGGACGTTATAGTTACAAATTAGCATTTAAAAACCTTTGAAATTCACTGAAAAACCATAGGTTTTAGGGACAGTTATAGTTAGTTGGACATTGCACTCGCACAAAACCCGTGAAATTCTCCCGTTATAGTTAGTCCAGCTAACTATAACTCGCACCCCGCAATGCACTGCTGATGACGTCACATATTACATCACTCATGACATGGTCAGTGACATCACTGATGACATCACTGATGACATCTCAAATGACATCACTGATGACATCATCCACGTGATAATCTCATGCACCTCCTCACACCCTAATATAACCTTTGATACACCCACTCTAAATTACAGACTGCCATTCGCAAAACCATAGACACTCCAACACCAATAACTACATACCCACTCACTGATTCTTAGGTCTACGCAACACATCCACTCACTCACCCGTACAGTCACTCATACTTACGGTCACTCAGTACAGGACTATTATATGCACTCATACTCCTTTATAGACACTCAAACACCGCCACTCATCCATAGAGGTACTCACACACCTAGTCAGTCATGCAAATACTTAAACACACTACCATTTACTCACCTATACAGTTATACACACACCAGCTCACTTACTCATACAAATACTAGCACATTCTTACGCTCTTATACAATCACTGATACAAGCACACACTCATCCATACAGCCACTATCACAATCACTCACTCTCGCTTATAGCTATTTATATACTCCAACACACATATATACTGCCTTTCACATATGTAGTAACTCACACATGTACCACTGGGACATACATTCACTCACTAACACACTCTTACACACACTTACCCACCCATACAGTCTATCACAGATGCACTCTTGAAACCATCCACCCAGTGAATCACCCACTCACACATCTATGCACAGAGTCGCACACACCCCTCCCACACAAACACTCAGGCACCCATACAGATACTCAGACAAGCATTCAATAACTCATATAGACACTCATGTAGCTATTCACAAACACATGCAGCCACTTACACAGCAACAGACAGACGGATACAGACATTCACCCAGTTTAGTCACTAACCCATGCATTCAGTAAGATACGTTAAATTACTCACTTATACAGTCAGTCACGCACGTACTAAATCATCCATACAGACACTTACACACCCACTCATTCTTCAATACGTCTTTTCGTATATATATTAAAAATATTTAAACTTTACAAAAACACACAGTCACTGGATGATGTCATCAGTGATGTCATTTGAGATGTCATCAGTGATGTCATCAGTGATGTCACTGACCATGTCATGAGTGATGTAATATGTGACGTCATCAGCAGTGCATTGCGGGGCGCGAGTTATAGTTAGCTGGACTAACTATAACGGGGAATTTCACGGTTTTGTACGAGTGCAATGTCCAACTAACTATAACTGTCCCTAAATCCTATGGTTTTTCAGTGAATTTCAAAGTGTTTTTAAATGCTAATTTGTAACTATAACGTCCCTGAAACCTATGATTTTTCAGTGAATATATATATACATAGTATACTAAATATATATTCACTGGAAAAAACATAGGTTTCAGACACGTTATAGTTAGAAATTAGCATTTAAAAAGCCTTAGAAATTCACTGAAAAACCATAGGTTTTAGGGACAGTTATAGTTAGTTGGACATTTCACTCGTACAAAACCATAGAAATTCCCCGTTATAGTTAGTTCAGCTAACTATAACTCGCGCCCCGCAATGCACTGCTGATGACGTCACATATTACATCACTCATGACATGGTCAGTGACATCACTGATGACATCACTGATGACATCTCAAATGACATCACTGATGACATCACTGATGACATCATCCATGTGATAATTTGATGCATCTTCTCACACCCTAATATAACTTTTGATACACCCACTCTAAATTACAGACTGCCATTGTCAAAACCATAGACACTCCAACACCAATAACTACATACACACTCACTGATTCTTAGGTCTACACACACATCCACTCACTCACCCGTACAGTCACTCATACTTACGGTCACTCAGTACAGGACTATCATATGCACTCATACACCTATATAGACACTCACACACCGTCACTCATCCATAGAGGTACTCACACACCTAGTCAATCATGCAAATAATTAATCACACTGCCATTTACTCACCTATACAGTTATACACACACCAGCTCACTTACTCATACAAATACTAGCACATTCTTACGCTCTTATACAATCACTGATACAAGTACACACTCATCCATACAGCCACTCTCACAATCACACACTCTCACTTATACCCATTTATATACTCCAACACACATATATACTGCCTTTCACATATGTAGTTACTCACACATGTACCACTGAGATATACATTCACTCACTAACACACCCATACACACACTCACCCACCCATACAGTCCATCACAGATGCACTCTTGAAACCATGCAACCAGTGAATCACCCACTCACACATCTATGCACAGAGTCACGCACACCCCACCCACACAAACACTCAGGCACCCATACAGATACTCAGACAACCAATCAATAACCCATGTAGACACTCATGTAGCTATTCGCAAACCCATGCAGCCGCTTACACACCAACAGACAGACGGATACAGACATTCACACAGTTTAGTCACTAACCCATGCATTCAGTAAGATACGTTTAATCACTCACTTATAGAGTCAGTCACGCACCTACTAAATCATCCATTCAGACACTTATACACCCACTCATTCTTCAATACGCCTTTCCCTATATATATTAAACATATTTAAACTTTACAGAAACACACAGTCACTGGATGATGTCATCAGTGATGTCATCAGTGATGTCATTTGAGATGTCATCAGTGATGTCACTGACCATGTCATGAGTGATGTAATATGTGACGTCATCAGCAGTGCATTGCGGGGCGCGAGTTATAGTTAGCTGAACTAACTATAACGGGGGAATTTCTATGGTTTTGTACGAGTGAAATGTCCAACTAACTATAACTGTCCCTAAAACCTATGGTTTTTTCAGTGAATTTCTAAGGTTTTTTAAATGCTAATTTCTAACTATAACGTGTCTGAAACCTATGGTTTTTTCAGTGAATATATATTTAGTATACTATGTATACATGTGAAAATGTGTCGGTCCACCTGTTTACCTCGGTGGCACGGAAAAATGGGTGGAACTGACGTCAGCACGCCGACGAGGTCCTCTTATGGCTCCTATGACGTCATACGGTGTCGCGAGCGGAGCCGTGCTATTATGACATCGTCGTCGACGTGGGAGAGCTAGGAAAGAATTTCCGCGGAATGCTGGCGCAGGGGATATTCACCTAAGTGTTCAGGCTAGTCCTTTGGGAGCAACTGTTTATGTTGCCACTCCAGAAACCGAAACCAGTGATCCGAGGGCAGAGGCCCTGCAGATGGCACACGAGGTGGGGAGCCCAGTCGTGTGCACCGGCGGGGCAGCGAAGTGACAAGCACCACTACCCACAGAAAAGGTAACGAGGGCACTGAATAACACAGGATCTTCTCTTTGTATCTGGCAGGAACAACAAGGTTAAAATGCCCTAGTTCCAAAATGTAGAATTAGTGCTACAACGGTCTTCAAGAGGACCTGCGATGGATGCCGCTTCTGCCTTCCGTACACTGGAGGCGGCACATGGGTCACGCGGTACGGTCATACTGCGGTGGGACGCACACTCGTTGACCTCTCATGGCACTGCTCCACACTTCGGGGACAACGCTTTCCATTAGCTGTGTTTTCTGATGACGTGTCGCGCCGGCCCCGTCCAACAGCAGAACCCCTTTAGATCCAAACAGACTCTTCCACTCTCTCACCGGAAGTGAAACCAGGCCACGCCGACACTTTCACAATACAACAGCCGGGAATGCACTTTTCGGTAAAAAACACATTCCTTCCTCCTAATTTATCAAATAAACGACTCACTGAAGAACAGGGGCCAGCTTCGATCAGTAAACAGCCGTTACAACGACTTTTTACTTCGCGATACCATTACAACGCATGCATTACCACGCATGCGTTGTACATCGCGAAGTCATTATTACGCATTTTTTAGAACGCATGGTCATTTACCACGCATGCCTTTACAACAAATTTTGTTGTAAAGGTATGTATGGTAAATGACCATGAGTTCTAAAAAATGTAGATGATCCACGTCGTTGTAAGGAAACAGAGGCTGTTCCGTTTCCTCACAACGACGTGCACCGCCCCTCAGAGATGACATGAAGCAGGAACCACGAGGAGAGAGGAACCACGAGGAGTAAGAGGTAAGGGGGATTGGGCATGGGGTGATGGTTACTTTTCTAGGGTTTAGGGTAGTGCAGTGGTGTTTGGGTAGCGTAGGGGGTCGTGCTGAGGGTAGTGTTTTAGGGTTGAGGGTAGTACAGTGGTGTTTGTGTAGTGTAGGGGGTTGTGCTGGTGGTAGTGTTTTAGGGTTTAGGGTAGTGCAGTGATGTTTGTGTAGTGTAGGGGGTCATGCTTGGGGTAGATTTAGGGTTTAGGGTAGTGCAGTGGTGTTTGGGTAGTGTAGGGGGTCATGCTGGGGTAGGTTTAGGGTTTAGGGTAGTGCAGTGGTGTTTGGGTAGTGTAGGGGGTCGTGCTGGTGGTAGTGTTTTAGGGTTTAGGGTAGTGCAGTGGTGTTGGTGTAGTATAGGGGTCGTGCTGGGGGTAGTGTTTTAGGGTTTAGGGTAGTGCAGTGGTGTTTGGGTAGTGTAGGGGGTCGTGCTGAGGGTAGATTTAGGGTTTAGGGTAGTGCAGTGGTGTTTGGGTAGTGTAGGGGGTCGTGCTGGGGGTAGATATTAGGGTTTAGGGTAGTGCAGTGGTGTTTGGGTAGTGTAGGGGGTCGTGCTGGGGTAGATTTAGGGTTTAGGGTAGTGCAGTGGTGTTTGGGTAGTGTAGGGAGTCGTGCTGGGGGAGTGTTTTAGGGTTTAGGGTAGTGCAGTGGTGTTTGGGTAGTGTAGGGGGTCGTGCTGGGGGTAGTGTTTTAGGGTTTAGGGTAGTGCAGTGGTGTTTGGGTAGTGTAGGGGGTCGTGCTGGGGGTAGTGGTTTAGGGTTTAGGGTAGTGCAGTGGTGTTTGGGTAGTGTAGGGGTAGGGGGTAGTGTTTTAGGGTTTAGGGTAGTGCAATGGTGTTTGGGTAGTGTAGGGGTACTGATGTGGGTAGTGTTTTAGGGTTTAGGGTAGTGCAGTGGTGTTTGGGTAGTGTAGGGGGTACTGCTGGGGTTAGTGTTTTAGGGTTTAGGGTAGTGCAGTGGTGTTTGGGTAGTGTAGGGAGTGGTGCCTGGGGGGGTGTTTTAGGGTTTAGGGCAGTGCAGTGGTGTTCGGGTAGTGTAGGGGGCCATGCTGGGGGTGGTGTTTTAGGGTTTAGGGAAGTGCAGTGGTGCTCGGGCAGTGTAGGGGTCATGCTGGGGGTGGTGTTTTAGGGTTTAGGGCAGTGCAGTGGTGTTCGGGCAGTGTAGGGGGTCGTGCTGGGGGTGGTGTTTTAGGGTTTAGGGCAGTGCAGTGGTATTCGGGCAGTGTAGGGGGTCATGCTAGGGGTGGTGTTTTAGGGTTTAGGGCAGTGCAGTGCAGTGGTGTTCGGACAGTGTAGGGGGTCGTGCTAGGGGTGGTGTTTCAGGGTTTAGGGCAGTGCAGTGCATTGGTGTTCGGGCAGTGTAGGGGGTCGTGCAGGGGTGGTGATTTAGGGTTTAGGGTAGTGCAGTGGTGTTCGGGCAGTGTAGGGGGTCGTGCAGGGGGTGGTGTTTCAGGGTTTAGGGCAGTGCAGTGGGGTTCGGGCAGTGTAGGGGGTCGTGCTGGGGGTGGTGTTTCAGGGTTTAGGGCAGTGCAGTGGTGTTCAGGAAGTGTAGGGGTTCGTGCTGGGGTCGGTGTTTCAGGGTTTAGAGCAGTGCAGTGGTGTTCGGGCAGTGTAGGGGGTCGTGCTGGGGCCGGTGTTTCAGGGTTTAGTGCAGTGGTGTACTGGCAGTGTAGGGGGTCATGCTGGGGCTGGTGTTTCAGGGTTTAGGGCAGTGCAGTGGTGTTCGGGCAGTGAAGGGGGTCGTGCTGGGGCCGGTGTTTCAGGGTTTAGTGCAGTGGTGTTCGGGCAGTGTAGGGGGTCGTGCTGGGGCTGGTGTTTCAGGGTTTAGGGCAGTGCAGTGGTCGGGCAGTGTAGGGGGTCGTGCCGGGGCTGGTGTTTCAGGGTTTAGGGCAGTGCAGTGGTGTTTGGGCAGTGTAGGAGGTCGTGCTGGGGCTGGTGTTTCTTATCTTATCAAGTATTTGTAGAGCGCACATACACCAGTTGGTTTCTTGGCGCTCATTGCTAGGGGATTGGCCAACCTGGAGACAGATCATTCAAACGCTTGGATAAAGAGCCAGGTTTTGAGGCTCTTCCTGAAACTCAGTAAGCTAGCGCTTGACCTGATTTCCAGGGGGATGGAGTTCCATAGACGGGGGGCAAGAGTTGCAAACCTGCAGCCCCCTTGGCGCTTTAGCTTAAAGGTAGGGACCGTCAGCAGTTGGAGCTGTGCCGAACGGAGGTTGCGTAAAGGAATGTACCGGGAGATAAGATTGTTTATGAATTTAGGGCTCTGGCCGTTCAGCGTTTAGGGCAGTGCAGTGGTGTTCGGGCAGTGTAGGGGGTTGTGCTGGGGCTGGTGTTTCAGGGCTTAGGGCAGTGCAGTGGTGTTCGGGCAGTGTAGAGGGTCGTGCTGGGGCTGGTGTTTCAGAGTTTAGGGCAGTGCAGTGGTGTTCGGGCAGTGTAGGGGGTCGTGCTGGGGGTAGTGTTTCAGGCTTTTGGGCAGTGCAGTGGTGTTCGGGCAGTGTAGGGGGTCATGCTGGGGCTAGTGTTTCAGGGTTTAGGGAAGTGCAGTGGTGTTCGGGCAGTGTAGGGGACGTGCTGGGGGTGGTGTTTCAGGGTTTAGGACAGAGCAGTGGTGTTTGGGCAGTGTAGGGGGTCCTGCTGGGGGTAGTGTTTCAGGGTTTAGGGCAGTGCAGTGGTGTTCTGGCAGAGTAGGGGGTCGTGCTGGGGGTGGTGTTTCAGCGTTTAGGGCAGTGCAGTGGTGTTCGGGCAGTGTAGGGGGTCGTGCTGGGGGTGGTGTTTCAGGGTTTGGGGCAGGGCAGTGGTGTTCGGGCAGTGTATAGGGTCGTGCTGGGGCTAGTGTTTCAGGGTTTTGAGCAGAGCAGTGGTGTTCGGGCAGTGTAGGGGGTCATCCTGCGGGTGGTGTTTCAGGGTTTAGGGCAGTGCAGTGGTGTTCGGGCAGTGTAGGGGGTCGTGCTGGGGGTGGTGTTTCAGGGTTTAGGGCAGTGCAGTGGTGTTCGGGCACTGTAGGGGGTCATGCTGGGGTAGTGTTTTAGGGTTTAGGGCAGTGCAGTGGTGTTCGGGCAGTGTAGGGGGTCGTGCTGGGGTAGTGTTTCAGGGTTTGAGCAGAGCAGTGGTATTCAGGCAGTGAAGGGGGTCGTCCTGGGGGTGGTGTTTCAGGGTTTAGGGCAGTGCAGTGGTGTTCGGGCAGTGTAGGGGGTCGTGCTGGGGGTGGTGTTTCAGGGTTTAGGGCAGTGCAGTGGTGTTCGTGCACTGTAGGGGTCATGCTGGGGTAGTGTTTTAGGGTTTAGGGCAGTGCAGTGGTGTTCGGGCAGTGTAGGGGGTCGTGCTGGGGTAGTGTTTTAGGGTTTAGGGCAGTGCAGTGCTGTTTGTGTAGTGGGCAGCGCATGCGCTGCATCGCTAGGCGAGACCTAAAAAGCATTGCAGCAAGATGGCTGCCAACACTTCCTGGATTGAAGTGTTGGCAGCCAATTAGAGCCAAGCTCGTACTTGTGTAGTTAGGTCCCGCCCAGATATATAAAGATTTTTTTCCTTTAATATCTCGAAAACTACTGAACGGATTTACACCATTTAAAAAAAAGGGCGCTTTCTGAACCAAGGGCTAACATTTTGCCAAATTTGGTGTAATTCTGTTCAGCAGTTCGAGCTGTAGCCGTGTCTAAAGTTTCCTAAGGGAAATAACATGGAGAAAACACGTTTTGGGACCCCCTTTCTTCTCGGCCCCTGCTTGCCGAATCACCCCGAAACTTTCAAGATAGGAGCTGACCGGAGCGGGCCATAAGTTTTGAAAATTTCGCGAAGATTCGTCAACCGGCGCCAAAGTTATTGGGAAAAGAATGTCACGAATTTCCTATGGCTAATAGGTCCTCACTATAACTATCTACTGGCGACCGCCAGTAGATAATATTTATATATAGATATATATATATATATATACGGTCATATATATATCTATATATAAATATTATCTACTGGCGGTCGCCAGTAGATAGTTATAGTTAGGACCTATTATCCATAGGAAATTCATAACATTCTTTTCCAAATAACTTTGGCGCCGGCTGACAAATCTTGCGAAATTTTCAAAACTTATGGCCCGCTCCGGTCAGCTCCTATCTTGAAAGTTTCGGGTGATTCGGCAAGCGGGAGCCGAGAAAAAGGGGGTCCCAAAACGTGTTTTCTCTATGTTATTTCCCATAGGAAACTTTAGACACGGTTACAGCTCGAACTGCTGAACGGAATTACACCAAATTTGGCAAAAGGTATCCCTTGGTTCACAAAGCGCCCTTTTTTAAATGGTGTAAATCCGTTCAGTAGTTCCTGAGAAATTCAAAAAACTAGAGGTCAAAAAATCAATTTCCCATAGGAAACTTTAGACACGGTTACAGCCAAAACTGCTGAACGGAATTACACCAAATTTGGCAAAAAGGTAGTGTTTGGTTCAGAAAGCGCCCTTTTTTAAATCATGTAAATCCGTTCAGTAGTTTTCGAGATATTAAAGGAAAAAATCTTTATATATCTGGGCGGGACCTAACTACACAAGCACGAGCTTGGCTCTAACTGGCTGCCAACACTTCAATCCAGGAAGTGTTGGCAGCCATCTTGGTGCAATGCTTTTTAGGTCTCGCCTAGCGACGCAGCGCATGCGCTGCACACTACACAAACACCACTGCACTGCCCTAAACCCTAAAACACTACCCCAGCACGACCCCCTACACTGCACGAACACCACTGCACTGCCCTAAACCCTAAAACACTACCCCAGCATGACCCCCTATAGTGCACGAACACCACTGCACTGCCCTAAAGCCTGAAACACCACCCCCAGCATGACCCCCTACACTGCCCGAACACCACTGCACTGCCCTAAACCCTGAAACACCAGCCCCAGCACGACCCCCTACAATGCCCGAACACCACTGCTCTGCCCAAAACCCTGAAACACAAGCCCCAGCACGACCCCGTACACTGCCCGAACACCACTGCACTGCCCTAAACCCTGAACCCCTATCCCCAGCACGACACCCTACACTGCCCGAACACCACTGTACTGCACTGCCCTAAACCCTGAAACACCAGACCCAGCACAACCCCCGACACTGCCCGAACACCATTGCACTGCCCTAAACCCTGAAACACCACCCCCAGCACGACCCCCTACACTGCCCAAACACCACTGCAATGCCCTAAACCCTAAACACCACCGCCAGCACGACCCCCTACTCTGCCAGAACACCACTGCTCTGCACTAAACCTTGAAACACTACCCCCAGCAGGACCCCCTACACTGCCCAAACACCACTGCTCTGCCCTAAACCCTGAAACACCACCCCCAGCATGTCCCCCTACACTGCCCGAACACCACTGCACTTCCCAAAACCCTGAAACACTAGCCCCAGCACGACCCCCTACACTGCCCGAACACCACTGCACTGCCCTAAACCCTAAACACCACCCCCAGCACGACCCCCTACTCTGCCAGAACACCACTGCTCTGCCCTAAACCCTGAAACACTACCCCCAGCAGGACCCCCTACACTGCCCAAACACCACTGCTCTGCCCTAAACCCTGAAACACCACCCCAGCATGTCCCCCTACACTGCCCGAACACCACTGCACTTCCCGAAATCCTGAAACACTAGCCCCAGCACGACCCCCTACACTGCCCGAACACCACTGCACTTCCCAAAATCCTGAAACACTACCCCCAGCACGACCCCCTACACTGCCCGAACACCACTGCACTGCCCTAAACCCTGAAACACCAGCCCCAGCACGACCCCTACACTGCCCGAACACCACTGCACTGCCCTAAACCCTGAAACACCAGCCCCAGCACGACCCCTACACTGCCCGAACACCACTGCACTGCCCAAACCCTGAAACACTACCCCCAGCATGACCCCCTACACTGTCCGAACACCACTGCACTGCCCAAAACCCTGAAACACCAGCCCCAGCACGACCCCCTACACTGCCCGAACACCACTGCACTGCCCTAAACCCTGAAACACCAGCCCCAGCACGACCCCCTACACTGCCCGAATACCACTGCACTGCCCTTAACCCTGAAACACCAGCCCCAGCACGACCCCCTACACTGCCCGAACACCACTGCACTGCCCTAAACCCTGAAACACTGACCCCAGCATGACCCCCTACACTGCCCGAACACCACTGCACTGCCCTAAACCCTGAAACACCACCCCAGCACGACCCCCTACATTGCCCGAACCCCACTGCACTGCCCTAAACCCTGAAACACCACCCCTGCACGACCCCTACACTGCCCGAACACCACTGCACTGCCCTAAACCCTAAAACACCACCCCCGCACGACCACCTACACTGCCCGAACACCACTGCCCTAAACCCTGAAACACCACCCCCAGCACGACCCCCTACAATGCCCGAACACCACTGCACTGCCCTAAACCCTGAAACACCAGCCCCAGCACAACCCCCTACACTGCCTGAACACCAATGCACTGCCCTAAACCCTGAAACACCACCCCCTGCACGACCCCCTACACTGCCCGAACACCACTGCACTGCCCTAAACCCTAAAACACCACCCCCAGCACGACCCCTACACTGCCCAAACACCACTGCTCTGCCATAAACCCTAAAACACCACCCCCAGCACGACCCCTACACTGCCCGAACACCACTGCACTGCCCTAAACCCTAAAACACCACCCCCAGCACGACCCCTACACTGCCCGAACACCACTGCACTTCCCTAAACCCTAAAACACCACCGCCAGCACGGCCCCCTACACTACCCAAACACCACTGCACTGCCCTAAACCCTAAAACACCCCCCAGGCACCACTCCCTACACTACCCAAACACCACTGCACTACCCTAAACCCTAAAACACTAACCCCAGCACTACCCCCACCACAACCCAAACACCACTGCGGTACCCGAACCCCTAAGACACTACCCACAGCAGTACCCCCTACTCTACCCAAACACCATTGCACTACCCTAAACCCTAAAACACTACCCCCTACTCTACCCAAACACCACTGCACTACCCTAAACCCTAAAATACTACCCCCAGCACGACCCCCTACACTACCCAAGCACCACTGCACTACCTTAAACCCTAAAACACTACCCCCAGCACGACCCCCTACACTACCCAAACACCACTGCACTACCCTAAACCCTAAAACACTCCCCCAGCACGACTCCCTACACTACCCAAACACCACTGCACTACCCTAAACCCTAAATCTACCCCCAGCACGACCCCCTACACTACCCAAACACCACTGCACTACCCTAAATCTACCCCCAGCACGACCCCCTACACTACCCAAACACCACTGCACTACCCTAAACCCTAAATCTACCCTCAGCACGACCTCCTACACTACCCAAACACCACTGCACTACCCTAAACCCTAAAACACTACCCCCAGCACGACCCCCTACACTACACCAACACCACTGCACTACCCTAAACCCTAAAACACTACCCCCAGCACGACCCCCTACACTACCCAAACACCACTGCACTACCCTAAACCCTAAAACACTACCCCCAGCACGACCCCTACACTACACAAACACCACTGCACTACCCTAAACCCTAAAACACTATCCTCAGCACGACCCCTACACTACCCAAACACCACTGCACTACCCTAAACCCTAGAAAAGTAACCACCACCCCATGCCCAATCCCCCTTACCTCTCACTCCTCGTGGTTCCTCTCTCCTCGTGGTTCCTGCTTCATGTCGTCTCTGAGGGGCGGTGCATGTCGTTGTGAGGAAACGGAACAGCCTCTGTTTCCTTACAACGACGTGGATCGTCTACATTTTTTTTAGAACTCATGGTCATTTACCATACATACCTTTACAACAAAATTTGTTGTAAAGGCATGCGTGGTAAATGACCATGCGTTCTAAAAATATGCGTAGTATTGACTTCGCGATGTACAACGCATGCGTGGAAAGCATGCGTTGTAATGGTATCGCGAAGTAAAAAAGTCGTTGTAACGGCTGTTTACCGATCGAAGCTGGCCCCTGTTCTTCAGTGAGTCATTTATTTGATAAATTAGGAGGAAGGAATGTGTTTTTTTTACCGAAAAGTACATTCCCGGCTGTTGTATTGTGAAAGTGTCGGCGTGGCCTGGTTTCACTTCCGGTGAGAGAGTGGAAGAGTCTGTTTGGATCTAAAGGGGTTCTGCTGTTGGACAGGGCCGGCACGACACGTCATCAGAAAACACAGCTAATGGAAAGCGTTGTCCCCGAAGTGTGGAGCAGTGCCATGAGAGGTCAACGAGTGTGTGTCCCACCGCAGTATGACCGTACAGCGTGACCCATGTGCCGCCTCCAGTGTACGGAAGGCAGAAGCGGCATCCATCGCAGGTCCTCTTGAAGACCGTTGTAGCACTAATTCTACATTTTGGAACTATGGCATTTTAACCTTGTTGTTCCTGCCAGATACAAAGAGAAGATCCTGTGTTATTCAGTGCCCTTGTTACCTTTTCTGTGGGTAGTGGTGCTTGTCACTTCGCTGCCCCGCCGGTGCACATGACTGGGCTCCCCACCTTGTGTGCCATCTGCAGGGCCTCTGCCCTCGGATCACTGGTTTCGGTTTCTGGAGTGGCAACACAAACAGTTGCTCCCAAAGGACTAGCCTGAACACTTAGGTGAATATCCCCTGCGCCAGCATTCCGCGGAAATTCTTTCCTAGCTCTCCCACGTCGACGACGATGCCATAATAGCACGGCTCCGCTCGCGACACCGTGTGACATCATAGGAGCCATAAGAGGACCTCTTCGGCGTGCTGACGTCAGTTCCACCCATTTTGTCCGTGCCACCGAGGTAAACAGGTGGACCGACACATTTTCACATGTATACATAGTATACTAAATATATATATATATATATATATATATATATATATATATATATATATATATATATATATATACAAATGCATAACCAATAAAGGCATAAAGAAATAGCAACAGATCAAGCATTTCTCACTATTAAAACATAAGCATGATTAAGACATATTAAAAACATTCATGCCAAACAGTAAAAGCATCTTTTGGCAGAAACAGGTGGACAACGGGGAGGCGGGTGGGACAGTGAGGAATCCACAGGCAGAAACTGTATCCACCAGAAAAGCGTTACCGAAGGTAAGTAACTTGCTCTTCTGATGGATACTTCTGCCTGTTGATTCCTCACCTTTTGAATAGAATACTCAAGCCGTACCTCACCCGGAGGAGGGTGTCCACCTGACTAGACCAAAAAATCTTGCAAAACAATCCAATAATAATCGAATAATTTTTAGTCTAAATTATATTGAAAATAATACTTTAAAAATACTTTTATTAATAAATTTAGACAAACACTTAAAGTAAAACTTTTATTTATAATTAATTTAAAGATATTTCATACTTTACAAATTACGCCGAAGTCGCGACCCCAGCGCGACTTTTCAAAATGGCTACCGGAATGCGCGCAGCCATCGTGTAGGTGCGCGAAGGGTGCGCGACTTCTGTATAATATTTTTTTTTTTTTTAAAGAATGAATATAGTTTTCCTAACTAAAAATTATTCACAATTTTTTTAAATATATATATATGTATATATATTCACTGAAAAAACCATAGGTTTTAGGGACAGTTATAGTTAGTTGGACATTGCACTCGTACAAAACCCGTGAAATTCCCCGTTATAGTTAGTTCAGCTAACTATAACTCGCGCCCGCAATTCACTGCTGATGACGTCACATATTACATCACTCATGACATGGTCAGTGACATCACTGATGACATCACTGATGACATCTCAAATGACATCACTGATGACATCATCTAGTGACTGTGTTTCTGTAAAGTTTAAATATTTTTAATGTATATAGGGAAAGGCGTATTGAAGAATGAGTGGGTGTATAAGTGTCTGTATGGATGATTTAGTAGGTGCGTGACTAACTGTATAAGTGAGTGATTAAACGTATCTTACTGAATGCATGGGTTAGTGACTAAACTGGGTGAATGTCTGTATCCGTCTGTCTGTTGCTGTGTAAGTGGCTGCATGGGTTTGTGAATAGCTACATGAGTGTCTATATGAGTTATTGATTCGTTGTCTGAGTATCTGTATGGGTGCCTGAGTGTTTGTGTGGGTGGGGTGTGTGCGACTCTGTACATAGATGTGTGAGTGGGTGATTCACTGGGTGCATGATTTGAAGAGTGCGTCTGTGATGGACTGCTTGGATGGGTGAGTGTGTGTATGGGTGTGTTAGTGAGTGAATGTATATCTCAGTGGTACATGTGCGAGTAACTACATATGTAAAAGGCAGTATATATGTGTGTTAGAGTATTTAAAAGGCTATAAGTGAGAGTGTGTGATTGTGAGAGTGGCTGTATGGATGCGTGTGTGCTTGTATCAGTTATTGTATAAGAGCGTAAGAATGTGCTAGTATTTGTATGACTAAGTGAGCTGGTGTGTGTATAACTCTATAGGTGAGTAAATGGGTGTGTGATTAATTTTTTGCATGACTGACTAGGTGTGTGAGTACCTCTATGGATGAGTGGCGGTGTGTGAGTGTTTATATAGGTGTATGAGTGCATATGATAGTCCTGTACTGAGTGACTGTAAGTATGAGTGACTGGACGGGTGAGTGAGTAGATGTGTGTGTGTAGACCTAAGAATCAGTGAGTGGGTATATAGTTATTGGTATTGGAGTGTGTATGGTTTTGCGAATGGCAGTCTGTAAATAAGAGTGGGTGTATCAAAAGTTATATTAGGGTGTGAGAAGATGCATGAAATTATCACATGGATGATGTCATCAGTGATGTCATTTGAGATGTCATCAGTGATGTCATCAGTGATGTCACTGACCATGTCATGAGTGATGTAATATGTGACGTCATCAGCAGTGAATTGCGGGGCGCGAGTTATAGTTAGCTGAACTAACTATAACGGGGGAATTTCACGGGTTTTGTACGAGTGCAATGTCCAACTAACTATAACTGTCCCTAAAACCTATGGTTTTTTCAGTGAATTTCAAAGGTTTTTTAAATGCTAATTTCTAACTATAACGTGCCTGAAACCTATGGTTTTTTCAGTGAATTTGTAAGGTTTTTTAAATGCTAATTTCTAACTATAACGTGTCTGAAACCTATGGTTTTTTCAGTGAATTTCAAAGGTTTTGTAAATGACAATTTTTTAATTGTATTAATTGTTATATTTATTTTTTGATACTGATTTACAACATTTTTTTCAACTATTTATTTTTAGATATTTTATTTTTTAAATTACATTGTAATTACATTATACATTACATTACAAAATATACTTTCTCAGAATGAATTACTTTAGTTTAAATACTTTGCAAATAGGCAATAGACTTTTAAGTACAGTAGTTACAGTTGTTGCAATGGGCAACACAATTTCAAACACAATGCAACATTGAGCTCAATGTGAATTTCTACTTAAATGCAATTAGGTACTTTATGGATTACTTTTCTCACCACAGGACTGGATCCTAGATTCAGTCCTGGGACATCTCCTGTAAACAGTTGAGTTAAAGTGTTTTGGTTACAAGTAGTGATTTTTAAGGAATATTATTGTATTTTAAAAGTTGACACTTGGAAACTTTTTCACATAGAATCACCAATGTTATCCTATGGGAGGAAATTCACTTAGCAGGTAAGTAGTGTTATCGTTACTTTTTCTTACTCAGTGGTGGATCCTGGATCCAGCACTGGTGCATCTCCTGTAAACAGTTGAAAGAATGCGTTTAAGTCATACAGGCGATTTTTAAGGAATATTTGTAGTTTGTGAAAATCGACACTTTGAAACTTTTCTGCTGAAAACCAGACAATGGATTCCTATGGAAGGAAATACAAGTTACTGGTAAGTACGGTTAGAATTACTTTTCAGGGTCAGTGCTGGGCTAAAAGATGCAGCACTGGGTTCTCTCCTGATAACAGGTGAGTAAATCGGAATTCGTAGTTCGGCTGATTTTAGAGGAATATTATAAAGTTCCAAAACTCCACACTTAGAAGAATTTCCAAGTGAAACCAGTCAATGTTAGCCTATGGAAGGAAATTCAAGTTACTGGTAGGTACGGTTAGAATTACTTTTCAAGGTCAGTGCTGGGCTAAAAGATGCAGCACTGGGTTCTCTCCTGATAACAGGTGAGTAAATCGGAATTCGTAGTTCGGCTGATTTTAGAGGAATATTATAAAGTTCCAAAACTCCACACTTAGAAGAATTTCCAAGTGAAACCAGTCAATGTTAGCCTATGGAAGGAAATTCAAGTTACTGGTAAGTACGGTTAAAATTACTTTTCAGGATCAGTACTGGGCTCAAAGATGCAGCACTGAGGTCTCTCCTGATAACAGGTGAGTAAATCGGAATTCGTAGTTCGGTTGATTTTAGAGGAATATTTGCACAATGGTGAAGGAAGGGGTGGGGCCTGAGGTGACATGTCTGCAAACACGCCCTGTGGCGCGTTTTAAGTTGGAGAATTAATTCCTCCTCAATCCTGAGGGTCCCTAGGGGCCAACTAGCCCACCAGGAACCTCCAGTATGCGCCAGGGGCTGCGTTGCAGAGAGGTGTACAGAGGCCACGCCCCTTTTACAACACTCTGCAACGCAGCTCCGTGGCGCTTACTGGAGGTACCTGGTGGGCTAGTTGGCCCTCAGGGACCCTCAGGATTGAAGAGGATTTAATTCCCCATCTTAAAATGCGCCACGGGGCCTGTTTGCACACATGTCACCTGAAGCCCCGCCCTCCCTTCACCACTGTGCAAACGCGCCCCGTGGCGCATTTTAAGTTGGGGGATTAAGTCCCCTTGAATCCTGAGGGTCCCTGGAGTCCAACTAGCCCACCATGTACCTCCAAAGCGCCACAGAGCTGCGTTGCAGAGAGGTGTAAAAGGGGCGTGGCCTCTGTACACCTCTCTGCAACGCAGCCCCTGGCGCATACTGGAGGTTCCTGGTGGGCTAGTTGGCCCCAGGGACCCCCAGTATTCAAGGGGAAATCGTTCTCATCTGCAAACGCGCCAGGGGTCGCGTTTGCAGACTGCTGCAGGGTGGGGCGGGCCTCCGGCACGATGCCGGTCTTTTTTTTTTTTTTGTATGGGAGGGGGCTGCGTGGCCCCCTTCCCTTGGCCTCTTTTGGCCCCGGGGACCCCATCCCCCGGTGCATGAGGATTTTCATTTTTTTAAAAATTAAAATAAAACGGGAAGGGGGCCGCGTGGCCCCCTTCCCTGGGCCTATATTGGCCCCGGGGACCCCATCCCCGGGCATGCCCTCTTTTTAAAATTTGTTAATATTTGGAGGGGGGCTGTGTGGCCCCTCCTCAGGCCATTTAAGGCCCCGGGGACCCCATCCCCCGGGCCGGCCTTTCCTTTTTTTTTTTTCAAAATTATTATTTTTTGTTTTTGGGGAGGGGGCTGCGTGGCCCCCTCCCGGGCCACTACTTGCCCCGGGGACCCCATCCCCTGAGGCTGGCTCCTCTCCGTTGGGGACTGTGGGGGGTCCCCAATCCCCCACAGTCCCGCCGGCTCCCCGCGTCCCTTGGGAGCCGGCATTGCTTTTCCACATGGGGAGCTGCTAACATGCAGCTCCCCGTGTGGAAAAGCAATTTGCTTTGGATATTGGAAGCGAGAGCAGGTTTCCTGCTCTCTCTTCCAATATCCAAAGCAGTTTGCTATGACAGGACGGGAGCCGCGAGGCTCCCGTCCTGTCATAGCAAACTACAGTGTCCCGGGGGTAGGCACCCCGGGACACTGCAGGAGCTGGCCCTGGGGGGTGGCGGTCCCCAGGGCCATCAAGGGCTCCAGGAGGGGGCCGCGTGGCCCCCTCCCTTGAATTGCACAGTCCCGGGAGGTGGAGGTCCCCGGGGCTCTGGGGTCCGTAACGGACCCCCACATTTATTTTTCTATGTGCCCCGGGAGGTGGTGGTCCTCGGGGCGTGTGGGGGCTGGAACCCCCCACATGTTATTTAAAATTTTAAAAAGAAGCCCCGGGGGTGGCGGTCCCGGGGCTGCGGGAGGGCAGGAGAGCCCTCCCGCACCATTTTTTATTAAGCCCTGGGGGGTGGTGGTCCCCGGGGCTTGGGGGCCTTAGAGGCCCCCCCATAAACAATAAACCCACCCCCCGCATGCCCCTGGGACTTGGGCCACCCGGAGGCAAAATTTGCATTTTTTTCGGCAGGATCCGCGCACCCTGAGCGCATCCTGCCGATTTAAAAAAATGCTTTTCTGCCCAGGGGTCCTTGTGGGACCCCTGAGCAGACCTAGGGGTCAGGGTGTTTCTACCCTGCCCCCTTTGTGCGTTTGAGCACTTGTTTCTGTCCCTCGGTTCTACCGAGGGACAAAATGGCTGCCAACACTTCCTGATTTGGAGTGTTGACAGCCAATTAGCATGCAGCTCGTGATCGGGAGGGTGCGCGAATCCGACGCGGCCATAGATATATATGTGATTTTCATTTTGATTTTCACAGGAACTACTGAACGGATTTACACCATTTAACAAAAGGGTTCTTTCTGAACCAGGAACTACCTCTTTGCCAAATTTGGTGTAATTCCGTTCAGCAGTTCGGGCTGTAGCTGTGGCTAAAGTTTCCTATGGGAAAATGAATGGGGAAAACACGTTTTGGGACCCCCCTTTTTTCTCGGCCCCCGCTTGACAAATCACCCCGAACCTTTCAGGGTAGGAGCGGACTGGAGCGGGCCATAAAGTTTGAAAATTTCGCGAAGATTCGTCAACCAACGCAAGAGTTATTTCAAATAGAATGTCGTGGATTTCCTATGGAAAATAGGTCCTAACTATAACTATCTACTGGCGACCGCCAGTAGATAATATATATATATATATACAATAAAAAAAAGATAGGATTGAGGTACATTAGACTTACAAATTTTCATTTAAAAAACCTTTGAAATTCACTGGAAAAACCATAGGTTTCAGGCACGTTATAGTTAGAAATTAGCATTTAAAAAACCATAGAAATTCACTGAAGAACCCATAGAATCCAGGCACGTTATAGTTAGAAATTAGCATTTAAAAAACCATAGAAATTAACTGAAAAAACCATAGGTTTCATGAACGTTATAGTTAGTTGGACATTTCACTCGAACAAAACCATAGAAATTCCGGCGTTATAGTTAGTTCAGCTAACTATAACTCGCGCCCCCGCAATGCACTGCTGATGACGTCACATATTACATCATTCATGACATGGTCAGTGACATCACTGATGACATGACTGATGACATCTCAAATGACATCACTGATGACATCACTGATGACATCATCCAGTGACTGTGTGTTTCTGTAAAGTTTAAATTTGTTTTATATATATGCCAAGCTGTATTGAAGAATGAGTGGGTGTATAAGTGTCTGTATGGAGGATTTGTAGGTACGTGACTGACTGTATAAGTGAGTGATTAAAGGTGTCTTACTGAATGCATGGGTTAGTGACTAAACTGTGTGAAAGTCTGTATCAGTCTGTCTGTTGTTGTGTAAGCTGCTGCATGGGTTGGTGAGTAGCTGCATGAGTGTCTATATGGGTTATTGATTGCTTGCCTGAGTATTTGTATGGCTGCCTGAGTGTGTGTGTAGGTGGGTGGGAGGTGTGTGACTCTGTGCATAGATGTGTGAGTGGTTGATTCACTGGGTGTATGGGTTCAAGAGTGCATGTGGAAACAGCTGTATGGGTGGGTGAGTGTGTGTATGGGTGTGTTGGTGAGTGAATGGATGTCTCAGTGGCACATGTGCAAGTAACTACATATGGAAAAGGCAGTATATGTGAGTGATGGTGTATATAAATAACTATATGTGAGAGTCAGTAATTGTGAGAGTGGCTGCATGGATGAGTGTGTATTTGTATCAGTGATTCTATAAGAGAGTAATTATGTGTTAGTATCTGTATGAATAAGTGAGGTGGTGTCTGTATAACTGTATAGGTGAGTAAATGGAAGTATGATTGATTCTTTGCATGACTGACTAGGTGTGTGAGTAACTCTGGATATGTGGCAGTGTGTGAGTGTCTGTATAGGTGTATGAGTACTTATGATAGTGTTGTATTGATGAGTGACTGCATGTATGAGTGACTGTATGGGTGAATGAGTGGATGTGTGTGTAGACCTAGGAATCAGTCAGTGCGTATTTAGTAACTGGTATTGATGTGTCTATTTTTTCAAAAATGGTAGACTGTATTTTAGAGTGGGTTTATCAAAGGTTATATTCAGGTGTGAGGAGGTGCATCAGATTTTCACGTGGATGATGTCATCAGTGATGTCATTTGAGATGTCATCAGTGATGTCATCAGTGATGTCACTGACCATGTCATGAATGATGTAATATGTGACGTCATCAGCAGTGCATTGCGGGGGCGCGAGTTATAGTTAGCTGAACTAACTATAACGCCGGAATTTCTATGGTTTTGTACGAGTGAAATGTCCAACTAACTATAACGTTCCTGAAACCTATGGTTTTTTCAGTTAATTATCTACTGGCGGTCGCCCGTAGATAGTTATTGTTAGGACCTATTATCCATAGGAAATTCGTAACATTCTAATTCCCAATAACTGTGGCACCGGATGACGAATCATCGCGAAATTTTCAAAACTAGTGGGGCGCTCCGGTCAGCTCCTGTCTTGAAAGTTTCAGAGTGATTCGCCAAGCGGAGGCCGAGAAAAAAGGGGGGTCCCAAAACATGTTTTCTTCAAGTTAATTCCCATAGGAAACTTTAGCCACGGCTACAGCCCGAACTGCTGAACGGAATTACACCAAATTTGGCAAAAAGGTAGTGCTTAGTTCAGAAAGCGCCCTTTTTTTTAAATGGTGTAAATCCATTCAGTAATTCTAGAGAAATTCAAAAAATAAGAGTCAAAAAATCAATTTCCCATAGGAAACTTTATGCAAGGCTACAGCCGAAACTACTGAACGGATTTACCCCAAATTTGGCAAAAAGGTACTGCTTGGCTCAGAAAGCGACCTTTTTAAATATGGTGTAAATCCGTTCAGTAGTTTCTGAGGAAATCAAAAATAAAAGTTTCGATATTTAGAGGCACGGAGGATCCGCGGACCCTCCCGACCACGAGCTTTATTCTAATTGGCTGTCAACACTCCAAACCAGGAAGTGTTGGCAGCCATCTTGTGACTCGGTAGAACCGAGTCACAATAAAACAGAAAAACAGTCGCGTAAAACAAGAAAGGGGGGCAGGGTAGAAACAGCCTGACCCCCTAGGCCTGCTCAGGGGGTCCCACAAGGACCCCCAGGGCCCAAAAAAGCATTTTTTTTTTATAAAACCGCCAAGATGCGCGGAGGATCCGCGGATCCGGCCGCGAAAATAAAAAAAACGAAACACAGGCTTCCGCGCTTCGTTATTAATTAGCCCCCGGGTGGGCCAAGTCCCGGGGTATGTAAAAAAATGTGTGGGGGGCCCCAATCCCCACACACTGCCCCGGGGACCGCCACCCCCGGGGCTTTGCACAAATATTTGCGGGGGCACACGGCCCCCTGCAGCCCCGGGGATCGCCACCCCCCGGGGCTTTGTTTTTATGTGTGGGGGCTCGAGCCCCCATATGCCCCGGGGACCGCCACCTCCCCGGGGCTCTAATTATTCAAATTTGGGGGTCCGTGACGGACTCCCAAGCCCCGGGACCACCACCTCCCGGGGCTTTGCCAATGGTGGGAGGGGGCCGCGCGACCCCCTCCTGGAGCCAGTAATGGCCCTGGGTACCGCCACCCCCAGGGCCGGCTCCTGCAGTGTCCCAGGGTGCCCACCCCGGGACACTGCTGTTTGCAATGACAGGGCGGGAGCCTCGCGGCTCCCGCCCTGTCACTACAACTGCTTTGCTTCATTGAAGCGAGAGCAGGAAGCCTGCTCTCGCTTCCAATGAAGCAAAGCAGAATGCTTTCCACACGGGGAGCTGCATGTCAGCAGCTCCCCATGTGGAAAAGCAATGCCGGCTCCCGCAGGACGCAGGGAGCCGGCGGGACCGTGGGGGCATTGGGGCTCCCCCCACGGTCCCCAATGAGAGGCCAGGACCCAGGGGATGGGGTCCCCGGGGCTGGAAGTGGCCCGGGAGGGGGGCCACGCGGCCCCCCTCCCCTAAAAATAAATTTAAAAAAAAAAATCACGCAAAGGCCGGCCCCGGGGGATGGGGTCCCCGGGGCCAATAGAGGCCTCAGGAGGGGGGCCACGCAGCCCCCTCCATAAAAAATTCAGAAAGAAAATCTGGCCATGCCCCGGGGGATGGGGTACCTGGGGCCGGAATTGGCCACGGGAGGGGGGCCCACGCGGCCCCCTTCCCGTTCATTTTTTTTTTTTTTATTAAAAAAGGGGTCAGGCCCTGGGGGATGGGGTCCCCAGGGCCCCAAAAAAGTAAAAAGAAGGGTGGCCACACAGCCCCCCTTCCCCAAATTTTTTTTTTAAAAACACATGATTGTGCGGAGGCCCCGCCCCCTCCCAGCAACACTCTGCAAACGCGCCCTGTGGCGCGTTTTAAGTTGGGAAATGAATTCCCCTTCAATACTGGGGGTCCCTGGGGCCAACTAGCCCTCCAGGTACCTCCAGTAAGCGCCACAGGGCTGCGTTGCAGAGAGGTGGTCCAGGCCACACCCCTTTTACACCTCTCTGCAACGCAGCTCTGTGGCGCTTACTGGAGGTACCTGGTGGGCTAGTTGGACCCCAGGGACCCTCAGGATTCATGGGGACTTAATCCCCCAACTTAAAACGTGCCACGGGCGCGTTTGCACAGTGGTGAAGGAGGGGCGGGGCCTGAGGTGACATGTGTGCAAACGCGCCCTGTGGCACGTTTTTAGTTGGGCAATTAATTCCTCTTCAATCCTGAGGGTCCTGGGGCCAACTAGCCCACCAGGTACCTCCAGTAAGCGCCATAGAGCTGCGTTGCAGAGAGGTGTAAAGGGGCGTGGCCTCTGAACACCTCTTTGCAACGCAGCTCCCTGGCGCATAATGGAGGTACCTGGTGGGCTAGTTGGCCCCAGGACCCTTAGTATTCAAGGGGAATTAATCCTCAACTTAAAACGCGCCACGGGGCGCGTTTGCACAGTGGTGAAGGGAGGGGGCGGGGCCTGAGGTGACATGAGTGCAAACACGCCCTGTGGCGCGTTTTAAGTTGGGGAATTAATTCCTCTTCAATCCTGAGGGTCCCTGGGGGGCAACTAGCCCACCAGGTACCTCCAGTAAGCACCAGAGGCTTGCGTTACAGAGAGGTGGTCCAGGCCATGCCCCTTTTTACACCTCTCTGCAACACAGGCTTGGTTCGGCTATCGAGGAGTTCGGCCCGGGGTCTCCCACGGCCGTCACCTACCCAGCTGGACATTGGGGAAAGTATTCCTCGTTCCCGCTGCTACTGCTGTTTATACTTCACTCTGCTCACTTCCTCGGAGTTAGTTGCCGCAGAAGACCGGTGATGGGGCCTCCCATTGTGCAGCTTTCTCTCCTTCGGCGGTCTACCTCTCCTCGCTGCTGCCCCGCTGCCTCTTTATGCGGGCCGTCTGCCGGGATGTGTTTCACCTCGTCCCGACTTCTGAAGACCCGTGAGACTGTCACATGGCACAGCTTTCTCTCCTTTGGCGGTCTACCTCTCCTCGCTGCTGCCCCGCTGCCTCTTCATGTGGACCGTCTACTGGGATGTGTTTTACCTCGACCCCGACTTCCGAAGACCCGCGAGGCCGTCACAAGGTATGGGGGCGTGGGGGCCAGGACCGGCGGATTACCTACACCGATGCCCCAGTGGTCCCGAGCCTGCTCGCCTCACCACCCTTCCGCACACCTCTACCTTTGAACTACGTACTCTCCTTTGACTTCTTTCTTTTAGCACTCATTTCATGCTCCCTGGCTCGCATCTATGGACTTTTTACCGCTTTGACTTTTGCCCTGCCCGACTTTTGTTCCTGATCACCGCCATTGACCCGGACCCACCATCTTGTTTAACCTATGTCCTTTCCCCCCTTCCCCTCCGTTTCTCCCCCTGATGATCCTAATAAGTATTTCTCCCTCTTTCTGGTCTGCCTTACTCCACCCCACCCCGGCTCCCTCCTATCCCCGCACCCTCTCTCATAACACTATTTCTACCCCTCTACCCTCTCTCACACCCTTTTTGATCTTTCCACTATCCTTGTTAACTCCTGCTACTCGATCTTTAATTACTTCTCCTTTACTCCCATGTTAATCGCTTTGATGCCTGACGCATGAATCGAACGTTTTTCTCTTGTCGCCCGTTCTGCCTCTTCTCCCCCTCCCCCTCAGACTCCCTTTCCCCCTCCCCCTCCTATCATCTCACTCAGATTTCTTGTCCCCCCCTTTCCCTCTCTGCCTCCCTTTATTTGTGCAATCACTCTGAAATTTTCAGTGAAAAATGTTTAATTTATTATTGTTGTTAACTCGCTCTTGTTCCTTATGTAAAGCGCTCTGATACCTTCGGGTCTAGCCAGCGCTATATAAAACTCAATAAATAAATAAACATGTGTGCAAACACGCCTGTGGCGCGTTTAAGTTGAGGAATGAATTCCCTTGAATCCTGAGGGACCCTGGGGGCCAACTAGCCCACCAGGTACTTCCAGTGCGCGCCACAGGGCTGCGTTGCAGAGAGGTGGTCCAGGCCACGCCCCTTTTTACACCTGTGTGCAACGGAGCTCTGTGGCGCTTACTGGAGGTACTTAGTGGGCTAGTTGCACCCCAGGGACCCTCAGGATTCAAGGGGACTTAATCTCCCAACTTAAAACGGCCACAGGGCTTGTTTGCACACATGTCACCTCAGGCCCCCCTCCTTCACCACTGTGCAAACGCGCCCGGGCGCGTTTTAAGAGGAAGTTTTAATCCCCCTGCCCTATTATGTACTAGGGCCTTACAGAGGAGGTCATGCTAATCACAGGGGTACCCCAACGCATAGTGTTCCCTAGTGTATGTAGGTGTTTTCACTGTATTCGAAGTGTCTTTTAGCATAGCACTGGCTCTAGGCCTGGTTAGTCCGAGTCAGTTACCACCAGTATCCATCTGAAAAAGTTGTGGGCAGAGGATGATTTTGCAACAAGGCCTCTTTCTGCTCCTCTGTTGGTTCTTTCTGCACATGTTTTGCTTCTTCCTGCTCTTTTCTTCTGCCTTTGTGGACTTCTGTTGCTTCTTTCTGCATTTCTTTTGCTTCTTTCTGTGCGTTTTTTCTTCTTTCTTCACATGTCCTAGCTCTGTAGGCATAGTTAGAAACTAGCATTTAAAAACCTTTGAAATTCACTTAAAAAACCATAGGTTTCAGGCACGTTATAGTTAGAAATTAGCATTTAAAAACCTTTGAAATTCACTGAAAAAACCATAGGTTTCTGACACGTTATAGTTAGAAATTAGCATTTAAAAACCTTTGAAATTCACTGAAAAAACCATAGCTATCAGACACGTTATAGTTAGAAATGAGCATTTAAAAAACCTTTGAAATTCACAGAAAAAACCATAGGTTTCAGGCACGTTATAGTTAGAAATTAGCATTTAAAAACCTTAGAAATTCACTGAAAAAACCATAGGTTTTAGGGACAGTTATAGTTAGTTGGACATTTCACTCGTACAAAACCAGTGAAATTCCCCGTTATAGTTAGTTCAGCTAACTATAACTCGCGCCCCGCAATGCACTGCTGATGACGCCACATATTACATCACTCATGACATGGTCAGTGACATCACTGATGACATCACTGATGACATCTCAAATGACATCACTGATGACATCACTGATGACATCATCCATGTGATAATTTCATGCATCTTCTCACACCCTAATATAACTTTTGATACACCCACTCTAAATTACAGACTGCCATTCTCAAAACCATAGACACTCCAACACCAATAACTACATACACACTCACTGATTCTTAGGTCTACACACACATCCACTCACTCACCCGTACAGTCACTCATACTTACGGTCACTCAGTACAGGACTATCATATGCACTCATACACCTATATAGACACTCACACACCGCCACTCATCCATAGAGGTACTCACACACCTAGTCAGTCATGCAAATAATTAATCACACTGCCATTTACTCACCTATACAGTTATACACACACCAGCTCACTTACTCATACAAATACTAGCACATTCTTACGCTCTTATACAATCACTGATACAAGTACACTCATCCATACATCCACTCTCACAATCACACACTCTCACTTATAGCCATTTATATACTCCAACACACATATATACTGCCTTTCACATATGTAGTTACTCACACATGTGCCACTGAGATATACATTCACTCACTAACACACCCATACACACACTCACCCACCCATACAGTCCATCACAGATGCACTCTTGAAACCATGCACCCAGTGAATCACCCACTCACACATCTATGCACAGAGTCACACACACCCCACCCACACAAACACTCAGGCACCCATACAGATACTCAGACAACCAATCAATAACCCATGTAGACACTCATGTAGCTATTCGCAAACCCATGCAGCCGCTTACACACCAACAGACAGACGGATACAGACATTCACACAGTTTAGTCACTAACCCATGCATTCAGTAAGATACGTTTAATCACTCACTTATAGAGTCAGTCACGCACCTACTAAATCATCCATTCAGACACTTATACACCCACTCATTCTTCAATATGCCTTTCCCTATATATATTAAACATATTTAAACTTTACAGAAACACACAGACACTGGATGATGTCATCAATGATGTCATCAGTGATGTCATTTGAGATGACATCAGTGATGTCATCAGTGATGTCACTGACCATGTCATGAGTGATGTAATATGTGACGTCATCAGCAGTGCATTGCGGGGGCGCGAGTTATAGTTAGCTGAACTAACTATAACGGGGAATTTCACTGGTTTTGTACAAGTGAAATGTCCAACTAACTATAACTGTCCCTAAAACCTATGGTTTTTTCAGTGAATTTCTAAGGTTTTTAAATGCTAATTTCTAACTATAACGTGCCTGAAACCTATGGTTTTTTCAGTGAATATATATATATATACAACTATGATGTATCATGGGACATTGATGCCTTCACGTTTTCTACATATATCCCTGATGTTGGAGATGCCGCTCTGTGATTGGTTACAGTCCCACCAATAAGAGACACATTGAAGTACTCAAATATCGTAAAGCTGGGCTCAGTTTGAAATGATTTTTATGCACTGAAGAAGGCCCATGCCGAAATGCATTTGCATTAATAAATCGAATGAATTACCCCGTGAGTGCTCCGGAATTTGTAGTAGTTGTTGTGGAACAGAGGCGGTATCACCCCCCGCCACGGAGGCACCTGCCGAGCGTTCGACCACCAGGGTGAGCGAGGAAGTTGTTTTTTATATATATATATATATATGAAGACAAATCCCGAATGGCACCACTCCTCCATGGCACACAGACAGGTACGGACCACTCAGGGGACGATAATAGTGAATGAAGTGCTTTATTTAATTAGCATGACTCCAGCAACCAGTCAATCCTGGCCAGTGCCGCGTTTCGACAGAACAACTCTGTCTTGTTCACATAACGCGCTACAAACCAATAAGTCAATAAATAGTGGGAGTGATCAAACAACAATAGGCAGAGACGTTGCATCTGTGTAGAATTCAAAACCTGGTCACATGACAAATGGACATAGAAAACATACTGCACACAGAGTTAAATAACTTAAAGTTGTCAAAATCAATGTGGATTTAAAGTTAAAAAACATTTCATTGAACTATAAATAGATATTGCAAGATAAAACAATAAATATTCAATGCCACATTGTAAAAACAGGAGGAACACAATTAATCAATCCATAGATGCATATAATTTGTAATACAAGGTATTAATACCATATAAAAATGCATCCTTTGAAAAACTCCTGCTAAAAATTGTGCAAATTGCTGCTTGTAAACTGAACTCATGTGCAAATACGCGGTAGTCCTTAAAAACCAAAATCAAGTCCAAAGGTTCCAAGTCTAATTGTGTTGACTGCCTCATAACGCCAAAGTGCAAACAAGTGAAAAGTGCAAATGTGCTTATATATGAAAACTCAAAAATACTAAACATTTTTATTCCACGGAAGATAACCCCGGAGCCCCGGGGAGCCCTGAAATGTAAAAATTAAGTAATCTAAATGGCTAGCAGCATCAAAAAAAGATTTTTTTTTTTTTAAATGCTTTATGCAGATATGGATATAACGGGCCAGTGCCCTTAACGTTCCAAGACAATCATTGCCCAACAAAGAAAACTCAGTATAATCATGGACAAGAAATCTTAACAAACCGAAAAGTTGATGAAAAAAAGGAGATCTTATGGCTATAAGGTCAAGATGGTACCCTATGTAAAAGGGAATAGTCAAAAAAGGGAAATCCAACAAATGTGGAACATCTAATGGGACAAGGGGAATAAATAGCCTAAAACTTCTCTAAAAACAATGTTAAAGAAGCAAAATAATACAATAGCACCAGATATAATATTGAAAACCAGCAAGTTCAAAAATTTATTTGGATGTGGTTAAAGGAAATTGTGCAGGTCCTCCCCAATGTTAAGCCCGTTGGGCATCCTAGTGTCGAGTTCGAGGATAAACTTGCTTTCAAGTTGTCTTAACTGGCGCTCTCTATTGCCTCCACGAATGGATTTGGAAACAGCCCCAATCACAAAATAATCCAAATCCTTCAGATTATTGTTGTGGGCTGATTTTAGATGTCTGGCAACGGGATAGTTGGGATCCGAATTGACCGCGGCTCTAAGATGTTGAAGTATGCGATTGTAAACCTGGAGCTTAGTGCTACCGACATACTTCAACCCGCACGTACAACGTAGCACATAAACCGCAAAGTCAGTGCGGCACGTGTAATACACTTGTATTTTGACAGGGGTGTTGCTGAAAGCAGTCATGTATTCTTTAGTACTGGTCCCAAATTTGCATGCCCGGCAGGAGTTACATTTAAAAAACCTACTTTTATCCGGAAGCCATGTGCTGGAAACCATGACTTCAGGGCTGTTTCTAATCAAACTATCTCTCATGGCAGGTGACTTTCTAAATGTAAGAGCAGGTGCAGTAGGTAAAATTTGAGAGAGTGTGAGGTCAGTTTGAATAATAGGCCAGTTTCTCTGCACAATCTTTCTAATCTGTTTGTGTTGTTTAGAATATGTAGTGATCAATCTTACTACTTGCATGTTATTGACACCAGAGTTAATAGCATTGTCCGTAGTCTCAGTCAAAGACTTAACAATGCCAAGGCAACTCTCTCGAGATAAAGCATTGGCTTTTGTACGGGCCTGATTCAGATCTTGAAACTTGTAGCCACGTGAAAGGAATCTTTGTAATGCTTCATTTTGGCAGACTTCTAGATCTATATCGTTACTACAGATACGGCGAATCCGCAGAAATTCCCCATACGGGATGCTGCGGATCAGATGTCTAGGGTGGGAACTGGTCGCATGAAGAACCGAGTTCCCCGCCGTATATTTCCTGTGTAGTTTAGTGTGTAGTACTTTGACTTAGACCGAGACATCTAAAAATTCAACATTAGTGGGGCTAATGGTGGCTGTGAAATTAAGATTGAGCCTGTTGGTATTGATGATGTCGATAAAGTTGAGTGCAGCTGTATAAGAACCTTTCCAGATTAAACACACATCATCAATATAACACCACCAATGGCAAACATGCTCATCAAACAATTCTTTGTGTTCACCCCTGAGGACATGCTCCTCCCACCAGCCGACATGCAAGCATGCGTAGCTGGGGGAGAAGCATGCCCCCATCGCCACACCTCGCAACTGCTGATAAACTTGTTTGTTGAATAAGAAAAAATTACTGGTAAGACAAATCTTAATCATAGCTAATAACATTTTGTTGTGTTCCAAGTATCTGATGCCTCGATGTCCTAAATAATAGGAAACTGCATTAATACCATCATCATGATGGATACTTGTATATAAAGACGTTATATCCATCACTACAAGTAGATAATCACTGTCCCAATTAACATTGTTCAATTTCCTTAAAAATCCCCAGTGTCCTTTAAAAAAGATGGTAGATTAAACACGTGTTCCTGTAAAAAATAATCAACAAACTTAGAAACAGGTTCCAGTAAACTTCTTTGTGCAGAGATTATCGGTCTGCCTGGAGTAGGAATAATCTGTTTGTGAACTTTGGGAATAAAGTACAGTATAGGTGTAATAGGATGATCTTTTTTAAGGAAGAGAAACTCACTCTTACTGATATTCATTCATGCGCTGGAGTCTCAGACACCCCTCTGAGAGAGTCCACAGTGTTAAGGGATTCGTCACATAGCGGAGGTTTGGGAATGTTCCCATTATCGCTGGGAACCCAGCACCTCACACCGTGAAAGGCGCTCTCCTTGAAACCTTTTGATAATTTCCCCCAGGCTGATACCTCAACCCTCTGATGTACTTCGGCGACCGAGCAAACTTGAGCTGATAACCGGTGGAGTTGCCCTACGCAGCTATTGAGGAGTTGGCTCTGGTTCCCCCCTTGGCCATCACCTATCCATCAGAGCATCAGACACTGTTTCTTCTCTTGTCGCCCCTTTGTGTTTTCCTACCCCGCCCTCTCCTCTGTCCTCCCTCACTCCTTATCTTCCTCTTCTATTCCCTCCCTCTCTTCACCGAATCTCTCTCCCCTGTCGGCCTTTCCCTCCCCATACCTGAGCCATCCCTTTGTAACTCTTGTATCTCCAGTAACTACGTACCTGAAACTGTTGTAACTATGTAACTATGTTTTGATGCAATTGTACCTCCCCATGTAAAGCGCTCTGATACCTCCGGGTTTAGCCAGTGCTATATAAAACTTTTCAAATAAAAAAACTGATAAGGCCTTCTCTCTTCCATTGAAATAGTTCTTTAAAGACCAAATCTTTGATTTTATTAAGGTCTGCAAACGATGCCAACTTGTAGCAATTAGGATCATTAAGATGATTCATGGCTTCAGTCATGTACATATCTCTAGGCCAAATTACGACATTGCCTCCTTTATCTGCTTTGTTGATGATGAGATCTTTCTTGGTTTTCAGTTTTTGAATTAAGTTGTAATATTGCAATTCAACATGTCTCATCCTATAGTGTCTGTTTTTTACTGTCTTGTTTAATTGTTTAAGGTCTTCTATCACCATGTCATTAAAAATGTCAATAGCATCTTTAGGCAAATGATTTTTATGCACTGAAGAAGGCCCATGCCGAAATGCATTTGCATTAATAAATCAAATGAATTACCCCTGTGAGTGCTCCGGAATTTGTAGTAGTTGTTGTGGAACAGAGGCGGTATCAAACCCCCCGCAGGCACCTGCCGAGCGTTCGACCACCAGGGTGAGCGAGGAAGTTGTTATATATATATATATATATATATATATATATATATATATATATATATATATATATATTTATATGTATTTTATTAGGAAACATTAGGCTGGAGAGATGTCTAAAGCTGCACCTAAGATAGACGCATAAAATGACACAGCTATATTCAATAACGGCTGCATACCAATATTAGAAGGGGTTAATGAGCTCTATTTCTGCCTCCCCCCCAGATGTTTGCTCTCGCCATAAGCTCCAGCTACACATCTGTCTGTTCTCTCTGCGCTGACAGCCTGTAATCTCGTCATGTAAACCGAGAGACGTCTGTGTCACCGGAAATGATTCAACTACAGAGGTCCTGACAGTGCGTTGAAAACATATCCTCCTTAGTAGCGATGTTTTTTATTAGCCACCGAAGACATTTGGTCGTATTTCTCTGGAATTTAATTTGGAATATATTGAGTCAAAATTCCTCAGAAACATTTGGACTGACCCCAGGAAGGCTTTATTCTAGGAAACACAGTCATCTTCCCAACAACGTAGGTGGAAAGGGTCACCCTGCCCTAAAATGCAGTGACGACATCTTGAGAGACCTTCCCGGAAGAGACAAGAGAAGAGAGTGCAAGTAAAGAAGGGGAACAGTTCCCCAAAATACTTGGCGCAAAAACGTGTTTGTGGCATCTATCCATGTACACGAAACAGCACACTGCAACGAATGACGACTCGAAGCCCTCAACCAATAGGCTCTCAGCCATGAACTGGCCAGATAAAGCCTAAACACACTAACATTGTCCTATACATTATCATATACAGTACTGCATATGAACAGCCCTTCCAAATACACGATAAAAGACGAGGTAAAGTTGGGCAGAATGTGGCCTTGTAAAGTGTATGAAAAATAACAACAGAACGCACAAGCGGTATAAAAAAACACATAAGATCACAAAGACACACAAAAAGTGTAGCATGACCGCATGCTGCAGGACAGAAATGCTATTACAGACCCGTTATCAGGCGCGCGTGCGCAACGCCCATAGGGCTCCCCTCCCCCCCCCGTCGTGTGTGTCTGTCAGCCCAGACTGAGACAGCTACCCCGACACACACAGACAGTTTTTGAGCTGCTGGGTGCTGGCTGGGCTGGAGTCCGTCTTATCGCAGCCGCATCCGAGTAATTCACAGGTCGAAATTTTTAGTAGCCGCAACGTAAACCCCCCCGCCCGAAATTTGCCTCTAGTTTTGCCTGCTCATTTACAACATGGAAGATCACACTTTGGTAAAAGATACACAATGCACACAGCACTATGCATACAACGGATAAAAAGTGCTTGCTATATTGAAATATTGCTTCCCCTATAGGTGGGCCAAAGTCACCACAACCACGAAACAGTATGAAAAGATGAAGCTCATAAAAATGTCAGCTCCGCCAACCTAAGTGTAATAAAAATAACACCCAAAAGCAGAACCGTATGAAAAGGAAAGGCCTGCGTGGTGAGGCAGCACAACTAGTACAACAATACAACGTAGCACAAACAAAAGACACGACAAAAGGCACCTGCAGTTAACAAGAGACATCACAACGAAAAACTGACAGAGTAATGTGTCATCTGCAAGGGGACACATGTCAACACGGGAGACAAAGACTGCTAATCTATGACCTAGAAGATGACGATGACCTTGAAACAGATTCATCCTGGCAAAAGTCATAAGAACATTTACCAAGACATCTATCAGCTGTAGATCTATAAGACACAGAGACTAATATTCAAATGTGAGTGATATCTGAAACTGAGGACATAGAACCACCATCAGTCATATGGCAACGCCAAGTATGTAGCGTGCTGTAAATCCCTGTATATGTCAAAAGTCATCAGGAAGGCCCTTCATGCACTGAGCCTCAGCAAAACTGAAGCACCCCTGGATAGGAGCATTTAAGCACTCAGGGGCTTATTTACAAGCCCCTTGAGCCGCCGGTACGTCACGTTGCGTGACACACCGGCGGCGCAACCTGCTGCCCGATATTTTCGAGGACACGTAAAGCCACCCTGCGTGGCTTTACGTGTGCTTGTAAATACCGCCCCTTCTCACGCAACACTTTGCGTGTAAGGGGCGTGACATGGGTGTTGCTGTGGGTGTTCCCACGCAACACCCATGTATTCTGATGCATTTTCAGATTTACGAGAAATCGTAACCTGGAAATGCGTCAGAATGCTACGCCACTCCAGGGGTGGCGTAGCGAGGCGCAATGAGGAGAAATGTTTACATTTCTCCTCGTTTGTTTCCTCTTTCAATGCGTGCAGCATTCTACAGCACGCATGGAAAGAAGAAATCACCTCAATTGATTGCTTTTGTGCAGGAAGGTGTCCCTTCCTGCACAAAAACAATTTCCTCGCGATGCAGGAATCCTTGCACCATGGTGCAAGGGTGCCGGCGCATGGCAGCCGATCGTGCGCCAGCGCAGGGGAAATCACTGGGATGCGACATATTGTTTTAAACATGTTGCATCCCTGTGCTTTGAAAGTGACTCAGTGCGGCGCAGCCAAATGGCTTGCGGCATGCACTGAGTCACTTTCATTGTACATATGGCCCTCAGAACCCATAACATGTCCATCAAGGGAGGATTGAGTCATAGGAGCCAATTGATGGCCATCAGATAATGAGCCAAAGGTGAGTATCCCTCATAGAACTACAATAAACCTTCCATCATTATGACTGTATCCTATATTGGCCCATTCGTTTTCATTCATTCATTCATTTTTTTTGTATTGTACGTGTGCAGTCACTTTATAGTTCACATATTCACTCTGCACAAGCACTTTTGTTAAACTGTTCTCACTACTTGGAGCAACCTTAAGACTATTGTACATAGATGTACCTGCCCTAAAAAGACATGCATTTTGTAAGTCATTATTTCTTGCTGGTTGTGTTTTCTGCTTCCTTCTGCTGTTGTCGATCAGTTCCTCCTCTGACCATTAATTAATTTTCTTCTTGTATGTAATTGATTACCAACAGGATTTTTGTTGTTTATACCAACACTATGACCGCCAACACACAGCCTACCACCACCATCTGATCATAGCATGCCACAATACTGCCGCACCTTACAGGAAGGCACCAGAGACTCTTTCATTTGTATTCAATAACTATAAGGGACAGGCAAAGTGTAGCTTCTCTTGCAGCACAGGTTAAGACATATTTGCAGCTGGCATGACACGTGAAATCGAAGGCTTGAGTCTTCTGATCCCATATAACCCTTTGCTAGAAGAACTTTCTGGAGCCCCTCACCTGCACGAAAGTGAGGGGCATTTCCAGAACCTTAGGAGTGGCAGCAGGGCAATAGTGGCTAATTTAAGCGAGCCTACACTGCACTTCAATGGTTTCAGTTTATACTAAGAGCGCTGCCACACAGGTGGTGCAAATCCTTTAAAAAAGAGGACCATGTTGCAAGACATCATGAAACAACTGCTTCTTGAACATAGCAAAACATGACCATCGGATGAGCGGAAGGTCCCTGTGAGTGATACCCGATACAGGGACATATGTACAAGCCCCTATCGCCACCAGATCATCACTTTTTTTTACGCTTCGGTGGCCTAGCGCCATTTTCCATATCTACAAGGTGGCGCTAAGCTACTTCACGTGGCTTAACGCCATCTTGTAAATATGCTATTTTCCTCTGCAGTCCTCTGCGGCAAAGGGGCATGCAATGGGTGTTGCAGTGGGCGTCCCACCCCAACACCCATTGTTTTTTGACGCTGCCTCAGTTTTACAAGGCTGAAGCAGCACCAGAAATGAACACCAGGGAATACCTGGTCGATACGAGGAGAAATTAAGAATTTCTCCCCATCTTTTGCTCCTTCTATTCTGCAGCACACATAGAAAGAGCAAATCGCCATGAATGATTCTTTATGTCCAGGAAGGTGTCCCTTCCTGCCCATAAACAATCATCTGCAGCGCAGGCACCCTTACAACATGGCGGCAGGGTGAATACAGCACATCCCCACATTTAATAAATGTCGGAGTGCGGTGTTGCCAAATTTGGCATAGCACCATGCTCCGACATTTATTTGTAAATATGCCCCACAGTCTCTCTCAAAGAAGATGACTGCTCAGTTGATGCTATAATGTGACCGTGGTTCAGAAAAAACAATGTACTAATAGTCAAGACATGCTGGAGTATGCATTGCTCTGAGGTACCTCATACATTGTCTCAGGTCTTCGGAGTTGCACCAAATGAATGTCTCAAGCCCTCATTTCTCTTCCAGCTCTCAGAACTGTCCCACTTGTGACTCACTTCTCTGTCTTTCTTAAGTCTTTGAGAAGAGTTTCGGAAAAGTGCTGTCATGGCTGTATAGCAATACGAAGGCAATGTCGCAACCTCTTCCATATGGCAGACTGGGTATACCCATAAAAAGAGCAATGTTCCCTATGGAAATATAAACATATATATGTAATCATAGATTCACCTGTCCTTATGCAGGTCTACTAATGCATATGCACATCAGTAACTGGTCAACAATGTAATTAGTCCCAGAGAAAATTTCTGTCATGCGGCATAATCTCACGAAATTTTGGTAATTTCATGAAGGCTTGTTATAGTAAATGATGCAGTTATGCCATGTCGCATAACTACGCACCGTTCTCGGTAAAAAATTAATGTGCATGCCGGGGAACAAAGCAACCGACCAGAAGACAAGCAGCTGCTGTTTGTGGCGCTTGTGTTGTTTTGTGCTATCTTTTAGCATGAAATGCATATTGGCACCTAAAATGGACACAAGGATGCATTTTATGCTAAAATATTGTGCCAAATGCCAGTTTTGTATTTTGTCTGATTCTGCTTAATTTTCCTGTAATTTCACTGTATTACACAAATGTAAATTTCACAAACTCCTAAATGAAATGTACTATAAAACGTAATGCAGAAAAGATTTATAATGTGCACTGTTACCTATAGGGGTTTCCTGGATCTGGAACTAAATATAACAACGAGAGCAGAGAAAACAGAAAAACTAGATCAAATACTAAGAGCAAATCCAGGTTTTTAATGCTTTCCCAAGAAGGAAACAGAAGTAAGATATTTTGTTGACCTGTGCAGTGAGGGTAATGTCAGTATCAAAACCAAAGACGGAACTGATCATAAAAACTGATACAGGAGTGGGGCCCAATTAAGTAGGCCAAAAGCCCTCCCGGAGTACCTTAGGTGAATTGAGACAAGATAGCAAAAGAACTTCAGTTTTGTATGTATTCAATTTAAGTAAACTGTCCACCATTTATTGAATGAATGAATGAATGATTTAACTTGATAACGTGCACAACTCACCGCAACCGGGGTATCTCGGAGCTGCGACAGACAGTACTGATTGTTCCCCGAACCAAAAAGCCTCCTGGGGTGACAGAACTTTTACCGTCGCCACCACCAAACTATGGAATAAGCTCCTCTTCACATGAAGACTAGTCCCACGCTGATCACTTTTCGAAAACAACTAAAGACCTGGCTCTTTAATCAATAGCCATCCGTGCCAGCCTTCCTCTGACCGGTCCGCAGCGCCGAGACACCTAAGGGTATTTGCGCACTTTATAAGTTGCATAAATAAATAAATACAGTAAAGCTAGAAAGAGACCAGGTCTAAAACAATGCTGTTTTTAGTGCTTTCCTGAAAGTTTGTAAGCCTGGGCAGGTTCTAACAGAGAGTCGCGATTTATAATAATAATAATAATAATAATAATGTTTATTCTGCAGAAAATACGGCCATAAAAGAAACAATTTAAAAAGAAACAACACATCAGATCCGTGCGTTGACCACATAGCACCCATATATACGGATTTACGAGGTATCCAAAAACAGTTAAAACATTAAAACAAAGACTGGGGGACCTAGGCAGAAATTGATAAACAGAGAGGAACACATAAATGTCCCGCAATAATCAAAAGGAGTTCATTACATTTTTAGCAGCACAACAATGTGCAAATACGCAAAGGAATTGTGACCGTTAATCACCTCTAGAACATATCAACCTTAAGGCAGATCTTAAAAAGTTACTAACATAGAAAAGTGTATAAACATTAGGTAAAAGCTGTAAAAACAATAGGGCAACACGAACGTGCCTGAATCTCAGTTCTTTGAAAAGCCCTTTAAGAAACACTCTTCTAGGATGCGAGAAATATCTACAGAAAAAAATAAAATGAAGGGTGTCCTGTGAAGACTTTGTATCGCAGCCACAGGCACCTCTATCTTCTATGTGTGGAACGAAGCCAGAAGGCAAGGCCAATAAATGGTGAATTTGATTCAATCTAAAACGAGTGATTAAAAATCTGTCATGCGCACTTGATAAAACGGGTAAATAGGGCTCTATGCCTTGCACAGACTTTACCAGGATGCGCGCTCTGACCAAGGTTTTTCTAAGCTCCTGATCCTCACGGTGAGCTGCAGCATATTTAAAAAACAACTCTTTGATAATATCCTTATCCTGAGGCTTCACATTGTCATAACTGGAGAACATATCTGCTCTACCTAAGGCAGTAAAGGTATCCTGAATGTATTTTAGCCAGGGTATTTTTAGTACGTGGTCAAATGAGAGGCAGTCCTAAATTACAAGTCTACTAAAGCCTGCCTCCTCATTCGACCAGATCTTAACCCAGCATATCGGGGGTTTGACAGCAACCATATCCATGATGTACTTAGTACCTAGGGTGTACTCGGGGGGGCTTTCAAAATGCATCTGAAATATTTATTTTCTGCAGTTTTCTGCAGTTTGGAGTTTGTTTGCCGCCGTGTACCCCCAAACCTCACTGCCATATAGAGCTTTAGAAATGCAAAAAGAATTATATAATTTTAAAATTATCTCCGTGACCAAGTACCCAGTCTGTGGGTGTAATTTGCAATTGCTCCCGTTGATCTGACCATTTCTAAAAGCTTCCCCTCCTGTAGATTTTTTTAAATTGAGTTTCTCGTCAAATAATATACCCAGGTAAGAGAAAGCAGGGACTTTCACTAAACTATGTGCGCAAAGTTTATAGGAATTATGTCGACTACCCTGTTTACCGATTTCCATGACATATGATTTGAATAAGTTCGGTGACAGATCCATCTCATTCATAAAAGACATGAACCCATCAAGTAGAGTCTGCAAACCCCTCGGTTTACACGAAAGGAGGACCACATCATTCGCATACAATAGGACAGGGACCGGCCTCGCACCTATCCTAGGGGTATCAGCCTGCAGGGCCGTCAAGGATGCATCAAGACCATTAATAAAAAGTGTAAATAAAAAAGGGGCTACTATACATCCTTGTCTGACCCCACTTGAACATTTAAAGTGATCAGTAATATTCCCTTCCTGGGTATATCTAATTGCAGCGGAGGTGTTAGACTGTAAGGTCATTAACACATTAATTATCGCCCTATCAACCCCAAGGTCCCCAAGCAATTTCCATAGCTTACTGCGGTTCACCCGATCAAAAGCCGCAGTGAGGTCCATAAAACCCAGGAAAATCGCACCTGGTTTGGCTAATGTGTATTTTACAATTAAAAGATAAAAGATAAAAGCAATTCAAAGATTAAAAGGTTAAGACACTGGTCTGTGGTGGATTTTCCATCCTGGAACCCATACTGCACCTCCGAAATTATTCGGTTCGAATCCGCCCAATCTGACAGCCTGTTAAGAAGGACCCGACCAAGAACTTTCACTGTGGCATTTATGAGGGATATAGGAGGATAACAATGTGGGCTGTCCCTGTCTCCCTTTTTGAAGATCGGGACAATAATGGCAGTAGACCAAGAAGTTGGGATAAATGATGCTGCTGCCGCATTTAAGACCATAACTAGAAGTGGAGCCATACATCTGGGTTATGACAAAAAAGGTCGGTGGGAATCCCATCGGGTCCCAAAGCCTTATTCCGGGATAATCCTTCGATTCCCATTCTGACCTCAGCCAGGGTAAAAACCATGGGTTCAGACCTATGGAGGGGAATTGGATTCTGTGGGTGTGACTCACTAGGACCATGATTGTAAACTGCCTCAAAATGATCCTTCCCTATATCTGGGGGAATGTTGTGACTTAACGCCGGTTTATCCGGATCTGAAAAACAGGGGTTATTGATAACCCTCCAGAAGCTGGTACAATCCCTTTGTTTAGAAGCCTTTGCTAGATCTTCCCAGGCTAGTTTTTGCAGTAGGCGCTTCCGCCCCTTAACCACCCGCTTATAGATACTGCGGCAGGCTGCCACCCGGGCTCTATCTCGCAGGATCAGTTTCAAGACCGTCTTCAGGTCTTTAAGAGTCCGGGAGCAATCGCTGTCAAACCATCTTGGGACTGCCGCTCAGGGGGAGGCTGTCGGGAGTGTTAGCAGACCGTCAACTGATTGTGCGAGGGCAATAAATGCCTGAATAGTTTCTTCCCCCGAAGCTTGCAGGTCTAAACAGGTCAAAATCTCCTGCTGACTGTTAGTAAACAAAGATCTATTAAAAGCGGTAACATCCACTTGTGACCACCTTAAACGCCTTCCTTGGTCAGTGGCAGAAATCGTCCCCCCAATTATTGTGCACAGTGCAGACTGACACCCTGAAACTTTGAGAGCTAGGGTCAAAGGGTTGTGGTCAGTATATGGACTGTGTTGGATATTAAATAGAGATATAACCCCCCTCAAGGAAGCAACACAAAAATAAAATCAATAATTGTTGAACAACCCCTGCCTTTATAGGTCGGGGGTACTGGAGAGTGGCGATTTGTTCCAGAGGGTGGGGGCCAAATAAGAAAAAGACCTGCCACCACATCTAGATTGATGAATGCGCTGGACTGACAGTAGCTCTTCCTCACTGGAGTGCAGACTTCTAGCGGGATGATAATGCTTGAGCTTCTGACATAGATATTCAAGGCCTTTGCCCAACCGGGCATCCACTCTATAATGGCAAGCATACAGTTATAAAAAGTATATGAAGAGTCATGAGTGTTGGCTTTCAGCAAAATCATGCTTTGAGTGCCATAGGCATAACTTGCAAATTTTAACCCACATGAGCAAATGAGCTGTGCCAGGGGATGCACGTATAAGTTAGAAATGTTTGGGCTCAATGAGGAGCCTGAAGGAACTCTTTAAATTCGGACTTATAGGGAGCCAGATAAACTGTTGTGTAGTTCCTAGGAGTCCCCCAGGACCTGTGCGTTTTGGATGACCTAAACTGAGGGCTTGGTGTCCCAACCGCTTCCGGACACCCCCACAGGATATGTCAGCCGTTAGACCAGCTAGCTCTACAGTGCCACTACCACCCCCCTGTATTCTACAGTGGTGAAGGTAGTCTATGGCAACCACTGAACATGACAACCCTGATTCCTCAGGGATCGTGGAAAACAGTACAGTATGTTTGGCTCAGACACTTGCGCCTGTTTACTCTCAGAAAATACACAGTATGGCAATTAGGATGTTTCAATAAGTATTTATTGGTCCAGAGACAATCTGGTGTAAAACATATGTGCTGCGACAATCAGGAGACAGAAGCATAAGAAAGAGATTGCTAGTACCAATATAGTAAATAGTAGATACATTTCTACCATAGTGCTAATAAGATGAACATAAGCAGGTCAGGTAAAACAGTAGCACTTGCATATTCCTAAAATGCGTGCCCTAAGTAATTTGCCTAAATGTACCTAGCCTAGATCTGTATGTGTAGCATGTATATGCGTGTATGTAGCCAAGAAACCCCAAGGGAAGAACCAGTCCCCTCACCTGATGGTTTAGAACGAAGGACCCCGTCTCTGCTTCGAGGATGACACACCGCAAGGGATGTCAGACCACTGTTTTTCCAAGTTTTAGCATGCAGGCCCCCGTGTCAGCTTGGAAGGAATTCTCCTCTAATTTGTAGGGGGGAGTGAAGGTCTTTTATACTAAAGTGGTCTCTCCAGGTTTTTTTTTAGAATCAATATGTTTTTAAAACAATCATGGATGCTTTGAAAACAATCATAAATGTTTTCAAAACATTCACCAATGCTTTTCTAAACAAATGTGATCATGCACAGCTGGCTTTTGCCCATGGATGAAAAAAGTGGTAACCCTTATACAGAATAATTCAGCCGTGCCTGGGGACATGTTTATGTATGTCAGGTACAGGGATAATGATAGAGTACCGAGAGCCTGGTGTCGAAGAGACAGGAGCAAGCTACTAGGTAAAAGGTCACCTGTTTACAATCCTTATTGTCGTGTGGATGGGACAAATGTATGTAATAGGGGTATAGATGACAGGACTAGCCTAAAGGACATGACACAACTGCCTGTGATCTAGCTGACAAATGGGATTTGATCCATGGCAATACCTGGCCCTGGACCTGGGATTCCTTGAGTCGGAACAGCAAGCGCTTATGGGAGACCATATCAAATACATTTAGCAGTGCCAAGGCCAAATATTGACCCTGGTATGCTAGTAGTTGAAGATTTTCAAGGATCAAAACTAAGACAGATTCAGTACTATAAGTTTCCCGAAAGCCAGACTGAGCAACATCCAAGATGTTATTGGTCTGTAAGAAAAATGAAAGCTGCTGATTCAAAGCCTTTTTTAAAAAGATTTTTACTGGAACAGGAAGTCACAAAATATTCTGATAATTACTTCACTTGGGCGGGTTAGCCAAATGTTAATTCAAAAGATGATTCATAAGTGCCTGCTTCCAAATTTCAAGTACAATTGCCTGAGAAATAGATTCATTACAAATTGTCAGTAGTCATTCCAAAATTGATGAAGGACCATTTTCCATAATAGATGGGGAGACAAGCTCCAATGGGGAGCCGGAGGAATTAGAAGATAAGGTTGAGTATGGCATTGAGGAGGCCAGCCCTACCTCATCATCAACAACTGCTGAACACTTAAATATAAGTCCATAAACAGGGCATGGCGCCTAGATGTTAAAATATGCCTATTTATTTTCACAGCAAACACAAGGAGATGATGGACGGAGCGCTGAAACTTTTCAGACACTCACTCTCAGTACAAGATCTGGGTTGAATCCATCATCATTCTTTAGCTCACTTCGCCACCCCAGTTCAGACCCAGCCATATGCAAATCAGTCTTGACCCAGTTCTTCCTGGGAAAGGTCCAGCCCGAACTGCCAAGCCAGGTCTTTCCTGGACCGTAAACAAGCACCCTGGGACCGGTGTCGGGATAACACCCCTCATCAGCCAAGCTAGCTTGAATCCAGTGGCAAAGTGAGCAAGGGACTCACGTCTAAGTGTAAGCCTCAAGAAATTTATGTATGTATGCATGTATGTATGTATGTATGTGTTCCTAACCACCAGCAATAACACTTGTACCAATGTCAACTTCATTAACAGATGCTGTGCCTTCTGCTGTCTTGTAGTGTCATTTGTCAGGTGAGCTACAGTTATGTTGTTCCATCAAAGCTTTGTGTATCTTGTGTTTCGTTAATAAAGAAAATAAAAAAAATAAAAATGAATGTATTAATGTATGTATGTATGTGTGTATGTATGCATGTATATGTTATTTTTATAGCACAAGTCTAGCCAAAAGGCAGCAGGTTTGAGGACTTTCAATGCATGTGGTGCAGTGTTCTTTAAGAGGTGAGTGTTCAACTCATTCCTAAACTGGAGCAGCGTTGGGGTGGTCCTGATGGAGATGGAGATGTTGGTACGAATCCTGGGTACATAGATGTAAAAGGCCTGCTGTCTTGTTTTTTTCTTTTTTACACTTGTTAGTCTCCAGTCTGATGGTGCCCTGGCTTTAAGTGGCTACTGTTATCATGATGCCTCCTTATGCTAAATTCCTTAAGCGCTTAGGCTCTCCACTATCATTCCTCCCCTTCATGCCTAGTCTTTTTTTGTATGTTAAGAGAAGTTCATGCTTTGGCATTTATAACTTTTTCTCCCACAAAATTTATCCAGGCCAGATTTGTATCCTTTTTTCTCTCATGTTGCGTAATTTAGCGTTTTGTGGATTCCCCTGGATGGAACTAATAAAGGAAACTGTTATTGTTTTTTTAATTAAAATAAATGGGAAAATTGTGGTGTACCAGAAAGTAAGTATTTGCTCTTTAGAAAGCTTTCAGGGACACTGAGAGTTATACAAAATATTTTTCAGGTACGAAAACTATGGGTGAACCCAGATTGTTGTCCATTTCTAAAAAGTAGACAAGATTTGGAATTCAGCAAGGCTCACTTGTGTAAATTGATTTACCAACCAAACTAATCTTTGAATTAAAAATACAGGGGCATATTAGCAAGACCCACGTTAAAATTATCGCCGTTTTAGCGGCAGGAAACTACCGCTAAAACGGCGATAATGGGCTTGCTAATATGCGTTATAGAATTCCAATAGAAGCCCAGGTTAGATGTGCAGGACATCTAACCTGGGCTTCTATTGGAATTCTATAACGCATATTAGCAAGCCCATTATCGCCGTTTTAGCGGCAGTTTCCTGCCGCTAAAACGGCGATAATTTTAACGTGGGTCTTGCTAATATGCCCCACAATGCATTTAAGAAGTAGCTATCTTTTCAGCTATCATTTTTTACCCCATTGGCCAATTTACAAAAGTAGCGTACTGTTATATCTGTCAGACTCTTTCAGTCACAGATATATTTAGAGTTTGTTGTTTCTTTAAAAATGTGCTAATAATGAGAACTATAAACTGAATTGCAGCTCATAACCATTTTTAATTGTGTACCAATTATGCATCAGTTTCTAAAGTTAAAATCTAATGAAAATGTATATTAAGAAAAGCTATGCACTTTTGAAATGTGCCCAGGATCTGAGTTTAGGAATACTGCTTTTTTGTACAACTCAGAAATTGGAATTACCCATGACATCATGTAACTCAGAGGATGGTTAACAAAATGTGTTCTTTCTTCTACAATGACTTATATTTGGAAACCAAATGCGAAAGAAATTTGGTAGATACTATTACTCTGTATTCTCTCACTTCTCCCAATAAAAAGGTACCCCACTTGTGTGGCTGGTCCAATCACTCGCAACAGGAAAGGCCCTTAAATAAAATATGGAATCATCAAGATTTTTCCTCGGAATATCAATTTTGCAGATGATGTGGGTAGCACCCAGGAAACCTACCAACCACCTACATTTCGGAAACCTAATACCTGGGGGAGTCGGGGTTATCTTACTTGTGTGGATCCCACCACTTTATATTCTCACAATTCCATGTAAATGTCAACCTTTGTCTAAAATTAAAGATAATCTCACGTTTCTGACAGGGAAAGTTCCAGAATCTGCAGAGATCCATGAAAGTCCCAACCCTCAGTGTTCCCACACTTCTCCCGATAAAAAAAAATACCCTAGTTTTGTGGTTGCATGAATCACTGTGACAGGAAAGGCCCTCAAATTCAATGTGGAGACATTAAATGTTTGAGGGGAATTTCTTGGAATTTTAGTCCTTCTGGTGATGTGGATAGCTGTGGTATTTGGGCCTTGGGTTGGCCAGTGCCCAGGGAATCTTACTAGCCTCAGACATTGATGAAAACTAAATATCTGGTGGAGTCCTGGGTGGTCTGGCTTGAGTAGATCCCACCACGTTTTCAAACCCACAATGCCCTGCAATCATTAAACTTTCACTACAAATACAGATTTTGCTCTTATTTCTTACAGAGAAAGCTTTGAAATCTGCAGGGATCCACACATTTTGTGCCACCAAGCATTCCCACACTTCTGGCAATAAAAACGGCACCACACATGTGTTGTTAGGCCAATCACCCACAGCAGAAAAAGAACCCCAATTACAGCGTGGCGAGAACCAAAAAAATTATTTTGACTTTTGGCCTTTCTGGCGACATGAGTACTTACCATATTTGGGCCCTAGGTCGGTCGGCATTGAGGGAAACTTACCAGTCCCAGACTTTGATGAAAACATGGACCCAAGAAGAGTTCAGGTGTGGTCTAAAGTTTGTGTATCGCACCACTTTTTAATGCTCACAAAAATTGCACCCCACTTGTTTGGTTGGGCCAATTATCCATGGCAGAAAATGCTCCCAAATATAGCATAGAGAACATTTTTTTATTGGAATTTCCGTCTTTCTGGCGATGTGGGTAGCTGAGGTATTTGTACCCTGGGTCTGACAACTTTCAGGGAAACCTATCAACCCTAGGCATTTCTAAAAAGCTAAACGCTTGAGGGAGTCCTGGTGGTGTGGCTTGCATGTATCCCATGACTTTTCTTTACCTAGAATACCCTGCAAACATAAAAGTTTGGCTAAAATTTCAGATCTTTCTCATGTTTCTGATGGGAATATTCTGGAGCATACAATGCATCCACAAAAGTACTGCAACCCAGTGTTTCGACACTTCTCTCAGTAAAAACAGTACCCCACTTGTGTGAGTGGGCCTATCACCCACAAGAGGAGCTGATCAAAACCTGGATGGTGTGAAGTCACTGTGGTGACTGTTAATGAGGTCTTTACATGGTTACAGTTTTGGACCATTTCCGTGACATGTGTTAGGTCCTCCCACACATGGGAGCCTTTCAATTGGGAAAAGTGTGGGAAGGCAGGGTGGTAAGGCTTTGGCCACTTGCTGGAATAAATGAGCTTTATGTCACATAAATATGGGGAAATTGTGTTTTTGTCTCATACTTTAACATTCCCAGGGCATTCTGGGTAGGAACAAAGTTCTAAATCAAAGCAAGTCACACCACACTGAATTACTCTGGATCTCTAGGTTCAGAAAATGCTCAGGATTGGTAGGCTTCTCCTGTTACCCGTTGCCAGAACAGTGTTGGCATTCCCCACGGCAAGCGAGAGGAAATTGGAATTTATTTGGGCATAGTATTGGCAAATGTGCTGATAGAAAGGGGGGTAAACCTCACCATTCTGCATCCCCCTTGTGGCAGAAATACTGTCCAGTGTCCAGGGGTGAGGTGTAATGCCAATATGGTCTAGCACCCCACCTCATTTCTTTTCTCATTTTTTCCCCTGGTAGTCTGGTGGACTTTCAGCCTCCCTTGGTGGGCAGTTTGGGGCATTTAAACCCTTTCTGCTCATCCAAGGCGATCCATAAAGTCCACTATCTCAAGGAAAATAAGTGAGAAAAAGAATGGGGTGCAGAGTTTGCCCCTCCTGGCACTGGACTGCAGCTTCCAGCCCCGGGATAAGACAATGTTTCTGCCCCCTTAGGGGAAATATTGGAGTGTTTCCCTCCCATCTTCCTGCCTCAGTGGCAAAAACACCCAAAATACCTGGGATTGATGTAAACAAAATAAATGATATGGGGCATTGTCCCATCTTTGGATTGGGACTTACCCCTGTGCACCAGATAGTTATTTGGCCACTCATGGGAGGCAGAATGGAGGGAGGATTACCCCTCTCTGCGGGTCCATATGTCAAAACTACGCCCAAAGAAATCCATTGTTCCTGTCACTTGCCATGGGATAGCTAATCTCACTTGGAGGCAGATACACTGTTATGGCTCCAAAGTGGAATGGGTGTTACCCAATGCTAGAACAGGCTAGCCATCAATCCCTGGTGTGGTTTCTGCACCCCGAAAAAGGGCATTTAAGGGGCAAAGTCCCCTCCCCATCTGCCGACCCATGGGGGGCAGAAAGATTGTATGGGGTTGTGGGATGTGACCTGATGTTAGGATGGCTGAACCACATTCCCTGGTATCTAGAGTCCTTTCTGCCCTGCTCTATGGAGGGAAGATTGGGTGATAAATTATCCAAAATGCTCAATGGGTGGTAGAAAGATTATCTGCACTTTAAGGCTAGGTGGTACACCTGAATCCAGAATGGGCCAGTCCTACCCCTTTCATTTTTTCAGACAATAATCAATCCCTGGTTTCTAGTGTGCTTTCTGCCCTGAGCAGGGCAGATTGGGTGTAAATCCCCCAATCTGTCACTCAAGGTGGCAGAAAGACAGTTTGACCTTCTGTGAGGGGTGCAGACCGATGCGAGGAAGAGCGAACCTCCAAGTCATTCTATTTCTAAAACCCAAATCCCTGGCTTCTAGTGTGTTTTCTGCCTTTCCCACCCCATATCTAGGGAGGGCAGATTGGAGGTAAATTCTCCAATCTCCTACCCCAGTGAGGAAAAAAAGACTGTGGGAGCTCTGGGGATGAGGTGTGTGGCCCGATGCCAGGGCGGGATAGGCGCCAAATCATTTTCTTTATATAAAAAACAATTTCTAGTGTCTAGTGTGCTTTTTACCCTCCGGACCGGGTAGACCATTGGGTTTTTAGTGGTGGATGTAAGGCCTGACACCTGGATGGCCCGGCCACCATTCCATTTAAAAAAAAACATTTTTAAATAAACAACTCGCTTGTTTAGTGGGCTTTCTACACCTCTGCAGTGGCAGGTTTGGGGTCTGCCGGTGGGGACAGAAAGACTATAATGACCCTTAGTGCGGAGGAGCATTCAGCCATGCCTGTTGTTTTGCTACTGCCCATGAATCCATCCTTAGTGACAGATGAGTGGACCCCTGCTGAAGAGGGAGGGGCACTATTCTCCATTTTGCAGTAGTACCTCTACTGTAGAAATAGGCGCATGGGATTCTCCACATCACTGCTCTCAAAAAGAAAACATCTTGATCTGTAAGGAACGCTCATTCCTCACAGCCTAAATTTTAAGAAGGGCATTTCCGCCTTTATTTGGGAGGATGAAACGGTCTTGTCTTCTTCACTGCCAAGAAAGTGGGAAAGACGTGAACATTTTGCCTTCACCCTTAATTGGCTAAGTATATAAAACCATGTTTCTTAAATGTGTAAACAGTAATATCCTGATTAAAATGACTGGAAAATTGACACCCCTGCTCATGCTTTGTCCAGGGGCCAGAATTATAAATTCTCTGGAACTTCAACACTCCATCATGTTTCAGCAGATCAGACCTTCTGGAATGTAATGTTGGTGGGGGTGGATCCCTAATTAGAGAGACATGGAGATTTGAGTGGTGTAAGCACCAAAATCTAGATGTTATTCCTCATTATAAGGACAAAGCATTGAAAAGGTATTCTTTATTGCAACCGACAACTTCCAAACCATGGGGTGTCAGATGTTATTGGGTGTGACAAATGCTGAATGCCTCTCCAGGGCACTAATCAGGTGTTTAGACTTTTTTTGTATTCTTTCTCACTCCTGCAGGCAAACACAGCTGTTTATTACCCACCCTCACCTAAGGGCCTGAGCCACGGTTGAGAGCATCTAACAAGAAGGGGGTAAATAATAGCCAATATTACCCTGTGGGTAAGGGCAATAAGGCTGTTAGCACCTCCTCAAAAAAATGGGGAGCACTGTGGGAAATGGAGTGGCCTCTCAGTTGAAAGAGGTGGTGTGAAAAACACATCCATTCTCCTGTGGTGCTCCCTCAGCTTCTTCCTCTAATCTTCTAATTGAGACGCGTCAGAGCCAGGGACATAGCTACCAGTGGTGCAGCTGGTGCAATGCACTGGGGCCCAGAGGTGAGAGGGGGCCAATTACAACAGCCTCTTGAGCCCTGCTGGAGTTCTGAAGGTAAACGAGCTTTAAAGATAACTTTACATTTTGGGCCTTATTTACAAAATGTTGCTGTAGGGCAGCGTTGCAGGACTTCCTGCGGCGCTGCCCTACAGCTAAAGAAAAGGTCAGGAATGCGCCGTATGTACCAGATACGGCACATTCTCAGCTTTTTCCCCTGTGCTGGCGCACAATGGCTGCCATGCACCAACACAGGCACCTTAGCGCCATGGTGCAAGGGTGCCTATGTTGCAGGGATGATTGTTTTTGTGCAGGAAGTGAAACTTTCCTGCACAAAAACAATCACGAGGCTTTTTCCTCTTTCTATGTGTGCTGCAGAATGTAGCACACATAGAAATAGAAAAAGAGAGGAGAAATAAAGGTATTTCTCCTCATTGTGCCTCCCTTACGCCTCCCCTGAAGAGGCGTACGTTTTTGGCGCTGCCTCAGGGTTACGATTCCTCTGGGGCAGAGTCAAAAAGCATAGGTGTTGCTAGCAACACCCACAGCAACACCCATTGCACGCCCCTTTATTGCAGAAAAAGAACGATATTTACAAGGCTGCATTAAGCCACGCTAAGTGGCTTAGTGCTGCCTGGTAAAAATGGAGCAGACCCCTGCGCCACTAGAGGGTCTCATAAAGTGACGCTGTGGTGGCGCATCCTCATTGTAAATGAGGCCCTCTGTTTTTTATCTTGTAACATTTGCTGTGTGTTTAAAGACAAAGGTTAAATGTCGGTCTAGTTTTCTGACAAATTGCTCCTTATTCTTTCAACATGGAGACTGGTGTTTATTTTTTTTACACCTACTGCAAAAGATGGGTGTTTTGTAAAGGGAACTATATGAAAATCTTGTTGGTGTAAATGGAAAGGCCATAGGACATCGTTTTCTCCTAACATATAAAAAATGTAAATAACCTATAAATGAACTGTACAAAAATTTCAAAATAAATAAACAGGGAAGCACAAATTAGGTGTTATTCTAATTTTAAAGTGTAACATAAACAAATATTTTATTAAATTAAGACACTTTGGGGCATATTTACAAGGGAAATGGTGGAGGGAGGCGTTAGCCTTCCTGGCTTAACACCTCACTCCGCCACTTCAGAAACGCAGGGCTGCATCATATTTACAAGAATATGGTGCAGCCCTGCGTTTTCCCCTGTGCTGGGGCTACACTTAGCAGCCTTGTGCCAATGCAGGCACCCTTGCACCATAGTGCAAGGGTGTTTGCGTGCAGGGGAAGATTGTTTATGTACAGGAAGGTCACCCTTCCTGCACATAAATAATCTTTAAATGCTGTTTTGTAACTTATATGTGTGCTGCTTAATGCAACACACATAAAAGTTGCAAAATGGCTTTTTTTTAAATGATTGTTTATGTGCAGGAAGGGGGACCTTCCATTACATAAACAATCATTGGCCTTTTGCCATTTTCATGTGTGCTGCACAACGCAGCACACATGAAAACTGCAAAAACAAGGAGAAATTAAAAATTTCTCCTCATTGCGCCAGGGTAAGACCAGGTTTTCCCTGATCTTAATTCTGGTGCTGCCTCCTGTTTATGCCTCCCTTGTAAATAGGGGGCAGCGTCAGAATCAATGGGTGTTGCTGTGGAACGCCCACAGCAACACCCATTGCCCTCCCCTTTCACGCTAAACATAGCGTGAAAGGGGGCCGTATTGACAAGGCAGCGTTAAGCCTCATTAAGTGGCTTAACACTGCCTTGTAAATAAGGCGAAGCCCCTATTGCTACAGGACCATCGTAAAAAGTGACGTTCCTGTGGTGATAGGGGCTTGTAAATATGCCCCTTTATTTTGTGAAGCACAAATGACAAATATTTCCTGAAACCCAATTTCCACACATCGTTTGTGTGCTATAAAGTTTTATCAGGAAAATTGTATATCAGTGCACATTTGAGGGTCATCTCAATGGACAATGTGTTGTCTGTAAATAACAGTGGCTACCACACAATGCTTTAGTAATATATGTGACAGTGCTTTTTAATGCAACACCAGCTACATACAAAACCGTTACCACTCTCCTGCTAAAACAGAATCTGCTGAAGCACCTGCAGGGGCACTGCGTTGGCCTCATTGGAGGTGCACTGAATAACTGAGCAGTGCTCATGCTCACTTTTGTAAATGCAGAATGCGCCATTCTGCCCTAGCTGACTGAAGCCATCAAAGATCAAAGAAGAAGTTGTGGCTTCTGCATTCATGTCACTGTTATCACGGCATTCAGCCTGATAGGTTTAGATCAGACATTGGCAGTTGGTCAAAGAACATAGACTTACTTAAGGCAGAGTCCTGGAGCTGGGAAAATTAATGATTTGAGTGTTTTGTTTCATTCTATGCTAAAAAATGCACATGTAACTTTAAACTACTTCTTGGGGTAGCTAATGCACAACTCTTCCTTATTAAAACCACAAGTAGTAATAGTTATCCTTTATGAGACAGAATCGCAGAAAACAAGATGTTGCTACCCAGAGCAAGATAGTGAGAGAGGGGGAACTCCAGTAACTGTAATACACAGTGCTGTAGTAGAGGTGGGCGAGCTAACAAATTAACAGGGAGAGCTCAGTTAAGGGTCTGGATTGGATCTAAGAGCCGGTCTTGACTCTAAGAGCCCAGGCACAACCTGAGCCATGGGAACATTTGGCATGGACATCTTGCAGCAAATATTATGTAGAAATATGACAAAGTGTCTTCAAAATTCAAAAAAGTATATTTCTCTGACAAAGGTTTCACCTTAGCACATCAGGTTATATCACCCCATTGAGAGGCGTTTATTAAAAGTGATAGTTTATAAACATGAACTTACAGATTTTCATGTCCCCATTCCCCACTCCATCGACCTTACCATTAGTGAACTAAAAGGCAAGTCAGTTATCATATTCACCCTATATGTGTACTATATTCTTATTTTACACTGAGCAACATTCTAGTCCATTAAGTCAAACAATAGAGAAATGTTTGTACAGCACACATTCTCACGTATGTCAAGGATTTCTCATATGCAATAATAAAAAAATAAGAGGCACATTAGATAAAATAATTGCATGGGAATACACAATTTGGTCAAGTGGCCAAGCCGAGATCGATCCCAGGTTTCTGGTTTTACATTGTATAACTCAACCACTAGATTGGTGCCCCTTTCTCACTCCTGTTTGCCATCAAAGTTTATTGCTTTGGCTTTCATTCTTGGTGCATAAGGTTAGAGCATGGGTAGCAGGCAGATGTCATAAGAACACTCAGCTCATTTTGGTGTTGAGGGCTCAAGAGGACCTTGACCTGAACCAGAGCATAGCACCTGGCTCAAGCCTCCAGTAGTTCACCCAACTTTATGCTTCACTTTCGGCATTCAGTGCCTACAATAAGCTTAGATGCTGCTGCTACCAGTGTGATACCTGTTTTGAATGTGAGGCTATCTTAGCTTGCTTGCACTGCTTTTGACCATCTTGTACCTGCTTTGCATGTGAAGGGAATTTACACTGCTGCCAAATGCTGCACGTGTTTTCTCAAAAATAATGCAAAATCTTGCTTAGGGAAAATGGGCTTAAGGTAAGTCTGCTTCAGTTATTTATCAGGCAGAGTGTTGTTCATATATTTGTTCAGCCCTTCAGCATACATACAATTGGGCAGTGGGTCAGCTCTCTTCAGCCATTGGCTTTGTTGCCTATGTTTGGCTCTGCCTAGTAGCCAACCGCTGATCTTTAGGATGTCAGGTAGTCCGAGTACCTGCATTTTGCCTGCTTACTCTGTTCTCTGCATCCAGAGAAGTCATACCTCTGGAGATATTTCCTTTTGTTCATCCCTCAGCAGCTCACCTGCAAATGCAGACTGGTGCTGAGTAATGAGAGCATGCCACCATCTTGAAACAATGTTCTGCATAGTCTATCATTTGCCACTGAGCCAAGATAGCAGCCCAGCACTACAAAAAAACTGGGTTTTTAGAAGGTAATTGGGGCTTCTTTTGGTGTCAAGAGACTCTTTCCTGCAAACAAAGTCCAAAAAGATCAGATCCACATAGTCTGCAGTGCTGGTCCAAGTGTAGCTTATGGCAGAGTAGAAAACCTCATTGGACTTTCCAGCTTACTTCAAGAGCTTTACATTACACTAGTGGATCGATGCACCGCATACTCAATCTGTGTCTCCTATGCCACTATCTGTCCAATCCAAACTCTTCTCCTTCCTAGTGAGTGGTGTACTTGTGTGTGAGCAGTGTGCTTGTGTGAGTGCAGGATAGGTATCATGTTTTGTGAGTGCATTGTGAGGGATGTGCTTGTGTGAATGCACAATTAACATTGTCTTTTTATGAGTTATTGGTAAGTGGTCTACAGGTTGAAATTTGTGCCTGTGTGAGTGCAGAGTGAAGCATATGACTGTGTGAGTGCATGGTGAGGGATGTACCTACGTGAGGGTAGCAGTGTGAGTATGAGGTCCCTGCATGTTATGACTGTGTGCAGGCACTTTAGAAGGGCCAAACCTATTGGCTTTGGTAATTGCTAAGAGTTATGGCTTTGACTTGTAGCGCAGGGAGTGGAAATACAGTAGTTTTGATATGGCAGATGCAGACTCTGTCGAAGGAGGTTGAGGAGTGTTGGAGACAGTGGACAGACTGACGTGTCAACGTAGTGAGGGCCCAGTTACTTTGCTAGTACAAGGGCCAATGACAACCTAGCTACGCCTTTTGCCGGAGTGCCACTTCTTGATTTTGCTTGGAGGGAAGCCCAAGCAGGCGAATAAAGGTAGAACATTTTAAACACACTGAGTTTCCATTTTTTTAACTTTTCTTTGACAGCTGGGCTTCCCCCTAAGTAAAATCAAGGGCATGAGTCCAGACTGCCGTGTCTTGAAGGGCTGCTTAGAAGAAGATGCAGGAGCATCGTAGGAGAATGGAGCTGTTTTTTTTAAATATACCTTTTAGGTGAGAAGCTGAACCTGCAGCATTCCCTATTTAGGTTGGCCCTTAGGTTGAGGACAACGGGGAAGTGACTCATACTACACTAAAGGACAATGATCTCCTAGGAGGATTACTCTTTTTGAGGGCCTGTAATGGTAGCTATCACCTGCGAAGGGAACATTCTGATTGGCTGGCCAGCTTCCAAGTTTCATAGGGAGTGCTTTTAATATATTTTTATTTCACATTTTACAAAAATATAATGAATAAAAATTAGTGAGTACTTTATGTGCATTAAAGTAATGAGTGTTTTCCAGAAAAAACACCCACATTTTACAACAAATCAGTTACCAATAAGACAGAGAATAGTATTTAAAGCCCTCTGCACTGCCTTTAAAGCCTTGCATGACATCAGACCGGATTACCTAAGGAAAAAACTGAATAGGTACAGGCCATCGAGAACTTTGAGGTCCTCCGCAGCCAATAATGTAATATTCCCTAAATTCAGACTTGCCTCATGGGTGGGAAGAAGTTTTGTGGCCAGCATCACGTTCTTGGATGCCGTTCTGCTCCATCTAAGAGCTGGGAATAATCTGCTTGTCTTTATGAAAGCCTTAAAAACCTGGTTATGCAGTTCTCTATGAGCGTCAATTCAAGCCTTATGCTCCTCCGACCTTAGTCGATTTTCGGAATTCTTTTATTTTGGGTTAGGGTTTCTGTTCGATCCAGCGCCAAGACACCTTTGAGTAATCGTGCGCTCTATAAGTAAATTTAACATAACATGAATGGAAAGAGGCTAAACAAGTAACAGGACAGTTGTAGCTAGAGCTATTAATGATGAATCTAGCTTCAAATTATCTTAATAATTTAAATTGAAAGCTAAATACCTAAAAGGTTTGGTACACCGAAAAGAGCATGGGGTATCTATTTAAATACTAGTAAGTTTGCTCAAAGGAATCACAAAGAGAAATCCCTGTAGAGAAGTAAAGCAAAAATATGAATGCATCACTCCTCAAAGAGTGTGCAAATGTAAATCACAAATCAGGCACAGAAGCTTGAAGTGAAAAACTCATAGGCAAAAAGAGTGTTGGAAGAATAAATGAAAGCTGTCTATAAAAACAAAAAAGACAGCAGAACACAGAAACAAATAAGGGACTAGGAGGCCCATTACGATGTCGGGCGGAAGCACTACCGCCGTGCTGTCGGAGGCAAAAACCGCTAGTTATCGTCCTACAGCAACGGCCCACACGCCCGCCAAATTAGGATGTGAAAAGTCAGCCAAACACCGCCCGTAAGCCTGCGACGCCGCCCGCCATCAAAGTGCGCCCGTCCACGTAGCGGCGCGAGCCAATGGAGACACACCGTCCGACGAAATGACGTACCGCCCGGCGTACAAATTACGATGCCACAACCAAACAGCCTCACCGGCAAAGAGACACCGCACGAGATACCAAGGCGGAAACCCGACTGTTGAGTACGGAGACCAAAAAGGCGGCCCACCCCAAAATGAATCCTGCACTCCAGGCCATCCCCATGCTGTACATGATGCACCACCTAGGAGTGAACGCGCCACGACGACGCAGGTAGGCAGACACACAACAAGGGCACGCAAACACTGCACACAATGCAAGGGCGGAAAAACTGCACATGGCCCCCCAGACACCCCTGTGTGTACAGGACACATCCACCACTGTACCCACACATGTCCCACCTGTAAAAAAAAAAAAACTCGCAACATCCTAGGCACCCACTACCCGGGACCAGGAAGTGACGTCCCCGTCACGGCACCGCAGCGCAGTGGCGATGACGCAGGTACACATGCGCACAACGCAGAGGCCAACGACATCGCCACGCATGGGCTGCACACAAACACCACAGGGTCACAACTACACACCCCACACACCAGCCCCACCCTGAAGGCACATGTCACGTGGCCTTCCTGCATCAGTCATGTCCCCAACCGACAACTCACAGTTGTCAACTGGATGTCACACAAGTGTCCCGAACAGGGGAGTAATGTGATGGCAAAATAGGACACACCCTTGTGTGCAAAACATGGAGAAGCACACGGCGGCTGCTACATAACAGCGCAGAATATGGACATTGTCCGCAAAAGGCACGCCAGTCTCATCCAAAAATACCTATACCATCCTGCTCGCAATATCAAGCCATGCAATGTACAAAATAGAAAAACCCTACTGCCTGAGAACAGGTGTTCCCAATCACTACACCCACACAGAATCCTCAATGTACAGCAGCAACGGAGTGTCCCGCCCACACACGGGAGAGCAGATAGCACTGAATGGCCTTCCATTCCTACTCTGAAATCACATTGCAACAAATTATGCAGGAGAATGGAGCCATTGTACCAACAAGAAGCCAAACATAGCCATGCAGAGTAAAACTTCCACTGGCAGATAGCACCTAACATGAAAGAAAGATAATACTACAAAATACAATTATACCACTCCTCCATGTGGGCCAAATGCAAGTAATCTGGAAAGAGTCAGACACCACTGGCCTTGACCATTCATTGAAGCATGTGGGATGAGGGCCTGTGTCCTCCGCCCAAGCTATACCCCCAGTCCTGCCACCGTACATCCATTCCTGAATTCCCAGCATCGTCGGAGGTTGCACTCTGCTGACTGCTCAGGCAGCCGGAGCACGCCATCACATCACCCTGTAGCAAAATGGCTGTTGCACCAGTGCTTCTCAACTACGCCAGACAGATCAAGCTGTACAGTGACAGCTTGCTACACATAGTGGGCTGTTCAAATCTGGCTATGCTGAATGCAAGTTACCGAGTAACTTACCGCATTGCAATGTTCAGCTGCGTCATCCCCGTTTTCTACTGTCGGAGGTGTCCGTTCCACTGTCCTGTGGATTTATGTCTCTCCAACCCGGAATGTCCAAAGGCGGACTTGGTACACTTGTTTGCACCCCTGGACGCCCACGACAAGATCTGTTCAGTGTATGGGGGCATGGCGTATGTGGCTGCAATCGGGGACACACTGCAATGGGACCAGTGTGCCTCCACACAACGTCTTCTGGATCACAGTTTCATCGAATGTCATCCAACATGTCCCATCAGGCTTCTACAAGGGACAACTTACGACGAACACGTTGCTACCCACCATCCGCTTCATTGGATGTCATCCATGTTTACCATCAATGGGATGGATGCCCTGCTGGAAGGTATTGCACACATGACAACTTGTCAATTCATGGGTCCCCGACTCAATACCCCCAATTGAACATTGATGTTCAACACCGTACCTATGCTTGGCTTTCGCACGGAGTGGGCAGTTAGCTGTACAACAACTATACCATACAATCTGCAACTAACACCTTACCATCAACTCCACTGCCATGACATCTGACATTTTCGGGACATGCACTCTGTTCCTCACCATATCCCGTGTCTCTGCATGAACAGGGGGAGGCAGAGGTATGGGACTTGTGTACAGTAACCACATGGCCAATACTGCACGAACAACTATGCTATAATATGTATTCTGCGCACCTGAACACATGCACCTGTCAGTGCACACTTATCTGTCTGCTGTATTACGTGAGAACTGTCACCTCACCTTTGTCTGTACTTCCGTGCCAGGACTTTTGCATGGACAACAAATGCAACCCCCTACAACATGGCCCTAGTTATTGTGTCATGTTCAGTAGCCACCACATTGCAACAACTTGTGAGACGCTGCTGCATGCATGTAGGCTCATGCTCTGATGTCACCTCTGACGCAGGTGTGTCAGAGTCACTATTGTAGTAATCCTGTAGCATGGAACTGAGATGTACTGTGCCTATGATGTCAAGCTGTCTGGTAGGCAAAATGAATACTGTCTGTGTCAAAGTCTAGAGCTCTTCAGTAATGAGCAAATGTACTTTAGCATAGCAAGGGCAAGGCAGTTGTAACTCTGAAGCCTTTATTCCACAGTCAACAACTAATCACATCTACCTGTACCCCTTTTGTATGTGTAATCATGCTAAGTATATCCTCCACATGCATTTTGCTGCCAGTAGTGTCCACTATACTGCATCACAGAGGAAGTAAGTCCAAATACATGCCTTGAAGCAAATATGTGACTCTGTAGAATTATTTATCGAAGACAAGTACGAATGAGAGAGGATGAGAGTGTGTGAAGTACACGAGAGTCGTGAGATGACCATGTAGTCTAGTGTCATTGGATGTCAATGCATATGAGTTGCCGCCACAGTGGACCTAGTGAAATACTACAGGTCGTGGGCCTTGGCTTGTCAGACTCTGACGTGGCCCAACAGATCATCACATTAACACTGACGGCCTGGTCACTACAAAGCCCAGTCCTACATATGTGTATAATTACCTTCACAGTCTGACATCACACTCATCAAGCAAAAGTAGGAGCCACGCAAGAAGCATGCTACAGCAATGCATGACAAAACACACACACGATATCAGTGTGGGTGGGCAGGTCTGCACAGTGAGTACGAACTGCAGAAATTCACATACATGCTCAATTAAACAAGGCACAATCTTGACAGTCACACACCCTGCAGACACACAATGTCCAAAACATATCAAGTAGGAGTCATCCTGAACTGCAAGGACACACCCACACACTGCACACTGTGCAACATACAATACACACATGTGATCACATTCACAGACCTGAACACGGATACAAACACCCACCATGGGCCTGGGTAACACATGTGTGTAGTCGACATTGCCAGAGCGCACACACACACACCAACACTACCCCAAAGTCACACCCTTCACACCACACACACCTACACCTCCCAAATGCACACATTGAAAGTAAGCCATGTGCCCAGGCTCAATGTTCATCACAAGATTAACATACACCTACACTGCTGGCCACACAGAAAGTAAGCTCACACATACCCGCATACTCTGCACATGCTACCTGTCATCCTGTGGCTAGACTCACACCCTGTGCTTTGCTTGCACGCAAACATGACACGTATACATTTTCCCAGAAATACCACCAAATACATGCAGACAATCCGTGTCACAAAAATACTTCTTCATCACACACACAAGTAGCAGAGTCTGAAAGAAGTGAAGTCCCTGCCACGTGTAAAACACATTGGAATGTGAGACCAGACATTGCAATTGTTGAGGTACCATACACGGCATGTGCCTCACTTAACTATGCACACACAGCAACAACTGCAATCAGCAACTACACAGACACAACCGACTACAGGAACAACAGCATCCAGTCACAGATTACATAGACAGGCGGCAATATTGATCAACACCAGGGACAGTGGCCAGTCCGATGTGCAGAGTAGTGACACGAAAAGCTGCGTATGCAATGTGTGTGAGTGTACCCTGCCATGGCCAGCAACACTGCCATGGCAGTCACAATAGCCATTACAGCCACCACTGTGTCACAGGTAGTTGTGTGAGGGTGCCTACCATTCAAACAGGATGCCAGTCCGACTCGGTGCTGTCTGTGTGCTACGGGACAGTTGGAGGTCCGCCCCTGAGAGAGAAGCACAACTGTGGAAGACACACATGTGGCATGTGAAGCGGGAGGGCTGCTTGGCCCAGGTGGGTGGGTGGCACGGGTAGGTGCACTCATGCAGTGTTGAAACAGACTGTGTGGGGAGGATTCCGGAGGGGTAGATTTCCACTGTGTTGGGTATTTGGAAAGCCTACCTGTCTGGGGATGAATGTGAACTCGTGTGGGCACAACAGGCGGGCACACGATCAATGCTGCATCAGGTGTAGACGTTAGCCCTCCCTCTGGGGACATGCTGGATACTGCTGTGCGTCTGCCAGGCCCTTGCCAAGGCACTTACATCCCCTGTACTCCAGGTGTACCCCCTACATTGTCCACCTGCACAGGCTACCCAGGGCACGGGATGGCAGTGGAGCTTGGTGGGTGGGAGGTCATGGCGCCCTTCTCCTGGTCACATCTCGCAGGCAACACATTCTCAGTGTGCAGCATGGCACAAGTCCTAAATAAGAAGTGGGGGGACGCAGACGTCACGACAGGAAGTGACGTCACGAAAGGTGGCTTGCACCATCAGACTCATTGCCTCCCTTCGCCCACCCCTTAGATGCGATTGCAACAGAGAAGCCAGCGCGTGCACCAGCAGCTCCGATCTCGCCCCAGAGAGGCCAAAGAGTGAATGTGTGGCTCCATTTGCTCCAGTTATCGAGCTCGCGGGAAAATAAGTGGGGGGACGCCGTCCACCCGCGTGGTACCCCGACTCGAGCCCTGGACAACAGTGACAATGCATGACAGCCTCCGGAGTCCGGATACACCACATGCAACACACAGAGGCTGTAGCTGCCCTAGCGGGCCAGGCCGCAAACACAATCCCAGACGAAAGGTAGACCCACCCCGGCGCGCATAGTCATTACATCCGCTGCCATTGACAAGGGACCCATGGAGTGAGACATGGGCCTCAGGGTGACGGGCCTCCGAGCCATCCCCCGCCAACGAGTGTCATGCAACTCACACATATCGCAAAGCCAATAGGACACTTTGCCTGCACACCAGGGCTCGAGTCGGGGTACCACGCGGGTGGACGGCGTCCCCCACTTATTTTACCGCGAGCTCGATAACTGGAGCAAATGGAGCCACACATTCACTCTTTGGCCTCTCTGGGGCGAGATCGGAGCTGCTGGTGCACGCGCTGGCTTCTCTGATGCAATCGCATCTAAGGGGTGGGCGAGGGGAGGCAATGAGTCTGACGGTGCAAGCCACCTTTCGTGATGTCACTTCCTGTCGTGACGTCAGCGTCCCCCCACTTCTCTTTCTTAGGACTCGTGCCCTGCTGTTGTCAGATGTGCCACTTTCCAGGGGGTGGAGAAAGGGTCAGGAATGTCAGCCTGAGATTGGCCCAGTTGAAGGCCCACCTTGACTGGGGAGGACAACCATTGGACAGTCTGGTGTAGCCCACCCACGCGTACATGTAGGCCCTCCATGAACTATGTCACCTGCGGCAAGGTGATGTCATGGGCAATGAAGTCATTGAGGGGAGCTGTCTGCCCCACGCAGAGATGCCGCACAAGCTCAACAGACCCAGCACTGAGGGAAGCAGGGGTCACATGTGCAGGGGCAGCTGTGCCTGGTGTGAAGGACACTCTATCCTTCATCCTTGTGCCGACACGTGTTGCACCAGTGGAAGTAGATGGGAGGGCGGGCATTGGCCTCCGCGTGGCTGAAGAGGAGCCAGAGTCCACGTCCCCTGTGCTAGCACACATGGATGCATCACCTCTGTCCTCAGATGACGCAGAAATTGGCGTCTCGGCCTGTGATTCATCCAGCACACGTCTGGCCCCTCCGAGGCGCTGGTCACATCTGTCTCACTCAGCTCCTGTGCAGCTGCTTCATCCGATGCCTCACCACTGTTGACCGTCCCCTGTCCCTCAGCACCCACGGGAGATGCTACATGAGAGAGAGCGAGGTGGCCTCACTCATTTGGCATCAATTAAATAGACATGTGCAAGGGAAGCAGCACAGAACATTCTCAAATCCACATGTTGCACGATACCTGTGCAATTGTGTTCAGCCACCACAATCAACACGTAATGGCTGGCGTACAGTAAATGAAGCCGCAAATAAGTGGCACATGTGTTGTGCACATAGCACAACACCCGGCCTGTGTCACCCTGCGACCATAGCCACAAATCGCTGTGTGCACACCCACTGTCCTGATGGTGGCAAGGATGACCACTACGTAATTAGGCCAAGGACATACCTGCATGGAGCAGAATGGGACACCACTCACACAGACTGCAACATGACAGTCCACAATGGTCATGAGCCCATGCCATCCACCTGTCGTTCGCACGAGCACAACTACTGTTGCACAGTGTGCCGGATGTGTAAGTACCAGGTATATGAGGTGAGGCATCGCACACATATGTCCGAACGAAATCAGAGTAGGCACAGTGCCTCAAACATACATGTGAATTGCCACTCCAGCCTACTACAGGTTGTTCCTGAGGGCTACGACTCTGAATGCATTGACAATGCAGAGTGCTCAAATTACATCTTGACCCTCAGGAATCGCATATGCATGTCAGATGCACCCAGCACAGAGTACACTTACAACCCACTGCATCACACAACAGACATCACATTACCCAGATTATGGGTAGGCTGTGGACACATGCTGCCTCTCACAGCAAAAGACACCATCCCACAATACTGTACACTTGCTTGCTGCTGATGCCCCTACAAACGTGCATCCGGCACAGGCTGTGTGACTGTCAAGATGCAGACCATTAGTGGTGAAATGCAGCGCCGTGCTAACCTGACAATACGAGGGGGCATCCCCCGATTCGTCTCCGCCACGTAGTCGCTCATCCGGCAGATGACGTCACACCCTTTGTGGAATTGGCTGCACTGTCGGTTACACATACACAGAGGCATCAACTTGGATGCAATGGCTCATCACAAGGCCTTGGGCTGGAGGACTTCCAACTGCAGGGATGGTACACAAGAGGGTTGAAATATCACTCATACACCTCTCATCATCACCCACATCCACCAATCACAGTGGCATGATGCTGACCCATCCAAAATACTCAGAGATGTGTAACAGAGCCAAGAAGTAATCGGACATGGCATGACAGCATGTGTACACCACACGTGAATGCATGCTGGTGGGAGTGTGTACACAGTACCTGTCCATCCCATTCACATGCAGGATGCCAGCACATTGAGCAATGTGTAGTCTGCCCACATCTACTGTCCATTGTCAGGTAGACCAACACATAGATGACAAGGCAACACATCTTTGTGGGTGGACTCACTGTGTCCAACACTGCGCAGCCCTCAACGTACTCGCCCTGTGAATGGCTCACCCCGCAATGGAGGTCACATTCAGTGCCACTATCTCTCACACACATCCCTATCACAAGGCCTGGAGTGTTCAATCGACAGGGCTGAGTTTGCGCATTTCCGGAGAGTTGTGAACAAAAGACACATGTAACCCACTGTACAGTCAGTGTTATTTCCTTCTAGGATTGGGCGGTCAATGTGCAGCCCAGGTCTGCTGAGACTGAGAAGGCCAGCAGGGACCCAGCCAGCCATTCACACATGCAATAACTGCCCTGAGTCCTGCATTGCCAAGTGGCTGCGTCACTGGATGTCTGACATGAAAATGCCATGTACCACCACTCGGGAGGGACATGCATGGGAAAGCGCCAGAGAGCCTACATACCCCTTCCACCTGTAGTAAGCATGGTAAGCAGTGCATGTTGGAACCCCACAGGCTCTGACTCATAGTGCTGTGGATCAACATCATGTGTGTCCCCCACATGCACTCCCACACACACTGTAGTTGTCTTACACACACAACTTTTGCAAGAAATAGCCTTGGGCAGTGTGCGTGGAGCTCGGAATCCAGGATCTCCAGCTCCTCGCTGGTGAGTGGACCTGGACATATCTTCAGAGTCGTCGACATGAAGGTGGACAGGTGGCAGCAGCAGCAGGTGTTGTTGAGGGATGCCAGGCAGCAGTCCCTGGAAGCTGTGGTAATGCCGGTCTCCCTCCCACACTCATATAGCCCCCTGGGGCTGTTTCAGTGGGTCCAAGCTGCTGCAATTGGTGTACCATGTCTGCCTACTTCAAATGCACCCAATGGCCTGCTCCGAGCTGTCCTGGTACGCTTACCTCTATAGTCGAACATGCAGGATGCAACCGCGAGGGCCATTAGAGTTGGCCTCAAGGGCCTGGTCCATGGCGGGTACAGTCCGCTGGTGCCATGTGGAATCCACAGTTTAATGTGCGCCATGCATTTGCAGGTGTGGCCATGATTTGTGTGTGGGAGCATGTCCACACTAGACAGGGCCACTTCATGCTGTGTGCATAGGCATTGACGGACAGTGCTCAGCCTCCACATGTCTGTTGGCACATCATCATGTACACATTAGCATGGGAGCATGGGATGTGCAAATGCACACACATGCCATATTTCTCAATGTACATCTCCCACTTGGCACGTGCAACGTTACGTGTCACTTGTGATGTGTATTTGCATTCACACAGCTGTGTTGTCATGGAGTTGTCAATGTGTACACCTGTCAATGTGTGTTGGAGGTGTGATACGTACAGTGCTGTACATTGGGTGAACTAGGGACATCATTGACTGTCTCATATCCCGTTGTGCAACAGGACCCACTTGTTTGGGCCGCTCAGCCTGTGTACATTGTGTTGTTGGTGTGTGCCATACTCACCCAGCCTCGGAAGCTGTGTCAGGCACAGCAGCTAGGTATATTGCCGTGGTGTTGCCGCTTCCCACATATGCAGTCTGTAATCATCATCATGCCTTTCAAGCTATTATGGCCTAAATCCCCATGTGCATGCTCATAGCAATGGTTTGTGTCAGTGGTCATTGCTATTGGTAAGGGGACCTGTGTAAGAGTATTGTAGCTGTGCTGTCCCTACTTGTCAGCTGTTCTGTGATTCTATTGCTTTGTCAGTAATTTTAGTTTTGTGTATGTGAAAATGCCATGTGGTGTGTTGCATTGACATGTGTCCACTTCCATCTGTCCTAGGAGGAGACCAAACATACATCGCCCCTACCAATTGCTGGCAGACATGGAGGATGTGGAGGTTATACGGAAATTCCGTCTGGACCGACCCACCCTGAATCACCTATGTGCAATGTTGGAACCCCACCTTTGTCCTCGCAGGGTGTATCCTACAGCATTCACCCCCACGGCTAAGGCGATGGCTGCACTGCATTTTTTCGCAACCGGATCTTTCCAACACATGGTGGGCAGTGGAGGTGAGATGTCCCAGCCCATGTTGAGCATGGTGCTACGGGATGTCCTGTCAGCTATGATGCTCTACAGGAACCGGTACATCCGATTCCCCAGGGCTCGTGATTTGGCGGCAGTGAAGGGTGCTTTCTATGCCCTTGGACGCATCCCCCACGTTGTTGGTGCAATTGATTGCACCCATGTTGGCCTTGTTGCACCACAGGCCATGGAGCACATCTATAGGAACCGGAAACATTTCCACTCCCTGAATGTGCAAGTGGTGTGCCTGGCGGACATGATTATCACACACGTGTGTGCGAAGTTTCCCGGATCCGCCCATGACTCGCACATCATGCGCCACAGCATCCTCCCACGAATGATGACCAATCTTCAACCGGACCGTGCATGGATTGTTGGTGAGTATGCATACTCGTGTAGCGTGCTGGGTGTGACATGCTGTCTTGTATCCTGTTGGAATTGCAACGATTCTCTGTGTTTCTCACACCCAGGTGACTCTGCATATCCTAACGGGCCTTGGCTGCTGAGCCCACTACGTAATCCTAGGACACCAGCTGATGTCAGATACAATGAGGCACATGGGAGGACTAGACGTGTGGTGGAGCGGACTTTTGGACTCCTGAAGTCCAGATTCAGATGCCTGGACCGCACCGGGGGTGCACTGGCATACTCCCCACAGAAGGTGTGCCAGATAGTTGTGGCATGCTGCATGCTGCACAATCTCGCGATTCGCAGGCAGGTCCCCCTGATAGTGGATGACGGTGATCAGCCAGGGCCCCCGCCTGCAGACCAAGCCGTGTCCAGTGACGAGGACAGTGGAGAGGAGGAAGCAGTGAATGAGCGTCAGCAGCTCATCGCCCGCTACTTCACTTGACGGTGAGTGACCATGTACGACGGCTGATGTTGCTGTAGTTGTGTAGGTGTATGTGTGCATTGTCACGGCGGCCTATTGTTCACTGAGTGCTGTGTGGCAATGGTCCATGTCCAGGGTAGTATGCCACTGACAGTGGCTGTAGCATTGTGCCCTGTTGCTCTGTGAGATGTGTGTACATTGCTTAAACTTGATGTCAAGTACTGTGTGATGAGTGTGTGACACACACATTCAATGGACTCTTGTTCTGTTTTTCACCCCTAGGTCCCTACAGCCTCTCCTGGCCTATCGACATACCACACTCCAGATGCATTTCTGATCATGGTGACGGTTGCACATCCTTGATTAAACACAGAGCAGATAAAACAGAATGTGATCCAGGTGTATTTATTTTAAGCGGTGACGTGATTGTGGGCAAGGTGATCACAAAAGTGGTGCATGCTGAAACAATGAGTTGACGGTCATGTCCGCGTGATGGTCAAGGTGTACCCATGTTGTTCTGGGTCCACAGTCCGACAGACACATGCCATTCACATGGCAGTGTGGGGTAGGATAGTAGTCCAAGTGAATGCAGTAGATGGCCACCGTGGCTGGCTGACTCACTGGCGTTTGGAGCGTGCAAAGTCTTCTCTGGACACCTGTTTCCTCTTCGGACGACCCCTTCCACGTTTGAGAGGGGGGTTGTGTTTGTGGGCTGCTGGTGGTGGCTGAGGATTGCCCACTCGCTGTGGACGCAGGGGAACTGGATGTTGCACGACCCTGCGCACCAGCAGGTGGTGGCGGAGGTGGTGTGGTTGGCCTTGATTGGGCCCTCACCACCACCACTAGCTGGCCCATGAGGTCGACAAGTTGGCCCATACGGGTCACGAATTGGCCCATATGGGCGTCCATGGACCTCACCCCAAGGACTTCCCGCGTATCGGCAGCTGACCGGGCCCATTGTCCCTGGGCCTCTTCATAGGCCCCAAGGACTCTGGCGATTTGCGGCAGGGCTTGGCTCCCAGGCTCTGATGGCGTTGGCCTGACCCTGCTCCTCCCACCTGAACTGCTGCCACCGACCTGCCCACTCGCCACATTGGTCACCCGGGGCCTCGTTCTGGCTCCCAGGGTCGATGTCGACGTGCGTACCACCCCTTGCGCAGGGTGAGTGGTCAGGGAGGCCCTGGTGGTGGTGGTGGTTGCGGCGGTGGTGGTGGCCGCAATGACTGTGGCAGCAGGGGCCTGGGACTGGTCACCAGCCCTGGGAGATGGGTTGGTGGGTAGAAGGGGTCCTGGGGAGCGGTTGCGCCCTGCCACACCAGATGTGCCTGGTCGGGAGTCCTCGTCCGAAGAGGTGTCCAGGTCTTCCACATCCGTGAGTCCGGGTGGAGGGCTTGTGGACTGGCTGTGATGGCTGCTGTCTCCCTCTCCAGCATCATGCTGTTCGTCACCTGTGGTGCGGAGACGAAAGGTTATTGTGTTGCACCTTGCAAGGTTTGTGTTAGATGTCTGACATTCACAGTTTGTGCACAGTTGTGCACTGATTTCCCAGATGCGTGTGTATGGCTCTACAATGTGTGTGCGTGATCAAGGCAATGGAATAGTGTGATGGGTGCATGTGGCATGGGACGGATTTGGAATGCCAATCGGTGTGTGTTGCAGTACCCCTACATTTTGTGGCTTTGGTGGAAACGGGGTACAGCCCCATGAACGCTTTTGAGATGAAATATGTTTTTGGGGTTCAAATGAACCGCTTAGAAACGCAGATGGGAAAAGGAGTACAGCTCCATCAACGCTTTTGATATGAAATATGGTTTTGTGGTCCATACTGTGACATATGGGTGCAGAAGGGGACATGTGTTTTGGCCACACGACACTACAGAGACAAAGGTGTGTGTATGTCTGACATACCCAGCATATCTGCTCACTGTTGTCATTTAGGGACATTACACTGCAAGCATTGTAGTGAGTGAGTAATGTAATGTTGCCACACAACGTATTGCAGATGGGACAATTCCTTGGTGTGCGTGCTACCCTCAGCCATGTGCAGCAATGCAGTGCTCTTGGGGTGTTGACTATATTAGGTATGTTGTAAATCGCAGTGTGACGTGCGCTTCACACACTGCAGACACATTTTTGGTCATCGGCAGGAATCTTTGCTGAACTACTGTATATGGGACAACTGTTTAGATGATATACCTTTCATGACACTGGGGCTGAAAGATGAGATGGCTGAGATTTTGAATGTGCATTGTGTAGCTGTGTGGTTCATGGGTCCAGTGGTGTATGTGACATTACTGGGGTTCCACTCTGTTACATTGAGACAAGATAGACTTACATGGGTGATGTTGTACAATGTCAACGGAACAAGCAGACACGACTACATGGGCAAGACTTCGATGGTGTTGCTGATGTGTGTGATGACTGGCACAGTGCACGCCATGTGGGTCAGTACTCCAGTGAGACTTGTGCATGCAGACGTGACTCCTTACGTGTTACTGTATTTGAGATGGCTCATGTGGACTATGACTCTGTAATTCATGTCTGTGTGCACATTAGTCACATGATTATGACAGGGAGCAGTGCTACCTGTTCCTCTGCTACGTGACGTGTCCCAAATGTTAGTCGTAGTACAGTCCTCAGTCCTACAGACACCCCGCCCTGTACAGTAGTCTACCTACTTGTTGGTTTGGAGGGAGCAATGCAATGGCTACCACATGGTTATGAGAGGGAGGGGTGCTCCATCTTGCTGGTCTGTGGGAGTGGGGGCCGTGTTGTGAGTTGTGGTGATGGCTTACCACCCACAGACACCCCTCCATGTAGGGAAACATATCTACCTGTCGGGTGAAGGTGTGCACTGCAATGGCTGACACATGGGTGTGGGGAGTGCTCCATCTTGCTGCGCTGTAGGACTAGGGGCCTGGTGGGGGTTGTACTTCTGCAGTCCCCCTCCGATACACGGACTTTGTGGTAAGGCTACTTACCTGTTACTTGTTGGTTAGTGCAGCTATGGCTGACACATGTGTGTGGGTGTGGGGAGTGCTCCTTCCGGCGCATCTGGGGTACAAGGGGACCTGGTGGGAGTTGTGGTGCTGGCTGACTGTACACATGCCCCCATGGTTTTGTTTGTTGGTACCTTTGGGCTGAGTGTGTGGGAGTGTCTGTTGCATGTGTGAGAGATGTCTTGTGGATTGTGTACTGGACATGGGGGTGTTTGGCCCTCGGAGCTATGGCATCCTGGTAGTGCATGACAGTACATAGCGGTGTGCTGGTATACATTTGTTTGTACTTACCAGCCTCCACTCCCCCTGGTATTCCGGTGAGACTCTCCGGATGTAGAATGCCTCGCACCTTCTCCTCCCACGCCTTGAAGGTCTTGAATGGCGCGGGATTTCCGCCGCCAGTCCTGTCAGCCAGCTCACGATTCTTGGCCTCCTTCTTCCTGACCACGCTTTTCAGGTCGTGCCACCTCTTTGCAATTTCACCCCGGTTGCGTGGCACGTTCCCAACTGCATTCACCTGGTCTACGATCCTGCTCCACATTCTGTTTCTGGTGGCTACTGGTGTCTGTTGGACCTGGTTCCCATAGATTTGTGGGTGCACCTTGATGATCTCGTCGACCAGGACCGTCAACTCAGTGGCAGTGTACTTAGGCATTCTTTGTGTTGCCATGGTGTGTGGTTTGGTATTTGTGGTGCTGGTGGGTGGGTGTGGTGTGTGGTGTGGTGTGTGATGTGCAGGGGGTTAGTGGTGCCGGTGTTTCAGTGGTGATGGTGGTGGTGGTGTTGGTGATGAGTGTGATGTGTGCGTGTGTGTGGTATGCTACTTTCCTTTGTGGCTCTCTGGGTTCTCTGCTGTCGTCTTCGCTTTGTAGTAGTGCAAGGGATTGTGGTCTGTGAAGGGGCTGCTTTTGTACTCACCTATGTGGGTGTGTCATGATGGGCTGTCGTTTTCAGGTGTGTTGTGCCTGGTGTCCTGGGATTTGTAGTTTTTTTGTTTTGCCAGGGGGGATGTGTCTTTGGGATGTGTTCTGTGTTTGGGTTTTTTGGCGTAGTTTGCTGTGTGGACTTGTTGGCCATGTTGTATGTATTTCTTTGGTCCGCCAATGATTTCCATGCACGGACGTGGCCGCCAGGCCTTCCGCCGTGTCAGTTATTCATCACTGTTGTTAACCGTTGCGGGCGGGAAATATGTGGATTTACCGCGCTCATGTCGGGGAGATCATAATTTCACGGCCGGTGTCTCGGTCGTCAGAGCGGGTGGATTTGTGTTGTCGGGCGGGATTGCGTCCGTGGCGGACGGATAATCTTCTACTCTGACATGGACGGGCGGAATTTTCTGTGTTTTTACCGCCGCGGGCGAAGGTTGCTTCGCGACATCATAATTGCTCGGTCGGTATTCCCATGGTGCAGGCGGGCGGTTTTTTCAGGCTATAGTAGATGGCGGATTTTTTACCGCCGGTTATCGTAATGGGCCCCAAGGAGTCTAAAGAATTGCACTCCATGTTATAAAAGAAGTAAAATAAACAGTAGGATTCAATGCAAACACAAGGGGTGCTCAAGAAGAAATGACTGCCCAGGTCATTGATGCCAAAAACATGGAAATATTTTGCATGAAGGGGTCTATAACCCCTTGACCGCGATCGGAATTCCGCTCGTGTGCTGGACATTCCGATCGCGGGTGGGGTCGTGACGAGCTCAGCTCGTCATGCGCACAGCGCTACCGCGCAGCATGACGAGCTGAGCTCGTCATGAGCACGGAAGGGGTTAAGAAAACTTATAAATAGCATTAGGAGCATCCTAATATTTAAAACTGAATCATGCTTGCTAAAATATGCAAACATTGAAAGCAAGAATTGGGGTACAAAGAAAAGACTCTCAAGAAAGGTCTTGTTGTTTGACACACAAAGAGTAAATTGCAGGGGCTCTTCATTGGGTAAAAGGCATTGCAGTTGTTGCAAATAGTTAGATTTCTCAAAGTGCATTTATTGTTACCATATGTAGACATATAGGTTGTGTGTGCACATACATCTCCCATTTCCACAGTTGAAATATCCTCCTACTGCCGGAAAGCCCCAGGCAGCAGTCACAGTGAAAGGAGAAGGACAATGTATGTAAGATTATTCTACTAGATCATCTATAGTTTTTCAAATGGGGCATCAATGAGTGAGACCATGTGCCAATGATGAAGCGAAGAATAATTTTCTTACTGTACATGTGGATTCTAAGTCATGACCCAGACCATTTTGCCTTTGGTTTCAGACGATTTAGGTGACAGTAAAGGTTTTCTAGGGCAGAACCATGCTCTTTATCTGTCGCTTCTTACGAGATGGCACAAATAGCCTCTTTCTATGAAGCAGTGGCATAACATAGCCTTAGAGCCCACTGTAGCGGGCTCTACTGGTCATTAAAGGCCCGCTCCAGCGCTTGGCTCAGGCCCTTAACAAGGGAGCGGGCCTTTAATGGCTGGTAGAGCCCTCTACGAAGGGCTCTAAGGCTATTAGACCATTCCACCCCTAGAGGGCAGAATGTTCTAATTTGTAAAACAAAGGCCTCACAGAGCCCGAGGGGGTTGAAATTCCCTCGGGCTCCGTGAGCCCTTTGTTAAAACACTGGAATTTTGGAGCTCCGGGCTTCTAACTTTAGAAGCCCGGCACACTCCATTGTTTTCAGTGGAGTTCCCAACATTTCAATGTTCTAATGTCTCTGATTCTCTAAAAAAGTCTTCTCTTCTTTTGAACTTGTGTCAGAGATATAAAAATTGCCTGAATGGGAGATTGTCCCTGGGTGATTTAGGATGGTGACTGTAAGAGTGAATGGCACTCTGTTAGCTTCTGTAAGAGAGTGGTGATCCAGCACGAGGCCAATGCTTAATCAGGGATCAATACTCAATCACATCACAGAACAATGGACCATACACATTCACCCAAATCCCTGATGCGCTGGGGTAAATATTTATAAAAGTTCAATTCTCTTTCTCATTAAAATTCATATATGGCATTTCCAAAATACTTATCTAATTTATACATCAACTTTCACTCTACTTGGTCGATGAACCAATTAGTTGAATAGTTGATGGTAATGATACTTCTTATCTGACTAATCATTCGATCAACTAAATAAACACAGACTCTCGTTGAAGTTAATAAAGTTTATCTCAAATTAAATGGAAAAATGCTCAATGCATACGGTTACAAATGCAAACAATGAACTCACAAAGGGAGAGAAAACATCAGCAAATCAGATAGAGACAAACTCATCAATCAAATAATGACATTGTGCATGAAGGAGTGGATAGATGAAGAGACAAAAGTTTCAGAGACAAAATACATTTGCAGATAAATTGTGCAAGAACGAGTCAGAATAATACAAATCCGACGGATTTGTAGAAAACTACCCCTATGGCCAAAGTGATGGTGGGGGTCCCCTGAAATAGAGTCAGGGGACAAAGATTACAGGGACAGGAACGGGACATGACAGGAACAGCTAGGCCTCTCTGCAAACCGACGAACAGCGAAGCATCTCCCCTCTCTCTCTCTGTAGCCAGCCTAACCAAACTACACCCCTAAAGGCACCCCAGTTATACCCTAAAACCTACATGTCCGTCCCACATCAGTTGTAACATTTAACGTAACTAAAAAGTTGATTGGTGGACTTTGGGGGTGGTATGTCACACCATGGTGACTTCACTCATATTTGGGCTTATTCTTTGTTTTATGCCCATTCCCATGAACTCATAATTGTTCCGTTCATACGATTTAATCCATGTTGCAATTGTATATAATTTTAAGCAATGTCCACGGTCTGTCACATCCCTTGGCAGACGATCATCACATTGGCCTTCAACCCTTTCACTTCTTCTGCTGTGCTCAGGGCTTCAGTGTGCCTTTGTCAGTTCAACTTCACTCAATTTATCCTGCCCCTCCTTTATTCAGTCAAGTTAAGGAAAATGGCGTCTTATCCAGCTCACTATAGCAAATGGAAAATGAACATTCATTAATTATATGATAATGTAGTTTTCACTGATTACCACCCACCTTTGCACTATTCCCTGTTAACGTTTTTCCTAGCATAGCTTTATGCAAAAACGATATTATTTATTATTTCAATGCAACCTGCAACATGCAAACTACGAAATGCACATGCGGCCTAGTCATGCATTTTTTCTTGTTTCTTTCAAAGCATAATGTAAATACGGTTTAAGTTCTTTCATGCGTTATCTCACGTTAGTGCATGCATGCTCAAAGCAGTTTTCCCTTGTGTTCATGTAAGGTGCACGTTAATTTTCTATGACTACTTACTGTTAGTACGTATTATGGGGGTATTCATTCGAGCAGGTTTCTTTTTGCGAAATCCTGCTCCATCAGTGGTATAAATTCTGTTGTCAAGGTAGCTGACCTTGTAATGTTCAGAAGTAAATTTAAATTGAGGGCTCTGGTTGTCAAGCCCTAGGATGTAAGATTCAAGCAACCCCAACTAAGCCATCCAAAAAGAGAAAAAAATAATCTATATACCTCTGCCACAACTTCCTGTTTTTCAGAAAAATATATTCTTCTGTTTCAAATGGTCAAAATATAGGATTGGGGAAAACATGTGACCATTGCTATTCCCTTTACTTGTAGGAAGTAATACTTTTGTGGCAGAAGCAAGTTGTAGCACCCATCTCATTAGTGGTCGTTGTTGTTAAGAGTCAGGTATTAGGTTTGGGAAAGACTTTTCTTTCCTATAATCCTAAATACCATTTGGAAAATAATGATCTTGCCACTAAAATGTATTGTTTGAATTCTTGAAGTGTTTTCTCTAGGTTTTCTAGAGCGATTTTTGCATTAGAAATAATATTTCTAGCAATTTTTTTTTTAAGATTTGCAATCTCTCCAGTTTGGAAATGGATACGGTGTAGGGCTGTTTTCAATCCTTATACGATCCATTGATGGGAACAGTTTGTTGGTAATTGTCTGCTAGCTAGGATCTGGGCCAGGAATCAATAGACCACTAAGTGGTCAAACACTAGGGGGCATATTTACAAGAAGTTAACGCCACCAGAACGTCACTTTTTCCGACATTCTGTTGATGTTAAGTCTTTCGCCTTATTTACAAGGCGGCATTAGCCCATTAACCTAGCAATGACAAGTGTCAAAGTGTGACAGAGTGCTTTAAATAGGAATTGTTTCGTATACGCAGGAGAAAAAGATATCATATCTTAGATGGTATGTAATAATTAGGGCTGCCTGTTTTCCATTTTTACTGATTTGTACAGATAAATACAGACAGAAAACCATGTATTTTCCTGTCTGTATTTATTTTTAGATGTGTATAAAAACGGAAATTGGGTAGTTTTTGAGTGATTCTAAATGCTGTCAATCATGACTGCCAGGCCAATAGCTGTGTGGATTGACAGGCAAGGGGATTAAAAAATATAGGGATTTTAATAGAGAGCCTTAAACAGCAGTAGATTTACACAACCTTGATACTAAAATGTACATATTTTCTTACAAGTGCATATTTTACCCCTGAGTGGGTATATATCATTGAAATCTGTCAGGCATTCAGGCACAAGTGCACATTAACTGGTTAAATAAATGCAGAAATATACACATTTCAGCTACATTTTTTCACAAAACCTAAAGTAAATATGGATAAATACAGGTAAAATTTGCAAAAAATAAATATGGATAAATACAGGCGTAAATGACAAAAATATAAATACCATAGAACCGGGAGCCCTACTTGTAAATAATGCCCCATTCATGCAGCACTTAGCGTGAAAGTGAGGTGCAATGGGTGTTGCAGTGGGTGTTCCGCCGCAACACCCATTGCTTTTTGACGCTGCCCCATATTTACTAGGTATGGGGCAGCGACAAAAAATAACCAGGGAATACCTGGACTTAAGCAGGCGATACGAGGAGAAATGTTTTATTTCTCCTTATATTTTGCTCTTTCCATGTGTGCTGCATTCTGCAGCAGACATAGAAACAGCAAATCGCCTGTAAAGATTGTTTAGGTGCAGGAAGGTGTCCCTTCCTGCACATAAACAATCACTCCTGCAGCGCAGGCATCCTTGCAATATGGCGCAAGGGTGCCTGCGCTAGCGCTAGGCAGCTTCCTTAGCACTAGCGGAAACACAGGGGTGCACCACATTCTTGTAAATACGACGCATCCCTGCGGTTTGAAACTGACGGAGCACGGCATTACCAATTTTGGTGTAACAGTGCGCTCTGCCAATTTCTAGTAAATATGCCCCTAGATTTTTCCGCATAAAAAGAGACAGTCTTTTGCTGTCATGATGCAAACATCAATATATAGATAAGACTCTTAGCAATGACCATTGCAAGTATTCTTATAGAATAAATGCCCCTGCAGACAAATGCAGGGGCGTAGCTACCACTGGTGCAACATGTGCAGTGGCACCGGGGCACAGAGCCCTGCAGCATTACTCAGTGTTCGCCCTGTGGTGCTGGACCTGTGCTAGGTCAGATATCAGAAATTGAAACTTATTTACTCTCATAGATAAGCTACATATTTCAAAAGATGGATTTTTATTTATTGGCAACTGATGACAGCCCGAATCAGAAATGGATACAGAAAAACCAAAATAAACAAATAAAAACATAGGATAGCAAATAATTAGACTACACCTTCACACCCATAACTGCCAACGAATAAAACAAACAGGCTGTAATGTGTAGTGTGTGCAGCAATGTTGGCAGCAGCATCCTGAAGCCAACCAAGCTGGGGTTAAATTTAGAAGCTTAACGTGGGAATCTTGTTAGAAAAATCTAGAGCTTTGTCTGTGCAAAGGTTTCAGGAAAACACCATGACTAATGTGGTCTCCATAGCAGCGATGACCTTGAGGGCACTGTATCAAGTTGCATACACGTTGAAAAAAGACAAAAATCATAATCCAGCTGATGAAAAATTGATTCTGACAGCTGCTCTTGTCATGTGCAGGACAATGACTGGTGACAGGGCAAAACCTAGCTGAATCCTGGACTACACAATCAGCTGCTTCCTCCCTGCCATGCAGAAAATAGAAATACAAAGCTCAAATACCATTTGAGCAGGGGCTAAGGTAGGACCCAAGCCCCTGCAGCAGGGCAGAATGGGGTTGCAACTGTGCAGGCAGGAAATAGAATAATCCTCCCACCCTTTAGGGGCCCCTCAACCCTTAAGGGAGGCACCCTTTCAGCTCAAAGCCAATGAATAGCTGTGAGATATGGAAGACTCAAGGCCACCCCTTCACATTCTACAGGGGGGCATAATTTTTTGTTACACCACTGCCATGAGGGGGCCCCATATCAGCACAAAGCAGATGAATATCCAGGAGATAGGGAAGTGTAGGGGCCCCTCACCAGATTCTGCAGGGTGGCCCCATCATTTTGCATTACGTCACTGCATTTCGAGATTCAGGGGCATATTTAACATAATTCCATGCAGGGCAACACAGCAAGCCACCTTGCTGCTCTGCGTTGCATGAATGGGAAAAGGGAGGAATGTGGCATATCATACGGCACATTCCTGTCCTTTTCTTGGACTGGTGCACTTCAGGCAGCCTAGCACCAACGCAGGCTCCTTTGCACCACGGTGCAAGTGTGCCTGCATTACAAGGAGAACTGTTTTGTGCAGGAAGGGATACTTTCCTGCACAAAAACAGTCTATTGAGGCATTTTCCTCTTTCTATGTGTGCTGCAGATTGCAGCACACATAGAATGAGGAAATAACGAGGAGAAAGAAAGATATTTTTCTCCTCGTTAGGCCATCCTCTGGGAGGCATAGCGATTTTACTCAATGCCAGGCTTACAAACCTTGGTAAATCTGGGATTGCATGAATTCCATGGTTGATGCCTGGGAAAGCCCATGTTCCACCCATAGAACGCCTCTCAGAATGAAATGTAATGCAATGCAGCGCAATCTGCTGCATTGTGTTACTTTTTTTTTATAAAGGCACGGAATGCGACGCAAATCGCCCCTTGCCTGGCATTGTAAATATCTATTAGCATTTTGCGTCATGGATGCGCCAAAAAAAGTGGTGCAACCATGACTCAAATTTGTAAATCTGGCCCACATTTTATATCAAATATGGTAGAAAGAAGTGCTGAACAGTACCTCTAAATGTGTTCTGCAGTGCCATATACCAGTGGATTTTTTTCTTAGCCATGTGAAACCCAATTTTAGGAGTGACTTCTGAAAATGTTTGCAATCTCAAATAGCTTACACAGCTATAAGTGGAAAGCCTGTGTTGCAATATGTTCAGATAGTGTTACCACCAGGTGTGGCAGTAGGGCAGATTTGGAAGTCAAGGTTGTGTAGGTCACTTAGCACAATGGACCCATCAGGTGATACACCATATGTTCCTGCAGCTGGAAACAGCAACAATCACATTTACAGATATTGTTGATAACCAACGTTGATATCATTAACTCAGACACAGCTAACAAGTTTGTCTATGTTTTCAAATGGAGGCTCAGCAATGTGATTTGCTGTCTCACATGAAATCGGATAGTCGTGAAGAAAAGTAATGCAATGTGTGTACAGACTGAACATGTTTTTTGTTTGTATATTTTAGGCCTGGCCCTTTTGACAGGTTTATCCCCAAACTTTTTGCCTTTTGCCTCCTATTTTTCTGACCCTTTTTGGTGGCCATAGGATTCTGGGCACTTTACCACTGCTGATCAGTGCTAAAGTGCATATGCACTCTGTGTAAATTGTGACAAAGATTGGTTATCCAGGATTGGCATATTTGATTTACTGGTAATTCCCTAGTAAAGTGCGCAGTGTGTGCCAGGGCCTGTAAATCAAATGCTACTAGTGGGCTTGCATCACTGGATGTGCCACCCACATGAGTAGCTCTGTAAATGTTTCTCAGACCTACCACTGTAGTGGCTGCGCGTGCAGTTGTAAACTGCCATGTTGCCCTGGCAAGTGCACCCACTTGCCAGGCCCCAACATTCCCTTTTCTTACATTTAAGTCACCCCTAAGGTAGGCCCAAAGTACCCCCATGGGCAGGGTGCGGTGTATGTGAAAGGTAGGACATGTACTGGTGTGTGTGACATGTCCTGATAGTGAAATACTGTGTATTTAGTTTTTCACTGTTGAAAGGCTATCTGTTCCATAGGCTACCATGGGAGTTGCTTTGTAACATTTTACAAGCATAACTTTCCATAGGGACAAGATAGAAAAATGAAGTTTAGGCTCTCTGAACTCAGAATTTGTTAACGTACCTTTTGGTAAAGGTGGTTTTTAAATTCTGTGTTTGAAATTGACACTTTTAGAAAGTGATCATTTTCTTACTTTACCATCTTGGGTGCATCTGGCTGTTTGTGTATTCAGCGGCTGGTGTTTGAATGACAGGAGCTGGGGATGTGCATTCACTCTAGACAGTCACTGGGGGGGGCGGAGGTGTGCCCTGCCTTGCCTGGGTGACTCTTAGCTGGGTTGAATAGACCTGGTCTGCATTTAGAGTGGTGGGAGAAGTTTCGCTTGCACCTGATTAGGCTGTGTCTCCTTTTCACAATGCTGTCTCCGCCCCCTGTGGTCATGCTGCACCAGGGAGGACAGGACTGGTTTTGACTGGGTTCAGAGACCCTTACAGCAAAGAGAACAATTACAAAATGGGATATAAGTTTTGGACCTAAATCCCCGGGACTTTAGATTACTTCAAAGAACAAGAGGACCCTGCCAAGAAGAAGAGCGGAAGGACTGTGTGATGAGCGCTGCCTTTTCTGCATGAGGGGTGAGTTGGCCCGCAGTTGCTGCATCTGTCTGTGGTGGAGGAAAAGGACTGACTCTTTTTGCCCTGCTGTGGTAGCCTGCTTGTGAAAAAAGATCTCCAAGAGCTATTGTGTGCTTGCCTCCTGTTGGAAGTCTCAGGGAAATCAAAGACTTCATGGGAAAGATCCTTGCTGGATCTAAAAGTGACCTGCCTCATGGGAGAGCTGAGAAGCTGTGTGAGGAGCACTGTCCCTGATTTGCGTGGGGGTGAGATGCCTGCAGTTGCTGCTCCTATCTGAGGCGGTAGAAGGACTGGACTGTTCTTCCCCTTTATTATACGTAAAAGTGCTAAGGAATGCTTGGTTTTTCAAGTCCAGCGCGTGGAGAGCACTGTTGAAGGGCCCCTTGTGTGTAGCAGCAGAAGGGGAGAGCTTATTATTGAGGAAGTGCTCTCCCCCTCCCACCTGGCAGCCAGTGCATGTGTCTGCGCTACCGGCCACCTGTAGGGTAAAAGTGCATGGTGAGCGCATTGAATTTTGTTGTCCGAGTCCCAGGTGTGTGTGGGCTCACTCTTCAAATACGGCGGGCAAGTGGAGTGACCTCAATGCCATCACCGCATTGCCTAAGAGCTACCCGGGTACACTGCACGCGTCTACCGGGCCCGCCCCCAGGAGTCCTGGGTAGAGTGAGGGGCAGTGCGGGCTCAGGACGTGAAGCAGCCTGCACCGATCTGCCAGCTGCCTCCTCGGTGAGTAGGTCCCCGAGCGGGAACTGGCTGGCAGCTTGTGCCTGACATCAGGCAAAGTGAGGGCTTGGCTTGCTGCTGCACCGCACAAATGCAGGCAGCTGCCTGGAGGCCTTGATCGCAGGGGAAGGACCCAGCGGTGTCTCCCCACATTTGCCCTATACTCTGTGATCTCCCTGCAGGACCGGCTGGGGGAAAGCAGCCTCCTTTTTGTGGGCTGGGGGACCCGGCGAGGTCTCCTCACCCGCTTTGCCCATTCTGCCTGAAGCCGCAGCCCGAGCGAACGCAGGTAGCTGCTCCTACCAAGGAGAAGGGCACAGTGATTGCGGCGGCTGTACCACATGGTTGCAGGCAGCTGCCTTGAAGCAGTTGCATGCGCGGGGGACCCAGGAAGGTTTCCCCGCTGATGAGGGCAGTACATTCCTGCCCCCCTCTGTCCTGACCCATATATTCGGTGGAAGCCGTGCAGAAGTGCTGCAGCTGTATATTAAAGGGACAAAGTGGTGATTAGTGCCCAGTAATATCTGTAAATTTATATTAGCATGTAACTACCACATTTCCCTGCCCTAATGTTATGATGTAGGCCTTATACTGGCCAGGGTACCAAGTGTTATGTGCAGGGGCAGCATGATGTTTTCTGAGGTGTTATCACATGTGCGTTAGGTGTGATACAAAAAGCCTGTGGACAAATGTGCCAGTAACAAGTATTTGCTTTAAACACTAACTGTGATGTTTATGACCATTGACTTATGGCAAAGTGACTATTGGTTTATGTGCTTATGGTCTAATCTGATTTACATAACATACAAGGTGATTGTGGTCTAAGGTGTTTTACCTCTAATGGCAAAGTGATTTATGACAATTGCCTAGAGGTAAAGCAATTTATTATCCATGCATTTCTATGACAAGGGCCTAGTCAATCAATCAATCAATCAATCAATCTGGGGCTTTGAAAGCGCGCTACTCACCCATGAGGGTCTCAAGGTGCTGGGGGTGGGAGGGTGGGGGTGCAGCTCCGGGTAAACCGAAAAAGCCAGGTCTTGAGGCTCTTCCTGAAGATGTGTAGGGTAGGGGAGCGTCTGATGTTGACTGGGAGCTCGTTCCAGGCCTTGGCCGCGACATAGGAGAAGGCTCTTCCACCTGCTCTGGTTCTGCGGGAGCATGGGGTCTCTGCAAGGGCGAGGTCGGCAGAGCGGAGGTTTCTTTTGGGTACGTGGAAAGAGACTCTTTCGTTGAGGTATTTGGGTCCGATGTTATCCCAAGCGGTGGGAGAGGGTCCGAGGACAAGGACCTCTGTCTTCTCCGAGTTGAGCTTTAGGCAGCTGTTGCTCAGCCAAGCTGCGACGTCTTTCATTCCTTCCTGGAAACTGAATCTGGTGTCTTCGGGGGTCTTCATGAGAGAGAGGATGAGCTGGGTGTCGTTGGCGTAGTATACTATACTGAAGCCATGCTGTCTGACGATGGCGGCGAGGGGGGTCATGTAGATGTTGAATAGCGTGGGGCTGAGTGATGATCCTTGGGGTACTAGTGGCACAGTGATTTATGTGATTGTGGTCTAATGTGTTTTGTGTAGAATACAAAGGATATTTTTTATATAACCTTGTGTGGAGTCTCTATTGTGGTGTGTCTAGTGTGTCACTGGTGTGTGTGTGTGTTGCACAAATACTTTATACATTGCCTCTGGGATAAGCCTGACTGCTCTGCCAAGCTAACAATGGGGTGAGCAGGGGTTATCTTCAGCGTGTAACTCCCTTACCCTGACTAGAGTGGTGGGTTCTGCCTGGCTTAGGCGCATACCCTAGCCAACCAGAAACCCCATTTCTAACCTATATCTTTTATTGGTTATGCATACAAACAACATTCAAGTAGCATATATATCAAAAGTACTGTCATTATCAATGTGACAGGTATTAGGTATACAGGAAACATGATTTAACATCGCCGGTGTGCGTGAGACCACAGGTTTCAGTCACCTGTATATCAGTCAGCTTATTTTCAACCTCATGGGGAGTCACAGCTGCACCTTTTGGGGTGGGGGGAGGAAGATAATGCATCAAGTGCCTGAATTATATTGCCTGTAACCCACTACTAGGGGATGATGAGAAGAGGTATGGGGTATATTATTAGTGTAGTCGGTGGACCCATGAGCACAGCAGACATGGTCATCCCATGGAACATTGGGGTGCCTAACGTAGGAAGGGTTCCCAAATGTCATCAAGCTTTTGTAGTTCTTCGTTCAGCTTGTGGATGACCTGTCCATGGGAAGCTATATCTGCCATAATTCAAGTCCCTTCCTCTAGCATCGGGGGCTGTGATTGTTTCCAATGGTGAAGAATGCATAATGTGGCCACAGAGAGTGACGTGGCCAGCCACCGTTTCTTTGATTGGTAATTCCGTCCATGTCCTGGATATTGATCCAGCGCAACCCCTAATTGATGAACCAGGGACCAAGGAAATCTCTTCACACATAAACTGCTTAACAAACAACGGGGCACATCACACATTACCCATAAATGATCCCTGTAGACGGGCGCTGGATTTGGGAGGTTTAATTTGTCAGTTTTATTATGTACAATACTACACTTCACATTAATAACATTTATATATATTCCTAACTATTCGTAATCTCAACTGTCTTCTTCCTTTGGTCGATGGACCATTAGTTGAAGAGTTGATGGTGACTATGATTAACTAAACAGTTTAATACTTTAACTAAATAACCACAGAGTCGTTTATTCGATTAATAATTTTATCTTGTTAAATGCTCATAATTTAGATTGTCAGTGCACACACAAGATCACATATAAGAGAACAATTTATCAAGCAATGTAATCAGAATGAATCATTTGTATCGACATCAAAGCGTGCATAGGAATGGGAGAAGAGAAGGTACAGCATAAACACTTGCAGAAATATATTGCAAAATTAAAGCATTTAAGGAGGGTGATACCCACCAAAGAATAAGGAAAACCACTTCCTTGGCCGGGGTTGTGGCAAAGGGGTCCCCAGAGATAGGCTCAGAGGACAAAGTTAACAGGACAGATGCAGCTAAGTTTTTAAACAAATATAATCTCCCAATCCTATCTACCTTGATCTAGTTCTCCTCGGTCACAGTCTCCTCCCAAGCACTCCCGCAACGTTCTCGTACCTAAGGAGTTCTCTGGCTCAGTCTTGATCTGTTCTCTCTGTCTTGGTGCGCCTCCCTCTCGTTGTCTAGATGTTCTCTGCATTCTCTCTCTGCATGCTCGAATGTTCTTCTGATCTGATCCGAACTGAACTGCCACACCCCCAATTGGGATATCAATTATACCCTAATGCCTAACTCACTATCTTACAATGTTGCAGTATCAGTAGAAACTCGGCCTTTAATTGGTTGTCATAAATCATGCTAGGGTCACCTCATCCAGTTCTCCTCGCAAATCCATCCCATACCGGTTTTAACAAAGGAAGTATTAAGGATAAGTACATTCGTATACTACTAATATCAATAGTTATACATTTGTAACATTCTCATATTATGATATCCGCTTCGCATTCAAATTGCACGTAGCGATGGCTGTTCCCACAGTCGCTGTCACGTCTTGGCACATAAACAATAGGACACAGGTCAACATGGCCTTCACACGGATTACATCAGCTGGTGCACTCTGCAGTTCGTAAGCAGGCAAAACATTTAGGCGCATGCGTCCTCCGTACCGACCAAGACAACCACATGCTGGTTCAGACAAGAGGCCATTTTCATGCAGGCCCAATCTCGTACTAAAGTAAATAAACACAAAAGAATATTAATTCATGAAATAAAACCCATTATGGTTACTCTCCCACCATACTAATACCCTGTGTTAATTAATTCCTAGCGAAAGCTATTAATTTAAAGCAACCTTTTCGTTATTTGTGCACAACATGCAAAATGTGCAATGTACAACATAGCATAAACATGCATTAGTACGATTTTTCAAAGCGCAAACAGTTAATACGTGCTCATACCATCATGGTTTAGTATATTATGTAAAATGCGTTTGCCTCCTGTGTGAATGTGTGCATTCAGAGTTGGTTAGTCCATGCAGTCAATACATTATTATGGGGTTACTTAATTTCATGAGGATGTATTTACAAACCTCACTTCATCAATCCCCCTTTGATGGTTTACCATCATAAAATCCCTAAACATACGGTTTACCAAGTTATATAACTGTTATTTTGTCTTCTGGCCCTTGCTCCTTACATTTTACGTACAATTTTTCTTTAAAATCCTCCAATTCTATCTCTCTTTTCCTTTCTTTACGTTCCTTACTTAATTTCCTTTCTTTCTTTTCTTTGCGACTTTTCTTCACACAAACATAGGTTATTCGTATTATGAATATCATAACAGCTACAGAAACTATGGGGCATATTCACAAGGAGCTATCGCCGAATTAACAGCACTTTATCGCAGCCAAAGTCGTGATAAATTTACCTCCCCATTCACAAGCCGGTGTAAACAGCCCACAGCACCAGTTTACCCGCGATAGCAGCCGCAAAAAACATCGCCACAGAGGACCCCCACAAATATCGCTAATGAGATGCAGAGTAGGCGTTCCCGTGACAAAAGCCGAGACAACATCACACCTCAACATTCACATCGACCAGCCACAACGGCGATAAGAACACAAAACAGGCGATAAGGCGCGTTAGCACCAGGAAATTTACACCTGCTCTGACCTGGTGAAAAGTCGGACGGCAGCCAGCACCACAAAAGGGAGCACAGCCCAGGGCCACATCCGAAGGGCAACAGATGCCATGGAGCCACCCATCATGCGGCCCGGACACCCAAGAGGGCCACAACACCCACCTCCACCACCCCAGGACCCCAACCCACACCCAGAACACTCCCCCGGACCACCACAGACGCAGCGCAGACAAAGACAGCTTAACTCCAGGAAACGTACCAGCCGCACAGACCCAACATCTGACAATGTCACCGGTCCACTACAGGCTGAAAGGGACAACCAACCTACGCATCCTGACCATCATCGCCTAACAGGCCTACGGCACCAACACAGCAGACAACCAACATCCCACCCCACACAAAGCTGATGGCGTGGCTGCACCTGTTGGCCCCTGGGACCCCCAACCAACACCCGCCAGAGTCGGAGGAGTCTCACAGCCAGCCACATCCAAGTCCCCCACACCTGTCCTGGACATCACCATCACCCTGGTACCCCAGTCCCCATACGTACAACACAATGCGCAGGATCCGCTGGAGACCAAGCAAGGACCATACGCCCAAGCAGGATGCACGCACGTGTTGGGGGCAATACTCAGCACACATGTACTACCTGTGCCCCCTGGTGACACAGCACACAATCACCGCAACAGGAAGCACACGTCTCACACCAATGTGCAGGCAACAACAGAACACCGTGGAGCCCCCAACAATGTTGCCTTCAAATACACAGCCAGTGTGCATGATACCTTCATTCTCCGACAGTCCATCATCAACCAGCGTTCCCAGGATGGCAACAAGGGAAATGCACAGCCCCTTGGCAATATACAAATGAACACCCCACACACCTCAACTCCACAACCATGTAACTCACAACGCTGGCAATGCACACGTCACAAAATCACATACAATAGGCACAACAATATGCCCACCCACCAGACACGACAGAACAACTTACAATGTCCACATGGGCAAGCCCTGAACATGAGCCAGCAACGGCATGGCACCTCAGCCACATAATAGGCGAATGTGTGAAGGATGCAGTAAAACCATGATTGGGAAAGTACACAATGCCAAGAGTGCCGGAGATGTGCTGGACACCTCGCAGTATGCAGAACACACCCATATCCATGGCGACATACACGGCTTGTGTATGGAGTGTAGTGGACAGTGGACGCCACCATGTCACCCCAGCCAGTGGGGACCTCGCGGAAATGTTGCCTGTTATGCCCCCCCTAAGCATCAGCGGAGTGGGATGGCCCGGCGTACGCCACGCCAGCGTAGGGGTGTGAATAAAAACCACGTAGGCCTGAGCGTGGTCCTCTTCCGGAAAGACCCACGTCTCTGCCAGGGCGGTGCCTCCCACCTCGCCACGAGGCCGACGCCATCCTCGTGAGCGCAGTTGCCTGCGATGCCGTGTGCCTGCCGGACTCCGGCACGCTGGACCACGAACCCGTCAGGCCAGCCCCTGCGCAGCCAGGCCACACTGATCACCTTCCGACACCGGCGTGTGTCAAGGAGGGCCCACCACGTGCCGGCGCAAGCCCCAAGCCCGAGGCCCGAGACCTTGGCAGCCACCTCAGACCATCACGGCCTCCACGACACAGGCCCGCTTTATTCCTTTTTCGTTGACGTATACCACTGCCGCCCCCGGCCTACTCTTCGGACCAGTAGGTCCCATATGTGAAACTGTGTCCTGAGTCATGAATGGCAGTGACCCCAAATCCGGGCCAGCGGCCACAGCACCAGACCCCCGATCAGTGAGGCATAGTTCCATATGGGCATCTTGCGACACGTGGTGCCACTAACCCTGTTTTAACGTCAGCCGGCTACACGTGGTGCCACTAACCCTGTTCAATGCCAGCCTGCTACACGTGCTGCCACTAACCCTGTTCAACGCCAGCCGGCTACACGTGGATGAGGGACCAGGACTACCCTGCTGACCAGTAGGTCACACATCCAGCACCTAGTCGCAAAGCACGAATGGCGGAGTCCACACCAGTGGTCGCACGGAGAGGTGTAAGAGGAAGATGCTGCTCAGTCCGGACGAATGCCGGGTCACATACACGGAGGTGACCTTAACACGTGGTGTCACTGAACTTGAACGACACAGGCCGGTGGGGCCATCCAACCTATGCCGGAGACACTCGGTGAATGGGCCGTGCTGACCGCTGCCTCAGGCCTACACCACGGTCAGGTAGGTCACACATTTGGAACTGAGTCTTGATTACACCATGGCAGTGAACATTATTTAAGGCAGAGAACAATTCACAATACACCCTCCGATGTGGTGGCAACAAGTCTGTGCATGGCATCACAACCACACGTGTCTGTGGGCCTACGCGGACCACTGCCCTCGGCCTACGCTGCGCACGAGTGGGATCACAGATTTGGAACTGAACATCGGTAATTCAAAAGGCAGAATACATTTCTTCACACGCACGGAGGGGCGTAAGAGGATGACACGTTGCAGTCTGGAGGGAACAGGATCAGCGTCACGGAGGTGATTAAACACTACAGACAACTGCCACTGTGTCACTAACTCTGTGCCTCGCGAGCCAACGACCCGTGGCTGTGGGCCACTGCTGACCGCTGCCTCCGGCCTACACTGCGGTCCAATAGGCCACAGAGCCTTGATTTGGCATTCTTGGAGTTCACATATGTGTACCGCCATCATCGCAGACTGCATCCCCTCACAGCACCTGTGCCACTAAGTTTGTTCCCCGACATTCATGGACACTCACTAGTCGTACATTGGTGGCGTTTGAGTCTATGGACTAGGGGCTAGTTTTCATCCTCATGTAGCTGATCCCGAATTGTTGGTGCAAACGAGGGTTGCGCTTTCCACTCCTCCATTTGCTGCTTCCAGATAACATCAGACCTTCCGCATCATGCCCTGGAGGACACCTTCCACTGTCCCCCGAAAACCTCCGCAACATACACCTCGGACATTGATGAGGACCCGCTCAGGTCGCAAGGCCCATCTGACTGCACCGCAAGTCACCGTCCCATGGCTGGGTGCCTGTGCCGGCCGCAGTGCATCCGGGGCCACTAACTCTGTGCTGCTCAGGCCTGGGACCCCTTCTTCTGAGACATTGAATGGCCTCTGTAGCAATGGTCTTGGGGTCATCAACGCCATGTGTCTGTGGCCCTGCGCTGTCCGCCTCCTCCGGCCCCAACTGCGGGCCACCAGGGCCCACACATGGCATCGAGTCTTGACCGGCCCGGACGTCGCATCACCGCAGGAGGCACACGCCACCACCGCAAGGACCACCTCCAACCGCCATCTCCCAGAGTCGAAAGGTGGTCCTGACAGACCTACGGAGTTGCTCAGAGCTGTCGTGGATGCCATCATTGGCCTGATAACCTGCTCAGCACTCCAGGTGCCAGTGACTCAGTGCACCGCAAGCCATTGTCCGTTACTGATTGAGTTTTGTGCTGTTGTGAGGTTGCGCAGCAATGTCACCTCAGGCAGTATGGGAGACCTGGGACGTTGATGAGGAAGTTGATGCAGGTGTAACACACCCCACTGCATCTGCATCAGGACTAACCCGAAGGACACAATCCTAGCAATTTCTTCACATGAGCGCTCTTCTCTAGTGCCCCTACCTCAGTGCACTGCAACTCACGGAACCTCCAGACTGAATATTGGGTGACTCTCTGTCCTTACTCCGGATCCCTCCATGTTGCTCTGCATTTGACTCTGTTATGCTGGTGTTTTCTGTTTCCATTACACTGGTGTCCACTGTTCAGGTTGTTGGCAGCACCAAGCACTCCGTGCGGGCTGGCTTATACTCACCCCACACACATCCAGCACAGGCGTCACTGTACATGTGGCCCTGCCAATAAAGGGGCCGGGCGCACGTGCCCGTAGCCAGTTCAACCTGATATGTGCATGTGTCGCTGTGGAGGTGTGGGTCTCCTTTGTGGGGTGTAGGTGTAGGTGGTCCCTGAAGGGTATTGGACACCCACGTATGTGTTCTACTTCACATTCCATGGGTTAGGCAACACCCTCACCTGTTGGGTCACCTCCATTTGGCGTTCTGCCACCTGGCATTGGGGTGCCATGTGTGGGTGGGTGAAGTGTTGTGAGGCAGCCGTGATTGCAGGTGCTTCATGCTGTGTGGTCTGTTGCAGGGGCTGGGATCTCCTCTGAGTAGCTTGACTGCCCTGGTCCTGGTGGTGGGTTGTGTGGGGTGTCCATGGTCTGTTGTAGGGCGGCCGGTGTCGGGGTGTGGTGTCTCGTCTCGGGCATCACTGATGGGTTGTCTGTTCTGGACCTGCTGGAGGTGTTGTTTGTCCCTCTGCATTGTGAAGGGGAGGTGCATGTTGGCATTGTGTTGGCGCCTTGTTCTTGTCGACATGCAGACTGTGTGACAATGTACATTGTGACTGTTTGGGCGGTGGTGGCTATTTGAGTTGGGACAGTGTACATTTGGCCTACATGGCTGATGTGGGGTTGTCTGGGTAGATGTGCATCTCACAGTTCCCTGCTCTGTCCAATGTGATTGTTCTGTTTCTGCGCCTGGGTGAACCTAGTTGTGTCCCCTGTTCTGCAGTGTGGGTGTTGCACTTTGTGCCACATTGTCATGGTATGTGCTGTGATTGCTATTTGTGTGTGCTGCAGTGTGCCACGGGGATGGGGGACATGTCCCTGGGTAATTGTGGTGTGCAGTGTGTTACACCCTCATTGTGCATGTGTGGCATTGTGCCCATCACCCCCCGTCCCCCAGTCCCTGTTGGATCCTCACCCTGTTGTTGTTGTGTCAGGTCCTCTCGAGCTGTGTCCGTACTCCCTACTCCTTGCACCCTCTCCACACTGATGACTGTGGCCTAGGTTTCCTCCAGCTCCTCCTGTGGCGCTGGACTGCCACCTCCTGTCGCCGTTGCTGCCTTCCTGTTGGCAGCGGGTTTGTACCTGGTTTAGGTTGTCACGCCCCTGCCGGCGCCTCTTGGCCTCCTGGATTGGCCTCCTGGGCACTCCGACTGCATTCCAGGTGGTCTGCTTGTGGGTCAGTTGCTGGTAGTGTTCTGTCGCCTCCGTGGCCTTGGTCTTGCTTTTCCTGCGGTCTGCACCCCGTCTTCCTCTCCCTTTTCTCCTTGGCCTTCCCCGAGCCAGTTGTTCCTTGCTGGTGGTCTGTGGGGGTTGTGGGGTTCGCGTTGCCCTCTGCGCTGGGTCAGGGTGCATCCATGTTGCTACGTGCTTTGGCTTGTTTCTGGTGTGTTGTTTCTGTGGTTTTTATGGTGCAATTTCCCGCCAGACGCGTGGGATTTGCAGGCCTGAGGCTGCTTTTCGCTACCTTTTGTACCGCGATTGGCCTCATCGCATGATTTCTCGCGTTTTGCATTTTTTCGGCGTGGCGTTGATTTTTACGCTGACATTTGACGCGTTATCTGGTGACTATCGCATGGTACCGCCTTGTTGTGAATTCCACGTTGACACGGGGTTATTTTCCCGTGATAGGCTGCAATATGGGAAACACCCACTACAACGAATGTAATTGTACGCGGTGCCATCGCAACGCGACTTTTACATCGCAGGATCATTGGCATCGCATGCATTTACAACGCATGCTACAACTTCGATTTGACATTTATATCGCAAAGACACTTACAACGCGGCACAGTCACGGGACAGAGGTCGTCGGGAGACACAGGTAGTCGGAAGACGGCACAGTCACGGGACATAGAAGGTGGAAAGCACGGAACATGGCAGAGTCACGGGACAGAGCAGACAAAGGTGGGAAGCATGAAGATGATTTATTAGAGCACTTTGAGTACTAAACTGTGCACTTTTAATTAGGGCAAAAAGCGTGCAGAGCAGATTTTCAATTAGACCCAAAGCACTTTTGAAATGCGGAACTAAGTGTCAAGAACATGATTTATTAGAGCACTTTGAAAAAACGAACATGTCATTTTATCCATTACACAGGTCGTACGAAGACACAGGTCGTCGGAAGATGGCACAGTCACGGGACAGAGAAGGTTGAAAGCACGGAACATGGCAGAGTCACGGGACAGAGCAGGTGGAAAGGTAAGTGACAATTTATATCAAATACTAAAGTGTGCACTTTAAATTAGGCCAAAAAGTGACTTGAAATGTACAGCAGGATACCTGATAACTTCTCTGCTGGGAACTTTAAAAATGATGAACAAAAAAAAAAAAAGACTTCTCTTTGGTGCAACGAAAACATTAATATTAACATCTGATTTTTAAATAAACGTTGTCCTTTTTTCATGTTGACAGCACGCGATTACGCCAGGCGCGCACACGTTACTGCAGTGGTTCCGGAATCGGCGCGAGACAGAGAGCAGGTGGAAGGCAGAGCTCCGTCAAAGTAAGTGACTTTTCATTCATTATAACCTTAAACATTTCGTAATTATGTACACTATAATGTAATTAGGTACACTAGGTACATTCCGAGCAATGGAGAGTGAAATGGTTGGGACTGCTGGGATGTTGAAATTTTCTTTTTTGATGGCTGCCTGAGCCACTATACTGGGTGTGTTGGAGTCGAGAGGAATTACAGTGGTGGTGAAAGGGGCAAAGTTGGCTATTTCCAGGTACAGAACAGTAAAAGTTGCATTGAGGAATTGAGAGTAGTGCACAGTGGTCTCGCCATGCTTACGAGATATGTGGGAAGGCAGAGCTCCGTCAAAGTAAGTGACTTTTCATTCATTATAACCTTAAACATTTCGTAATTATGTACACTATAATGTAATTAGGTACACTAGGTACATTCCGAGCAATGGAGAGTGAAATGGTTGGGACTGCTGGGATGTTGAAATTTTCTTTTTGATGGCTGCCTGAGCCACTATACTGGGTGTGTTGGAGCTCGAGAGGAATTACAGTGGTGGTGAAAGGGGCAAAGTTGGCTATTTCCAGGTACAGAACAGTAAAAGTTGCATTGAGGAATTGAGAGTAGTGCACAGTGGTCTCGCCATGCTTACGAGATATGTGGGCATTCCATGTGTGGGTGCATTTCAACAGCATGGTAACCACAGACCAAACAGGCCATGTGGAGCAATAGGCGGGCGCCGGCACTACCAAGGGGGCATGGAATGAGTAAGCTCAAATGGCTTTGCCACCAAAGGAGGGAGATTCCAACGTAACACTCGTTGTACAGTGCAACAAATACCTGCCATTTTTATTAAACATTTTTTAATTATGTACACTATTTTGTAATTAGGTACACTAGGTACATTCAGATCAATGTTAATACCAAGGGGGGCATGGAATGAGTAAGCTCAAATGACTTTGGCCCCAAAGGGAGGGAGATTCCAACGTAACACTCGTTGTACAGTGCAACAAATACCTGCCATTTTAATTAAACATTTTTTAATTATGTACACTCTTTGTAATTAGGTACACTAGGTACATTCAGATCAATGTTAATACCTGCCATTCGTTATTTAACGATAGAGATGTTTGTTTTTTCAGTCAGGTAGTGTGGTGGACTGTTTAGTGCACTTTTAATATTCTTTTAATATACTTTTAATATACTTTTGCTGTGGCAAATGAGGATACGTTATAACTTCTCTGCTGGGCACTTAAAAAACGTGCAGCAATCAGATTAATGTAGGGCAAAACAACTAACTTCTCTGCTACCCTCTGTAGGTAAGTGACTTTAAATAAGATTAGGTACTTCTACTGTGGCAAAGAAGGCCAAAGTAAGTGACTTTAAATGTAACAAAAAATAAAGGTACTTCTGATGTGGCAAATAAGGATACGTTATAACTTCTCTGCTGGGCACTTTAAAAACGTGCAGCAATTATAGTAATGTAGACAAAAAAAAAACTTCTCTGATACCCTCTGTTGGACTCTGATTAGATTACACTTCTCGGCTGTGGCAAATAAGGCTAATTTAGACTAATGTCGGACCAAAAACAGCGGCGCAATCGCATAATTACAACGAAACACACATTATATCACACTTCTGTACTGGGCTTTTGGGCCTTCTTTAAATATAGTTACTGCAACACTGTTCCGCTGTTTGGTGCAACTAAAACATAAATATTAACAGCCGATTTTTTAATAAACTTTGTCCTTTTTTCATGTTCACAGCGGGCAATTACGTCGGCGCGCATACGTTACTGCCGTGGTTCAGGGAATCGTCGCGAGACAGAGAGCAGGTGGAAGGCAGAGCTCCGTCAAAGTAAGTGAGTTTTCATTAATTATAACCTTAAACATCTGGGAATTATGTACACTATTATGTAATTAGGTACACTACGTACATTCCGATCAATGATAGAGATGTTTGTTTTTTCAGTGAGGTTGTGTGGTGGACTGTTTCTTACACTCCAACCTGAACCAATGTAACTTAAGGATGGTACAGGCTTGTGGAACAAAAATGTTATATGTATAAAGGTGGAGAATGTAAGGTTGACTTGTTTTGTGCCCTTGATGAGATAGGTAACTGCGTAGAGGATGGTCACCTGTGAGATCAGGGTTGACCTAAGAGCACTGGGAGGAACTATGTTGACACATTTCAGACGTTGGAGGACTGCAAGTCGAACAGTGGTTTTGCATTTTGGTTTTCAGAATGGTATTGTTTTTCTGAAGAAGTGACCTTTAATACCACTCTGTCTTCTTTGCCTTGGTGGAGAAGGGTTAAGCGTCACATGTAAAGGCAAAGACTTTGTATTCGTTGTAAGTTTGTGTGTTGGTCCTTCCAACACTGGAAAGTCCACTTAGGGGTTTGTGTTATCATCATTGGCTCTGCAGGTGAACTTTATTGCTTATCGTTAAGGCACAGGTAGCCGTTTACCCTTGATGCTGACATGGCAAAAAGGAATTTTGTTACAGTCTGAGACTTTTTGGAACTTTATTGTACTGTGCATTTCGCGTACTAATTGGTGAATCACACAACCTGTGCGTTTTGTGACCTAATTAATAAATATTTAGTTACCCTGCATTTTGTAAGGAAATAATTTTGACAATTACCTACAGCATTTCTCCAAAACAAGTTTAGCCAGGCAATATCTGGCAACAATTGTGGAAAGAATAAACATACGAGTACTAATTTTTCTGCTACGAGAAATGGAAAGTGAGAGTTATTGCCGCGTTGCCCAGCCCTCCATCCTTTCAAAACGCAAAACACTTTGGGTTTGTCCATGTTGCTGCTCTCAGAAGGTCGGGTAAAGGTATGTTCATTTTTGGGAAGGACACTGACGCTCACATACACATTGTTCTGTGACAATCGGTATTACCTCCTCTAATTTCATTGTTTGTAACAGCTTTGGTTGCGTTACTAACTGACAAATAATAGTACGAAACAAATATCAATAAACTCAAAGAGCAACACTTATTTATGCAGCTTGTGTAATACATCTTGAGCTGTGGAAGCTACAAGGTGCTGTTGGCAATTTTATTGCACTATTCACTTTTAACATGCACATCATTAAATTCATATTTAATTACACGATTGAAATATCACATACACATAATTGGATTGTCACTTATTTATTCACGTTTGTTGTACCATAGAAAAACACATATTACATTTTGGGTGTTTCCAACGTGGAAAATTACATTTGCAGATTATTGCATTAATATAATACAAATTTAACACTTTTTGTTTTATATGAATTTACATTATATCCTTCACATTTGACTTCATGACACAAATGTAGCACATTTAATTTCCACTGTAAATAACGTTTGGCATGTTCCAACTACAATGCAGTTGGAACTTTAGCATATAACATGAATGTTATTGTTTATTAAAAAAATATTATACTTTTTAGGGAGTTTTGCTTTCATTTTACAAATTGTTTTGGTGGTATGTGTCAATGTAACATTTATGGCATGGTTTATTATACAGTTATAATACTTGCACATGCTGTATTCAAAGACGAATTTACATGTTTCACATCGGATTTTGATCGGATTCTTGGTTACATGGGATTGTCTGGCTTAATAAAACAACCTTTTAGGGGAAAGGTATGGCTGGCATGCATGCGGTGCACAAAATGAGTGGTTGGCTATAATCAGAGTCTGCCACAGTCGCAATTTTTATGCATTTGTCGATTTATGGACACATTTGTGTACACTACAGGAATATTTTGCCTTACATTTGGGATGCTAAAAAGGGAAGTCGGAAGTTTTAGGCATGTGTCGATTTAGGGACACATTTGTGTAGACTACAGGGACATTTTGACTTAGATTTGGGATGCTAAAAGTAAACTACAACAATTGTTAGGCAAAAGCATTCAGTATATGTGCAATGGAAGCTAGGTAGTCAGAAGCCACAGAGAACGTAAAAGTTTTAGTGCTGCTAATAGTCTTGCCGACATTTCTTTTGTTCGCTTGGAAATACGTGGATTTAGTGTACCTGCTAACGATTGTGACATTCGCAATTCCTGGTAACTTTGCTCCTTTTGCAAAATCTCTAAAAATTATAGAAATTAGGTGAGGTTTGCCAATACTGTTGTTTAAGGAGTTGTGCCAACCCTCTATGGCATTGTTTGTCTTTGCTCCTCCCTCTAAGCAGGTCGAGTAGCAGTTCCACCAGTCGACAAGGAAACGTGGTTTCCTCCGGCGACCCGACCTGCTTAGGATGGCCAATCCATGTGTCTTCGAAATAATTTAAAATTGGTGCCAATTTCTCTTCATTTGCCATAAAGTACTCTGACTCTGTAATCGATGTGTAGTACTCGTCTACACTGTCAGGAGGAACAAAGCAAAGGGCAGTTAGTTTTTTAAGCTCAAACTGGAGTTTGCTGTCAGACACATAATCTTCAATTAGGGATGTTTTTTTAATTTTACGCTAAAACGCCTGAGAAAAGTGAACAAAACATCCTTGAATTTGGGTATCCATGTACAATTTGTTTATAATATTCATCATCGGTAACTCATAGTCCATAATTACTTTTCTCTGACTTTTGTTTGGAATTTTTAATTTTAGTACTGACAAAAATTCATTATACGTTGAGGATTGTTTGTCTGGTAGTAAACTGTACACTAAAGGAACTACTGTGTTGTTAACGTAGCCGTGAATAGTGTATATTTGGGTGAAAGGGGTGGGCGTACTTTTAAACGTACCATCCATCATCCAAATATCACTGTTCTCCAATCTATTTAAATTACGGGGGTGCTAAACACTAAAATACGCTTTAAAGGATTTTCATTGTCATGCAATATGAAAGGTTCGTTTGAAACAGTAAGAGAGAGTTCCTGAGGAATTGTTATATCTGAAAATGTTTGTGGTGTAACGCGTTTAGGGTTACTTGCCCGTTTCTTACGTTGGATTATTCTACGCAAGTTAGGAATAGTGGGCATACTACTGGCAACATGTTCAGGAATGTGTTGTGATACCTCCTTAAAATAGCACCGCACGGGTCATTGGAGTTGCCTGCAATCGCTTTCATTTCATTTATAGATTCTCTCACTTCAATAGCCGTTGCAGAGTCAGAGTGGTTATGGTCTGTGCTTCTTAAAACAGAGTCACCCAGAGTAACCGCTCTGCCTCTGCAATGGCTGGAGTAGTAGTGCACACACCTCCAATGCCCCCGTGGCTCCGAATGTCTCTCTTTACAATATACATAACCACTATGTTTTAGTAGACGGTTTCCTCTGCTGGAGGTGATGTATTTCGCCATCTTTGGGACAGACATTAGCTCTAAAAAACAATAAAAACAGAAGCAAAATTAGTAATTCGTAAAAGGTGTAAACGGTTATAGGTACATTACGATATAAAATTTAAATACGTATATTATAATTTGTTATGCCAAAATTAGAATAGGTTCAATCACAAACTATCTTTTTGGATCTGTTTTACCTTTTGTACTAGCGTACTCTGCCACTTAGCGCAAAGACAAAAATATCTTGCATTCCTTTATAACTGCGTTGACCTGGAGACTCTGTAACAACAAAGCAATTTCTTTTTGTAGCGTTATTATTATTTGGGTGTTTAACCTACCATAGTACTATACAACACATTGGGTTCAGACGCATTTGGCTGGTGGATTATTATGTTTTTCGCGGAATGTACAGACGCGCTATACTCACTAAATGTCGGCTGGACACAATTGCAGCAGTTGTTTTGGTCTGATACATGTAATGTATTGTTCGAATGTGGACATTTAGTGTGTTACACCATATTATAAAAAGTTAAACGTAGTGTTTTTCTTTAACTGTATGGATTATTTGTACTTTGAACGGACTTAGCAGTGCCAACCCACAGTAACAAAACCGCTCCCCTCCCCCACTTTTCAGCCTCCCAGTGAAACACCCAATGCCCACTTCAGACAGTCCGGCCTTACTACCACCCTCCAATGGTGCCCCTCATCTTCACATAGACCACCATTCACCCATACAGTAATCCATCCACTATTCCAACCACCCACCCACCTATCTACTCCGCCATCTATTAATTTATCCATTCACCCTATTACTCAGCCATCCTTTCACTATTCCATCCACCCTTTCACCCACCCACCCACCTATCTACTCATCCATGCATCCTTCCACCCACCCACCCACCCACTTATCCACTCAGCCATCCATTAATCTATCCATTCACCCTATTACTCATCCATCCTTTCGCTCTTCCATCCACCCTTTCACCCATCCATTTACCCTGCCACTTATCAATTCATACATCCATCCTTTCCCACACCCATCTTTCCTTTTACCCATCTATCCATCCAACCACCCATCCATCCATCCATCCGTCCATCCATCCACAAGTTTAGCTATCCATCCATCCATCCATCCGTCCATCCATCCACAAGTTTAGCCATCCATCCATCCGTCCATCCATCCACAAGTTTAGCCATCCATCCATCCATCCATCCGTCCATCCATCCATCCACCCATCCACACATCATACATCCATCCACCCATCCATCCATCCACCCACCCATCCATCCATCCGTCCATCCACAAGTTTAGCCATCCATCCATCCACCCATCCACACATCATACATCCATCCTCACTTTTATCCATCCATCCACCCATCCACAATTTTAGCCATCCATCCATCCGTCCATCCACCCATCCACACATCATACATCCATCCTCACTTTTATCCATCCATCCACCCATCCACAATTTTAGCCATCCATCCATCCATCCATCCATACATCATGCATCCATCCTCACTTTTATCCATCCATCCACCCATCCATCCATCCACCCACCCATCCATCCATCCGTCCATCCACAAGTTTAGCCATCCATCCGTCCATCCACCCATCCACAATTTTAGCCATCCATCCATCCATCCATCCGTCCATCCATCCATCCACCCATCCACACATCATACATCCATCCACTCATCCATCCTTTCGCACACCCATCTTTCCTTTTACCCATCCATCTACCCATCCATCCATCCATCCAACCACCCACACATCATACATCCATCCTCACTTTTATCCATCCATCCACCCATCCACAATTTTAGCCATCCATCCATCCGTCCATCCATCCATCCATCCATCCACCCATCCACACATCATACATCCATCCTCACTTTTATCCATCCATCCACCCATCCATCCACCCATCCATCCACCCACCCATCCATCCATCCGTCCATCCACAAGTTTAGCCATCCATCCATCCACCCATCCACACATCATACATCCATCCTCACTTTTATCCATCCATCCACCCATCCACAATTATAGCCATCCATCCATCCATCCGTCCATCCATCCATCCATCCACCCATCCACACATCATACATCCATCCTCACTTTTATCCACCCATCCATCCATCCATCCACCCACCCTTTCACCCATGCATCATTTATCCATCTCACCCACCTTTTCACATTGTCAGCTGGCCCTTTCACACCAAAGTTGAACACACAAATTCAGCCCTGCTGTACTCTCTAAAGCAAGGGGCAGGGTGGGGGGTGAGGTGGGGGAGGGTTCACTATGCCGCTGCGATGGTTAGCATTGTGTTCCGTGCAACTTGGATTAGGTCGTTTCTGTCATTGCATCCAGATATATAATACTGCAAGTTGCATTACACCAACAACAAATCGGGACTATTGGCTGAGTTAATTACTTACAGGATTCACTGCTGAAGAGATTGCTCCCGATTTTGGCGCCTTTAACAAAAAAAACCTTTGCCGTTCACAGCCTGTAAAAAAGAGGAAAGCATGACTTTACGTTTATTTAAGGCTACAGGACAGTTAGTTGCATGACATTACTGAGTTTTCAGTGACTTACTTGTTAGGTTGAAAGTCGTAGTCCGAACGTAAGCACAACGTCTAGTGTGCCGTGGGAACTGGTCCAAACAGGCCTGCAAATGGAGTGCCCCTCCTTTTATACCCTAATGTAAGTGTTGCAGTCAGTGAAAGTGTGGTAGGACTTTTGTAGTACGTGCTTTTTTAAATTGTGTCTCAGTAACCCAGAATTTATTGAAACGTTGCAAATGTACAACATTTTGTGTCCCTAATCCCCAAAAAGCACTTCTGATACATAAAACAATAGATAGCCTTTAAGTGAAAGTATTTGTGTAATAACATTTGTGACGTTATCGATTGCTGAGCGTATGTTGCTAATTAGTACATTATGAATACAGTATACTAACTTAAAAGTCCAGGGTTACAATACAACTCGCCGCCGGGTTGAAAATACGATGTAATGGCATGCGATTTGGTCAACTGCGTTCTGTATGCCTAAAGCAGCAGAGACACTACAATCGCGTGGCAACAGCATGCGCACTGAATGCATGCGATGTAATGCCATGTGCGAAGTGAAAAATGCGTGGTTGTTGCTGGCGTTGTAATGGTTGGCGATGTATCGTCATACATCCCTGCAATATTGAAAGTTGCGTTACGCTACTCTTGCAGTAGTTATCACACGTTCTTGTGAATATACCCCTATTGGTACTATTATTTTTCCTACTAAGGAACTACCTATAGAAGAAAACCAATTGCTTATAGTAGAGAAACTCCTACTTAGTCTCTCTCAGACACCGTCAACCTCTAGTTGTGTTACTTTCTTATGCAAATCAGTGATATTCTGAATGTATCCTTCCAGATTCTTACTTTTATCTGGAATGTAAGTGCAACAATGTTGAACTTTCAGCATTCCACAGACTCCACCCTCTTTGCCAATAATATATCAAGGACAAGTGGATTTTGCATAACCATAGATCTCATAGCAATCATTTCAGTGTTAATCATCAGGAATCCTCCAGCAGTATCCGTTGATAAACGATCAACCACTGTGGACAATTGTCGAATTTTGTATGCATTCAGTGTAACCCCAACTCCAGGTATCAATGCTCCAAATATATCACCTACAATTTCTGAAAAACTTTCTCTTTTTACACGTTTTAGTCCTTGTTTTACTTCATGGATTCCATTTGTGCTTTTGTCTACATGGTAGACTTTTGGAAAGACAATCCCAAGATAATAAGTTCCATACCAGTGATCTGGTAGCCGATAATAGGCTTTCCTCCCACAGACATAATATATGCCTGGCAAGACGGGGTCAGATCCTCCCTTTAATCCCCAAACCCAGTAATTGTATAGGTATCTTCACATTCACTGGAACCAATGAAGTAATTGTTGTAGTTAGTCTTTTCCCTTCGTAAGCATAATTTTCCCTTCTGCGACCAATCCAGGGCCATTGCAGCATAAGTCTCGCCTTTGTCATAGTTGCCTTCTCTGAAAACCCAAGGTGGTGTCTGTAATTTCTCTTCAACAGCTTTTCTCTGAAACTTAGACCTTCTCTCTTCCACCATCTCCAAAAAGATCTTTTCTTCCTTTTCCAATTTACATGTTAAATTATTTTTATTAGCGTATTCTATATCTAAAGGCTTGGTTGTCAGGAAAAAATCTCCCATGACATTTGCATGTGCTATCTTATTCAGCTCAGGTATTACAGGGATTTTAGAAAAGATTGTATCTACATTAGAATAATAATAATCTAGTTTACCTGTTCTATATAACAAACTTGATAAGACACTACACGTCACACCATAAGTCAAAGGAAGGTGATGGTAGGTTACACCTTCTGAAACAGACAAAGGTAACTGTATATACACATAACAGTCACTCACATCCATTGTTTCCACATACTCGTAGAGTAATTTAGTGAAAACATTCAGGGAAAAATTAGTAACTGATCTATTGTGATGCAAACTACTAGCATCTATTTGATTCAGGTGAGTAATAGGAGTTTGCTTAATGTCAGTGTCTACCCTTGGACCTGTCAAATTGTTAGGACGAGGTGTATCTTCTTTTATCAGATGTAAAGGTATTACAATTGTTAATATTACCCAGAATACTATCAGTATACAAAATAGACATAAACAAGCTTTATAACACCTACACATAAGACTACATCTAGGTCTTGTTACTTGTGTATCTGCCATAGTAATATTAATTTTTATAAAAGTTCTAGTGGATTTTCTAAACCTATTTCAAATATTTTCCACAAAAATTAAAAATGTAGTGTGGTCCCACACTTCAAAAGCTTTCTTCTTTACCCCTTCTTTTATTTTAACTTAATCCAATTTTCCAGGACGTCTTCTGGATCTTCAGAAAATTTCTTCAGTTGCTAACATGACACCTTAGTTTGTTTACAGTTTCTTAAGATGGATTTAGGTCACTCTTTTCTTCTTGCTCATTGTCAGTGCTGTTTCCTTCTTTGTTTAAATCTTCTTCTTCAATCTCCTCCAAACCTATGTAAATCCAGTCAGGAGACTTGAACTTTTTTTGGGGTTTTCTCACCCTCTTTGGTCGCAGCACTGATTTGTCATCCGACTCTCCCTGTTCTATCTGACCCGAACTTCATTTATCTGTTCTGGCCTATTCTCGGGTCTTTCTTTCACCGCCCTATATTTCAGTCTTTTAACTCCGCTTGGCCAATGGTCACCTTTCTTTGCCCTCTTTGGTTGCACTTCTTCTTCTTTGTTCAATTCGTACCTTCGTTTCTTTGCACCTACTTTGAGTTTGCTTTCTTCTTCTTTTTCTTTTTCTTCTTCTGTATTTCTTTCACCTATCTCCTTTCTATTCTTTCCCTCTCCATCTAAGATTTGTCTTTCTTCTTGTTCAACAGCAGTTTCTTCAGTCCCAGTAGCTGGTGCCCACCTTACTTGACTTGTGCTAAGCAATTCATCATCAAACTGCTCTTCAGAGTCCTTTTGTTTATGTTCACCAGTTTCAGAGTCTATTGCTCTAGCCTCACCAATTTCTTGTACTTCAGCTTCTGATTCCGAGCTCGAACTTGAGATCTCCAGATGCCGCTCTACTCGTGTTTCAAGTGGGCTTGGGACTCGCTGAGTGTGACTGGCATGGATCCAATTTGGTAAGCCAGCACACTTTACTGCTGTAGTCGTCACCAATATGACCTGATATGGTCCTTCCCAGCGGGGCTCTAGGCAAGTTTTTCTTATATGCCTTTTCACGTGAACCCACTCACCAGGGCTCAGGTCATGCGCTTGAGTCTGCTGTGTTGTGGTCGCATCTGCTCCAACCTGATGAAACACAACGTACTACATCATCCAATCCAATATTTATCAATTTGTTGGCAGGTATAAATGCTTGTCTCATTGCTCTTCCCATCAAGATCTCATGTGGACTCAATCCTGTCTTTTTGTCAGGAATGCTTCTGAGACTCATCAAAACTAGGGGTAAAGCATCAGGCCAATTCAGTGCTGTGGATTTGCACACTTTGCCTAACCTGTTCTTGATTGTGCCATTTATCTGCTCTACTATTCCAGAAGCCTCTGGACGATAGGCACAATGAAGTTTTGGTTGAATGCTCAATGCCTCACAAATCAGTTTGATTGTTTCACTAGTAATGTGTTCCTCTATCTGTTTCCATAGTGACTGGAAAACCATATCTAGGAATGTATTCCCTCAACAAAAGTTTTGCCACCGTCAAACTGTCATTCCTCCTTGTGGGATAGGCTTCCACCCAACGGGAAAACTAACACACAATTACTAACACATACTTGAGCTTATTTCATGGGGGCAACTCGATAAAATCGAGTTGTAGTCTGGTAAAAGGACCTCCTGCCCTCCCTATTGTTCCCAGACTAACTATTGTCTTTCTTCCTGGGTTTTGCTGTTGGCACATCAAGCATCTCTGACAAAGACTCTCTGCAATAGTCCTGAATTTGGTATTAAACCACGTTTGTTTGAATGATCTGACCATGGCATCTTGGCCAATATGTGTCATCCCATGGTACATCCTTGCCATATGAGAAAGTAAACTACCTGGCATGACTGGTCTCCCATCAATGTATACCCATACATCATCATCTTCTCATCTCCTACATCCTGCCTTTTCCCATTCCTGTTTCTCTTCATCACCTGCCTCTTCCTGCAATTGTCTCACTTCATCCCATGTTTCAATGGTGTTAGTAAACATAAGTTGACAAACTGTATTTTCTTTTGTTTTTCCCCGATTTATGGAAGTCTGATTCTTTGCACAATATTGTGCTACTTGGTCAGCAAATCTGTTGCCTTGAGTCACATAATCATCTCCTGACTTATGTGCGGCACATTTGACCACTGCAATTCGTTTTGGCAATTGTAATGCTTCAAGCAATTCCTTTACAAATTGACTATTCCTGATGGGGGACCCCGAAGAGGTCAGGAATCCCATCTGCATCCATAGTTCTCCAAAGTCATGCACAATGCCAAAGCCATATTGGCTATCAGTAATTATAGTCACCTTCTGACTTTTTCCCAATTTACAGGCTCGAATTAGAGCTATGAATTCAGCGACTTGTGCAGATTTTACCCCTTTTAGACAGGATGCTTCCAGGATTGCTGCTACAGTACAGACAGCATAGGCAGAACTCAACACACCTGTTTCAGTTCACAAACAGGAACCATCAACAAACATCACACAATCAAATTCTTCAAGAGGAACATCCTTAATATCAGGACGGGGCTTGGTGCAAAATTCAGTCACATCCAAACAATCATGTTCTGCTTCATCCCTCACTTCTTCATCCCAAACATCTTGCAATAAAGTGGAGGGATTCACATTTGTACATCTCACTATTGACATATTCTCTGCACCCAGAATCACTCTCTCATACCTAGTCAGCCGACTATAGGTAAGGTGCTGTGTCCGTGTTCTTGTTAAGAGGATTTCAACTGTATGTGGCACATACACTCTCACAGGATGACCCATTATGATTCCTTCACTCTGTTCCAGACTCACACAAGTAGCAGCTACTGCTTTCAAACATCCAGGTAATGCGGCAGCTACTGAATCTAAAGTAGCAGAAAAATATGCCACAGGTCGTCTCGCCATTCCATGTCTCTGAGTTAAAACTGCAAGTGCACACCCATCTCTTTCACTGCAATATAATGCAAAATCTTTTGAATAATCAGGCATCCCCAATGCCGGCGCCTGACACAGACTGTCTTTCAATTTAACAAAAGCTTCCATGCTCTCTTCATCCAATTTAATTGGGTATTTCACATCATTCCTTGTCAGCCTCTGTAGAGGTTTTGCCATCAGTGAAAACCCACTGATCCACTGTCTACAATATCCAACCACTCCCAAAAACATTCGTACTTCTCTTTGAGTTGTTGGTGGTTTCATGTCTTTGATCACTCGAATACGCTCTGATGTTACCTTTCTGACTCCCTTCTCAATCTTGTGACCTAAATATTGGACTTCTCGCTGACAGAATTGTAACTTTGCAGGGGACACTTTATGTTCACCCTCTGCCAAATAGTTCAGTAAAGCAATAGTGTCTGCAATACAGGCTTCTCGAGTCTTTGATGCCACCAGTAGGTCATCAATGTACTGAACCAGAACAGACCCTTCAGACATTCTCAAATCTTCCAGACACTTTTTCAAGATCTGGTTAAAAATTGAAGGACTCTCGGTATACCCTTGAGGAACTCAGCACCATGCCAAAACACGGTCTCCAAACCGGAAAGCAAATAAATACTGGCTATCCGGATGCAGGGGAATCGAAAAGAATGCATGACACAAATCAATCACGGTATACCATTCCGCATCATGTGGGATTTGATAGAGAATCACTGCTGGGTTTGGCACAACTGGACAACAAGGCACAACAATTTTGTTCACCTTTCTCAAATCTTGCACTATTCTATAGGTTCCGTTTGGCTTTTTCAATACCATAATAGGTGAATTACAAGGACTGCTCATTATTTCTTTTAAAATTCCTTGTTCAATCATTTGATCAATTACAGGAGTTATTCCTGCTATTACTTCTGGCTTCATTTTATACTGTGGTGTATTTGGATAGTCAACACCATCTTTTACTGTAATTCTAATCGGGTCTACTTTTTTCATTAACCCAATCTCTTGTCCTGTGAAATCCCACACATCTGAATTCACTACTTTCATCAATTCTTCAGGCACACTTTTATCTGTAAGAAGCGAAAATAACTCATTCACTTCTGTTCCTTGCTTTGCTAGTACCATTTTAAAAGCGACATCCTCATCAGGTGTCTGAAATGCAATACCATCCGGTGTGCAGTAAATAGTGCAATTCATTTTGCACAACAAATCTCTCCCTAACAAATTCACTGGACTCGAGTCACACACTACGAACCGATGCATGTCTTTAAAGGGACCAATATGCACTTAAATTGGTTTAGTAACTGGAGTATTAATCTGTTTATTTGAGACTCCTACTACTTGGATAGTTTCTCCCGAGAGGGGTAGATTTGGAATTTCTGCTGCTCTCACAGTAGAGTGGGTAGCACCAGTGTCCACAAGAAAGGTGATATCATTACCTTCCACTTTTCCATCAACAAATGGACCTGACTGATCTACCTCTAGAGTAGCGCCAAGCACGCACTCTTCCTCCCCCCTCAGGCAGCGTCATTGATTCGACTCAACATCACTTCCTTCACATTGCATCCAAAATTGGGGAATCACATTCGTGTTAGTATTTTTACCAACCTGGTCTCCTCCGTGGAACCCTGTATCCGCACTGTATCTTTGAGCATTTACATTGTGTGGCAAAGGTGGTTGCGGGACCTGATACTGGGTAGTAACTACCTGCTGCTGAGGTGGCTGTTGCACACCTACCTCACTCTGCACCTGTGGGGTTAAAATGTGATTTCCTCCATTAGTCCTCTGCACTGATTTACACTCATTCTTCAAGTGTACATACTTTCCGCACCCATGACAAGAAAATTTCTTTTTCGCCTCTTCCCTGCTCATTTGGCCCCTTCCTCTACCTCCACTGGGTCTTTGAGCACTCTGACTAACTCCTCCCATTTGGTTTATAGACTGAGAATTCAACTGAGTTTCTTGCTGCTCTGCTACTTTTACTTGCGCCCACATCATCTTTTCTTTTAATTTGCGATGGCGAGACTCAATGTCATTGCTGCAATACTTTGGATACCTCAAAATCTCATCAATCGTTTTAGCCTGACAACACAACATGTGTTGCTGTATCATCTGACTAATTTCAGGTCTTAATCCATACACAAATCTATACACAAAATGACCCATATCCTTGTCTCCAATATTCTCAAAACCACTATACAGCTTAAAAACTTGTAACAATCTCTCATAAAATGCATGCACAGACTCTTTCGGCTCTTGGGTGGTTCTATCTATTTTTACCCAATCAGTTTCCTTAGGGGAAATTTAGCTTTTTAAATAAGTAATCACCTGATTGTACTTTTTCATCACCTCATCAGAAGGTGCTCCTGTTTTAGAATCCCTAGGATATTCATCTTTTGGCCAATCAACTGTAATCTTACATTCTGTCCATACATCTGCAGGGACAACAATTCAAATAATCCATCTAAATCTTTTAGCAACACTTTCAAGACTTTCACAAACCTCTCAACTTGTTTGTACCATTCCACTGGCTTTTCTCTCAACCTGGGAAACTCATTTGTAAAAGACAATGTATCCTGTCTAGACCACGGAACATACACATAACCTCCTCCTAGAACTTCTCTCATGGGACATTCAAGAGCTACATTTTCTACTTCTCTTACTGGATGTGAATGTATTTCTTTAGCAGCTATTTCTTCTTTCTTCCTCATCTATCTACCCTTCCATCTCTCCACGTCTCCCCATTTTCTCAAAACAACCATTAACTCTTTTATCTTCAATCGTCTACCAGATGTATTCATATTTTCTATATCCTTTTCAGTAAAATCCATTCTATATGTCTTCTGCAACATTTTTGATCTTCCCATGTCTATTCCTAATTCATCTGCAGCTTCCACTAACCTTTCATGTAGATTTCTCGCTTTCCAAGTAATACTCTTACACAGATACATCAATTCATCATCCTGGTAAGTCTTTAGCCTGTCTGGACTTATGGTCCCAATGATCATTTCTTCCAGATCCACTCTCAACTTACATACATATATAGGCTGTGGCTGTGTTTTTTTCCTTTGTAACCCTTTCACCCAATCATCTAACTCTTCAGTTGTTGGACCTATTGAAACTTCACTTCTGGGGATTTCCACCAACTCTATTCTTTTTGGCTGTAACCGCATTACTTCCCTAGGGGTTTCATTTACTGTTAAATTAGTCGGAGGTGTTGACCTAGTAACGGTAGTGGGCTGTTCACTTTGAGCACTTACAGCGTTAATTCTTCTACTAGCTGATGTTACAGCAGAATTTAGTGGGATAGTCAAGGAAGGTTCATGGATAAGTCTATTTTCAAATACAGGTATTGCTGGACCTATAGTTACTGGTACAGTTATTGCATCTATTTTCATATTCATCTGATTTAATTTTTCAACTAACTCTTTGGTTTTTATTGCCAATTCTGCTTCTTCTTCCTGCACTACATCACTTACAGTTGGAACTGGTGTCGTTTGAGGTGTCATTGGGATTTCCATTGACGGTACATTTGGTGTCACCATTGCCGGATTTTCCTGATAAGTGGGTGGTCGTTTAACTAATATATCATCCAGTAGCTCGTCATCAGATTCATTTGGGTTATATCCATAACCAAACGACTCTAAATGTCTCCTTTTCTCCTTGCATTTGCTTCCTGCAGTCTCTCCTACCATTAAAACTGGATACAATCCTTCAGTTATCTCTCCATTTCTCCATCTCTTCATTCTGTCCTCATGCCTTTCATTATGAAATCTGCCGAACATAAATGTATTAATCCTTCCACCTCTATGTCTTTCCCTTTCATACATTTCATCTTCCCATTCTACTAATGCTTCAAACTACGTTGGTCTGGGTCTTGGATCTAATGCCATCATCTTGTCTCTCAAATTGCGCAATACTGCCAAATTAAAAGAACCATGCTCTGGAAAAGCTAGCACACCATCATTCTTCGTATATCCTACCCAATTTTCTAGCCAAATACATGTGTGATAACCATATTTTAACATCATATAAGACGCTGGTGTCTTTGGTGAAGGGATAGGAACTCCTTCTCTCGTTATTATGGGTTTGTCCTTTTAAAGAATCTTTTAATTTTGCCAAACAAAGTCAATTCCTCCTGTCTTGGTTGTTCGAAATACATTTTTGCTAATTGTTAACAGTTTTACTCAATCCACATCTTTGTCAACACAATCCACGATAATTCACCAATCAACTTCCTTGGCTTCCCTAAGCACCTGACCAATGTCAGCGCGACACACTCTAACTCTTCCAATCGGAGCTTTCTATGTCTCTGCTATCCTGTCCAATACCAGCGTGCTCACCCCAACCAGCCAATCTGAGCTTACCTTGCCTCCGCAGTCTGACCAATGCCAGCGCGGCTTTTTGTGATGTCAGCCTCTCCTCCTACTGCTGACCCTCCCTTTACAAAAATTATCGGCACTTTTCTAAGTCCTTTTCCTTTACAATAACTTATTAGTCACAACATAAAACAATACCACACTGTCTGTTTACTAAATAAAGAGATAGTTTTTCACTTTCAAGAATGTTCCTTTCAATACAGGCAAGTATAACAATTCCGCTATCCTTCCCTTCATCCAAGCTAGGGGAGGACCTGTTACTTCTTTAGGGATAAGGCCAAAATTTCACAAGAGGACCTTTTGTTGGAAAGGAGGTCTCGCTACTCTTCTGGGGATAAGGCCAAAGCTTCACAGGTGGACCCTTCGCTATCTCACTCTTTTTCTACATACACGCTAAATAGTCCCTAAAATAACACATAAGTGTTACCACTAATTTAAACAAACAATGCACCTATTCCCGTGTGATTTCACTTCTCACACTTTTCTTCTGCCTTATTTCAGGCTAACTTTTACTGCCGGCTTCCCAGATACCCTTCTGTACCTGTATTCCAAAGACTACATAGAAAGGTGACACTAACTCACTTTACATAGAATGTTAAACATTTAATCAATAATCAATAAATCACCAAACTAATCAATAATAACCATCATTCTGCTACCAGAAAAACTGATCCAGCGCAACTCCTAATTGATGAAACAGGGACCAAGGAAATCTCTTCACACATAAATTGCTTAACAAACAACGGGGCCCATCACACATTACCCATAAATGATCCCGGAAGACGGGCGCTGGATTTGGGGGGTTTAATTTGTCAGTTTTATTATGTACAATACTATACTTCACATTAATAACATTTATATATATTCCTAACTATTCGTAATCTCAACTGTCTTCTTCCTTTGGTCGAAGGACCATTAGTTGAAGAGTTGATGGTGACTATGATTAACTAAACAGTTTAATACTTTAACTAAATAACCACAGAGTCTTTTATTCGATTAATAATTTTATCTTGTTAAATGCTCATAATTTAGATTGTCAGTGCACACACAAGATCACATATAAGAGAACAATTTATCAAGCAATGTAATCAGAATGAATCATTTGTATCAACATCAAAGCGTGCATAGGAATGGGGTAAGAGAAGGTATAGCATAAACACTTGCAGAAATATATTGCAAAATTAAAGCATTTAAGGAGGGTGATACCCACCAAAGAATAAGGAAAACCACTTCCTTGGCCGAGGTTGTGGCAAAGGGGTCCCCAGAGATAGGCTCAGAGGACAAAGTTAGCAGGACAGATGCAGCTAAGTTTTGTAAACAAATATAATCTCCCAATCCTATCTACCTTGATCTAGTTCTCCTCAGTCGCAGTCTCCTCCCAAGCACTCCCGCAACGTTCTCGTACCTAAGGTGTTCTCTGGCTCATTCTTGATCTGTTCTCTCTGTCTTGGTGCGCCTCCCTCTCGTTGTCTAGATGTTCTCTGCGTTCTCTCTCTGCATGCTCGAATGTTCTTCTGATCTGATCCGAACTGAACTGCCACACCCCCAATTGTGATATCAATTATACCCTAATGCCTAACTCACTATCTTACAATGTTGCAGTATCAGTAGAAACTCGGCCTGTGATTGGTTGTCATAAATCATGCTAGGGTCGCCTCATCCAGTTCTCCTCGTAAATCCATCCCATACCGGTTTTAACAAAGGAAGTATTAAGGATAAGTACATTCGTATACTACTAATATCAATAGTTATACATTTATAACATTCTCGTAATATGATATCCGCTTCACATTCAAATTGCACGTAGCGATGGCTGTTCCCACAGTCGCTGTCGCGTCCTGGCACGTAAACAATAGGACACAGGTCAACATGGCCTTCACACGGATTACATCAGCTGGTGCACTCTGCAGTTAGTAAGCAGGCAAAACATTTATGCGCATGCGTCCTCCGTACCGACCAAGACAACCACATGCTGGTTCAGACAAGAGGCCATTTTCATGCAGGCCCAATCTGGTACTAAAGTAAATAAACACAAAAGAATATTAATTCATGAAATAAAACCCATTATGGTTACCTCCCACCATACTAATACCCTGTGTTAATTAATTCCTAGCGAAAGCTATTAATTTAAAGCAACCTTTTCGTTATTTGTGCAGAACATGCAAAATGTGCAATATACAACATAGCATAAACATGCATTAGTACGATTTTTCAAAGCGCACTCAGTTAATACGTGCTCATACCATCATGGTTTAGTATATAATGTAAAATGCGTTTGCCCCCTGTGTGAATGTGTATATTCAGAGTTGGTTAGTCCATGCAGTCAATACATTATTATGGGGTTACTTAATTTCATGAGGATGTATTTTTACAAACCTCACTCCATCAATATCATGCAGTAGTGCCGACTCAATAGATTTTTTTTATAGCGCGAACTAGACCTGAGACATCGGGTATCAGAGCGCTTTACATAAGCACTAGTTTCATTACAGATGTACACATTCATTTTTGATAGGCACGGGGAGATTAAGTGAATTGCCCAGTATCACAGGATGCTAAGCGTCGTTACCGAGACTCTAACCCGGTTCCCCAGCTTCGAGGTCGACCGCTCTAGCCATAAGGCTACATCCTCTCAGATAAGGAGGTCTGTTGTTGCCTGCAGAGTATTCCTGAGGGATTCCCAGTATGGTTGGACTGCCTGGCAGGACCACAGACTGAACATGTTAAGTTCTGAAGTGTCAAAAAGCAGAGAAAAAAGTGGCTTGTCCATTTAGCCAGCCTTCTCCGTATTCTCCGTTTAATAAACATTTCCAAATAGGTCATCATAAGCAGATTTCAGAACATCTTTAGCTAAGGTTGCCTGATGGCTGTTTGTCATCAGTGATATTACATACACTTCATTGTCATTCTGTTGGAAATGGCCCTTCCTGCAGGGTCACCCCCAAACATTTTGCCTTCCTCCATCCCTTTTTTGCTGAATTTGTTTTTGTTGGCTTTAGGATTCTGGGCACTTTACCACTGCTAAAGGGCATGTTCTTTCTGCTTAAAACATTGTAACATTTGCTTGTCCACAATTGACATATTTAATTTACTTATAAGTCCCTAGTAAAGTGCACTACATGTGCCCAGGGCCTGTAAATTAAATGCTACTAGTGGGCCTGCAGCACTGATTGTGCCACCCACTTCAGTAGCCCTTTAAACATGTCTCAGGTCTGCCATTGCAGACCCTGTGTGTGCAGTTTTAAACTGCCATGTCGACCTGACAGGTTAACCTACTTGCCAGGCCCAAACCTTCCCTTTTAACACATATGTCACCCCTAAGGTAGGCCATGGACAGCCCAAGGGCAGGGTACAGTGTATTTAAAAAGTAGGACATGTACTTTTAAGTTTTACATCTCCTAGTAGGGAAAAACTCTTAAACTCGGTTTTCACTACTGCAAGGCCTATCTCTCCCATAGGTTAACACTGGGATTACTTTATCACAATTTATAGGTGTAGTTTCCAATTGGGAAGAGATGGGACCCCCCACGTTTGCTGTATCTGGAATCACAATTTAAAATCCTAAATTATGGTGAAGTTAGATTTTCAATTGTAAGTCTGAAAAGGCCAATCTTAGAAAGCTGGCATTTTCTTAATTTAAATCCGAAAAGTGATACAGTGCACACCAATTTCATCATTCTTTCCAAAGCTGATCGAGTTTTTAAATGCTTGCGTGCAGCCTGGACGACGTGATCCACCCTGGTTTCACGCATTCATAAATACAACTGTAAAGGGAGCGCTGTAACACTCCTTTCCAAGCGCACAGCGTGTTGCGTGATTCTCACATAACATTGTTCACCGTTTTTCGATTTCAAAATGATTGTTCCAACTACTCCACAATTTTTCATTCACTTGTTTATTGTTCTTGTCAAGACACACGTAGGATACTGATGATTTCGACAATGTTTCTCATGCGCCAGATATGCCCATCCGGGCCTTTTTCTGTGCACGTTTGAATCCACCAAACATCCTCAGCCATAAATGATGTTATACCCAATGCATTTCAAGCCATTAGTGGCCCTTCGTCAGGGGTTTACTACAAATAAAAGAACAGTGCCATTAGATTTTATGACTTAAAACTATCCATGTTTCTGCAAACAATGTTGACATTCATACAAGAAACCATTCCATATTATACAGCTGACCCTGCTCAGCGTTTTCCCTCTACGAGCGTAATAATACGCTGCAAACAATGTAGCCTGAAAGAGCCTCTACCGAACTCAATCTCCCCTCCTCAAATATCTTTCCCATTAACCCATGCAACACACAAGATATTCCCCTTCTTAAAAATATTGCCGATTTGTTCTAAATACACAATGCTGTGATGGAAAAAGCCTCTAACTAACTTTCGTACCTTCATGGCTACTTCCGATTTCCTCAACTTCCCATCTTGTTGATCTCAACGGAAAAAGCAATTCACATCTTGCTGACTTTCCCCTCTTTTTATTAATGCAACGAGACTCCACCCCTCATACTTAACCAATGCCTACGGCCCATCTGTTCAAAATCTATCCTTCTTGCCTACATTACCCGTAATGCACTACTGGAGGCTTCATCTAAACACGGCTTACTATTGCATGGCTTCCATTGGTTGATAATGCCCTAACTGAATTGGAGAAATCACCTCAAGCGACTACATCTGAATTCCCCACCCTCCCTTTTGATGCTAAATGTCACACTGATGCTCATATATTACCATTAAATATTACCATTAAATATTTAGGTGTTCTGTGCATAAAATACAACATTTACGAAATCAGTAAAACAGAGTACATGGAGACTTCACACGCAGGATGGCACATCCCGGTAACAGATTTTAAAGAACTGTGTTGGACTTTTCTCGAGGTCATGGACATATTGACGTTGAGGAACAGAAAGTTTTCATTTTTTGTAAAATGATTTCGTAAATGTTGTACGAAAGTTAGTTAGAGGCTTTTTCCATCACAGCATTGTGTATTTAGAACAAATCGGCAATATTTTTAAGACGGGGAATATCTTGTGTGTTGCATGGGTTAATGGGAAAGATATTTGAGGAGGGGAGATTGAGTTCGGTAGAGGCTCTTTCAGGCTACATTGTTTGCAGCGTATTATTACGCTCGTAGAGGGAAAACGCTGAGCAGGGTCAGCTGTATAATATGGAATGGTTTCTTGTATGAATTTCAACATTGTTTGCAGAAACATGGATAGTTTTAAGTCATAAAATCTAATGGCACTGTTCTTTTATTTGTAGTAAACCCCTGACGAAGGGCCACTAATGGCTTGAAATGCATTGGGTATAACATCATTTATGGCTGAGGATGTTTGGTGGATTCAAACGTGCACAGAAAAAGGCCCGGATGGGCATATCTGGCGCATGAGAAACATTGTCGAAATCATCAGCATCCTACGTGTGTCTTGACAAGAACAATAAACAAGTGAATGAAAATTTGTGGAGTAGTTGGAACAATCATTTTGAAATCGAAAAACGGTGAACAATGTTATGTGAGAATCACGCAACACGCTGTGCGCTTGGAAAGGAGTGTAACAGCGCTCCCTTTACAGTTGTATTTTCTTAATTTAGCCATTTGGTGCCTTCTGCTTGTCTCTCAATACATGTCTGGGGTGAGTGACAGCTGGGCTTTGTGCATTCCCTCCAGAAATCCACACACAAAGGGAGCGTAGGTGTGACTTATGAGCCATCCACATCCTGATGGGCCATCTTGGGCAGGATGGAAGGAAGGAGCTGACACTTAAACCTGAAAGGGCTGTGTCCTGTCCCCACACAAAGGGCTCCATACCCCCCTGTAGTGAGTCTGGAGCCCGGGCAGGAAAGGCATAGACTTGTGCCCATCAAAGGCATCTCTATGAAGTTTACCACACTTCAAAGGCACAACTGGGTATAAGTACCAGACATTTGACACCACCACTTCAAAACGCTTCTAGAACTGAATACCTTCTACCAGGATGAAGGACAGCTGCACTGCTGGAGGGACTGCCACTCTGCTAAACTGCTTTTTGTGCTGGCCTGCTGCCCTTTTGCCTGGGAGTGAAAAGCACTGGACCTTCATCTCTACATCCCAGAACCTAAGTATCTCCAAGGGCTTGTTGGCTTGCCTCCTGTTCTGAAGTCTCAGGGATTTCAAAGACTTCTCTTCAGCCAACAACCAGCACCTGAACTTTGCTTGCTGCAATTCATGCTCTGCCAAGTGGAGCCAACACAGTCCTGGGCCCTTGGACGTGAGTATAAAGTCCTGCATCTTCCAGAACCCACGCATCAACACCGTTTCACCGATCAGAACTGATGCATCGCCGCCGTTGAGGGTACCAGATCGACGTATCACACTTGCAACCACTGCATCGCCACCACTGCGTGGAGATGATCGAAGCATCACCAGGCTCATCGGATTCGGAACCGCCACACCTCAGACCCGGCGCATCGCTCACAGAACCGATGCATCACCGCCGTTGCGTGGAGAAATCCGGCGCATCACCCCAACTGCGTGGGGATCACCGACGCATCTTGTTGTTTGTGACCAGGATCAAAGTACTTTTGCCCAGCAGGCCCTCCTTTGATCCCGTATCCAGCCCGCACTCCATCGCAGTCAGTCTGAACTCTTGACTTTGTCCCGGTCCAGCATGACCAATTAACTATCTAAGCGCTGACTGCTTCTAAGTGCTATTTTTGCATTAAATCTTTAAAAATTAATATCTTGACTTCTACTGAGTGGATTTTTGTCGTTTTGGTCTTGTTTAATTTATAAAAGCAGTCTTTATTTTTCTAACCTGGTGTGGAGTCTTTTTGTGGTGTTCTCACTATGTGCTGTTTAAAGTGTTGCACAAATACTTTACACATTGCCTCTTAAGTTAAGCCTGACTGCTCTGTGCCAAGCTACCAGAGGGTGAGCACAGGATAATTTAGGGTGTGTTCTGACTTACCCTGACTAGGATTTTGATTCCAGCTTGGAAAGGGTGCATACCTCTGACAACCAGAAATCCAATTTCTAACACATTCAATTTCCATGCCACACATATTGGTGGCATGTAAGTTTATATATTGTCCACGTTATGTAAGGAGCACATTCCCATACCAGTACCTACATATCTACATTGCTGATGACATTTCAACCCAGCATCCAACTTCAGTCTCTGTCCACCTATGTCAGAAAGCACTAACCTTGGAATTCGGATCCAGCCGGACTGATGAACGTTTTTACACTCCTCCATATTCACAGTCAACCATACACGAACAATGACAATATGTTGACTAACAGTAGACCTGGGGAAAGAAAAATAGGATAAGAGAGAAAACAGGGTCACTGGTTGTAGGAAGCTGGCACTTTATGTGATATACCACTAAGTGAATATATTGTGTAAAGAGTCCGGTGATTCTCCCAGAGTTGTACAAGGCTCAATGTAAACCCTAAGTGCTCTATTAGTGGTAGTGTGGGCATAACACAGAGGAGTGTAAGACATTTGTTAATCACACAGTGACTAATAAATGACACACGACTCAAAAAAGAGATCCACATGAGTTTTATAAAAATAAGCTTCTTTAAAGATTTATTTTAAGACCAAGATGTATTTTTAAAGGAAATAACATTTTTAAATAAAAATACTTTTTACTTGAAAAAGTGGACACTTAGCACAATGCTTCAGTTCAGCAATGTTAACCTAAGGCGGTAAACAAGAATGCAGTTTTGAAGGGAAGTACACAACTTACAGATCCAGTCTTCGTGGTTTCACTTCAACATCAGGCAAGGTTCAAATTAGTAACAAGAGTGCACCATCAGCAGAACCGGGGCGGCCGGGAGCAGAGGGTCAAATTCGGGTTGGGCGCCCAATGTTAACCAATTGAGACTGGGGGTGATCGAAGTTGCGCTGCTCACAGGTAAGTAAAGCAGTGTCAGAGATAAATATCCCGGAGTTTAGGGAAGCACAGGGGGTGGGGGGCACAAGCCAGCACCAAAGTTGCACCCTCAGCAGCACAGGGGCAGCCGGGTGCAGAGTGCCAACACAGCGTCGGGCGCCCAATGCAAATCAATAGGGGAGATTGGTTTTGGAAAAAGAATGCAGGCTTGGGTCGGGAGGTTGAACAAAGAAAATCTACAGCTGCCCAGGTAGGTTCTGATGCTATGGGATGTAGGTACACCATTGGTCAAGCTCCCCAAGGCCCAGGGGCTTCGGGTGCCCCTGCACCCATCCTTTGGCGTTGGGAACAGCTTACTGGGTAGGTCGCGGTCAGGTGGAGTCTTTGGATTAAGGCTGCAGGTGTCAGCCCACGGTGGACTCTGGCTCAGAATTGCTGGGGAACCTTTGCAGGACCGGTGGGCCACTTGGACTCGCCCCGCAGACTTCGGGTGAAGAGGTGAGTCCAGAGGCGTTTCAATGGTTCCTCATGGCAGAGCTCTTTGGTTTTAAAGTTGGTTTCTTCTTGGACAGGTTCGCTGTCCACTGGAGTTTCTTGAGCTTTATGGAAGGCAGGCAGTCCTCCCACTGTTTTGGAGGTTGCTGGGCCTGCAGGATGAGTCGACTTTTGTAGCAAGGTCAAAAGGCAGCACACAGGCTGACAGGGCTGGCGCCAAGTCAGTCACTGGTCCTTCTTCTTTCTTGTTGGGGCGCTCTTCGTCGTTGGTGCTTCGTAGGTTGTTTTGCTTGGAAATGTGTATTAGGAGTCATGGTACAAGTTAGACATTTAAATCTTAAATTTCATTTACAGTTTAAGTTCAGTCAATGACGAGAGTTGTATTGTAGTTTAACAGGTTTATTTCTCACTAAGAGATTAGTAAAGTTCTTTTTCTATTTTTGTCATTATTTCATTTAGTCCATGAATCAAATAAGTTTACAGAAATCTCATCAAAGAAAAATGGTTAGAATCAAGCATTAATTATAAATTGCATTTAAGCGTGTTCCATAAAGGAAATAAGATCCCTATGCTATATCTCGGGATCAGTGCTAAAAGAACAGATAATGGACGGAATGCTGAATAAATCAAACATTCAACCACCAGTCACAGATCTGGGTTAAATCCATACTTTTTTGTGCTTGTAATGCTATTCCAGTTTGTACCCAGCCATATGCAAATCAGTCTTGACCCTGCTCCCCATGGGTACAGTCCAGCTCGAACTGCCAGGCCAGATCCTCTCAGGACCAGAAACAAGTATCCTCGGACTGGTTTCGGGGTATGAACCCTCATCAATCAGGCTAGCCTGAATCTGGTGGCATAGCGAGCACACGACCCTTAGGATGACAAATGCAAAAAGAACAGATGATGGACGGAATGCTGAAAAAATCAAACAATCACCCCAAGTCACAGATCTGGGTTAAATCCATGTTTTCTTTGCTCACCATGCCATTCTAGTTTGGGCCCAGCCAAATGCAAATCAGTCTTGACCCTAGTCCCCATGAGAACAATCCAGCCCTAACTGCCAGGTGAGGTCCTCCATG
>CAWUFW010008714.1:600000-856512 GCA_963921515.1 Calotriton arnoldi | reverse complement strand
CCATGGAACGTGCTTGCATTGCAGGGAGTGTAAGTTGTCTCTCAGGATGTCAGTCAGTGGTGTCCTGCTGTTTGTTGGTGCACAGTTGGCAGCAGAGCCTTGTGCTCCCCACAGCAGTAGCCAGTGTCAGCCATCTTGTGAGTCCTTCTCCACTCCCTGTGATGTGAGCATGGTTCAGGGTGGTGTTGATGGGACAGTTGTGGGGGGGGCAATATGTGTGAGTGCGACTCCCATGATGCTATTGGCTACACTGACTTGGCCAGCATACACAGAATTCCTTCCTTTGAGTGGTCTTCACTGTGTGTTGGTGTTGTTGTGGTGGCTACATGTGTGGATGTGTGTGTTAGTTCTATTTGTGCCACTGCCTAGCTGTAGTTGTGGTTGTGTTTGTACATGTGTTGGCACAGTTGGATGTGACTTTTTTGATGGCATGTGTTGTGTTTATCTGACTGACATACACATTTTGGGATGATTCTGTTCTAGTTGCTGTGTAATTGCTATGAGTGCATGGTTTGACTCTCCCTTGACAGTGATGTGTGTGTTTTGTGGCAGTTTATTGTGTACATTTGTTGTGTACTCACCAGGCTCTGGGATGTCCTCTAGTCCATATACGCTCACTGGCGGAAGGATGGCCCGCACCTTCTCCTCCCAGGGCCTGAGGTATACTGGCTTGGCAGGAGGGCCACTGCCGGTGTATTGGCTCAGGTGGTAGTCTTTCTTGAGCAGCTCCCGGACCCTCCTGCGCACGTCATACCACCTGTTCTGGATGTCGGTCTTTGTGCGCCGACATGGTGATTGGGCGTTCACCCTGTTGATGATCCTCTCCCACATCTTGGTTTTCTGCGACATGGGGGTCTGTTGGACCAGAGTGCCAAACAGCTGTGGCTCCACCCTGAGGATCTCGTCTACCATGACTTCCAATTCACTATCTAGGAACTTGGGATTCTTCTTGGGGGGCATGGTGATGGGTGGTGATAGTGGGTGCTGTGTGTGTTGGTGTGCAGGTGAGGGTGTGTGGGTGTGTGTTGTGCTGGGTGTATGTGAGGTAGGTATTTGTTGGTGTGCTGCTGGTGTGTGGCTTGTGTGAGGGATGAGCTGTGGGTGTGTGGTTGCTTTCTCTTGGGTGCTGGCAGTGGAATGGCATTTGCAAAGGCTCATGGTAGTGATTTGTGTCCTTTATATAGGTGGAGTTGTTGGTGTGTCTTTGTTCTCTGTCCCCACCCCCCAGTATTTATTGGCTTGGTAATTGCTTGTTTGGCCTTTTTTGGTTGATTTTTCCTTTGTGCTGTTTGTGTATGTTGGAAACGTTCTTGTGACCGAGTCGGACCCTGCATTGGTCTCGTACGGTGTTTTCCGTTTCGTTCACGCTGTGTTTGTGCAGTTTTGTATGCTGCGTACGCGTCGGTCGCGGTGTATTGTGTTGCTTCGGCTCGGTTTTGTATGCGTGTCGGTCGTACGGCTTGTCCTCCGTCCGACTCGGTCGTGTTTTCGCGCCTTGCATCGTACTTTGCAGGTTGGAGTTGGCGGGTACGATTCGGTCGGATTTGTTCCGGGTGCGTGTCGGTCGGTTGGATTCGCGTGTTTTTCCGGCCGGATTGCTATTTTCCGAGCGGGTCGGTCGGTCGGCTTGGTTTCCTGACGTGTCGGTCGGATTTATCGCGGCTTGCATCGTACTTGGCGTGTCGGGCGCCACTGGTACGTGTCGGTCGGTATTTTTCCGGATCCGAGTCGGTCGGTGCTTTTTCCGGCCCGAATCGGAATCGACCCCTTTGTGTCTATCCACTGTCTGGCTGCTGAAAGCTCATCTTTGATTTTTCCAGACTTTGGTCTCTGAGGTTTGTTGGGAAAACAGGGACTGCCTAAGACTGGATTTTAGTGTTAGATGCGGCAGGGCATCAGGATTACCACAGTACACTCCGAACACACACACTCATAGCCCAAGTTTAGTGTGGCCGAAGACTTTGGGAATCTTGAAAATGCCCAAAGTAAGTATGGCTAGCCCTGAGAACCTTTACCCCCATTGGTTAGGGCATCCCCAGGTTGTCATTCCCACCCAATAGCTCGTTCCAGGCATAAATGTGACACCTTTATGCACCCATTTCAGAACACTCCTGGGCCTGCGGAAGATCAGAAGAAGACCAAATCTGCTGTCTGAGACCTGAGAAGAGCAAAGAAGACTTGGCCTGTATCCCTCTTGTACCCATGACAAAGAAGTAGACTTCAAGAGCCATAAGGCTGACCTCCTGTTAAAATTACAGGGACACAAGAGGCCTTTACCTGCAACTGCTCTGCTGACCAGGGGCAACTGGACCTGGACTCTCCTGTTGGCCTCTGCCTGCCACCTGGTGAGTCTATAAGTGTCTCCCCTAAGGTCCTGGGGGCTTTAGAAGTGCAGTCCTGTGGTGTATTGGGGCTTAAAGGACTAAAGTCAGAAGATAAAATCTTTGACAAGGACAAAACTGGGTAGTGTATCCAACATGCACTTCATCGCTGTCAGCTGCAAATTGCACCTAGGTCCTGTTCTACCGCGACCATCGACTATCACTGGCACATTTGGTGCTGTTTCTACATAAAATTTTAAAGATTAATTTTTCTGGCTCACTATATTGGATTTTTGCCATTTTGGTGTCATTTTCTTTATTAAATAATACTCTAGGTTTTCAAATCATTTTGGGATTTTTTACTGTTTTTCATTTTTACTTCAATACTGTTTTAGTACTACATAAATACTTTACACATTGTCTCTTAAGTTAAGCCTGTCAGCTCTGTGCCATAGCTACCAGGGGACGGAGCTCAGGTCAAAATAGTGACTTTCATGGGTTCACCGTGACATGGACTATGATTATTGCCAGAGGTGGGTACTTAACCGGCTCAACTAATAACCCAGTTTCTTACAGGGAAACACGAGCATCTTCAATAAATCATTGGGTTCTGCCAAATGCTAATACCATCTAAATCAAAGAACAGCAAAGAGCAGCAAGAAGGGTATTCCACTAGAAGTGACAATCAAGGTATGAGAATACTAACAATACAATAAGAAGCAGTAAGTTGAATTAATTTTTCCTGTCTAGAGTGCTTGAAAGCAAGACTTACAAAACCACAGCTTATTCTGTTTTGCAAGACTAACATTTGTAAAGCACATAGACAACAGAGAAATTGCTGGCTAAGAAACAGTCAAAAAAATAGTATGAAAGGCAATGTTTTTCATCCAAGAAAAACATTGGGGATCTATCAAAAATCTAAATAGATTTAAACACGAGTTATATTTACTCAACATGTCATTAGACTTTTGTCCATCAATTAGATAAAATTGAATCTCTAAGAAATAACCACCATAGAGTTGGACCATAAAGTAACAACCCTCTAATCTGCATTACTGAATTCGAGTTTCATTGTCAAAGGGCCAAATTTAGGAATATATTTGGAGGGGATTGAGCAGGAAAAACACTGGTCGACAACTTAAGTAGCAACATTCCTAAGAATGATATGTTCCAAGAAGAGATTGGATTAAGGACAAGCTGATCAGCAGCAACCAAGTAATCATGCAAGGCAAAAAAAAGCAATCAGTCCCTAGATACTGATAACAATAAATGGTTATGTGACGGAACAACGAAAGCCTAATTACTGACCGCTTTTATAACGAAAGTATCACAACGATGCTGGCATTATCACACCAGTTTCTAGGTGGAATACTGTTATTACGCTGGCACATACATAAGTATTGTACATACATTTACAACGAACACCATACTTACGCGTTCATTAACGCAGATTACCATTACAACGATAAATGGTATTAAACAGCTTTAATTGTTAAAAAGCAATGTGCAGTTTTAAAAAACATTTTACTAACCATTCCGCATGTGAGAAGTTTCTGAATGCACTAAACACCATGTCCACTTTGGGGAAACGTAAAAAACGTCACACAGCTGTGTCCTACCTTACTGTTTAGCTCTGTTCTCTAATGCTCCCCAAAGCAAAATGTCTTTGCGAACAAAATACCTTTGAGAGAAGTGTCCGGGATTAGGAGGGGCCGATCCAGTTTCAGACTTCCACAGAGTAAGAATATTAAATAAAATCGAAAATTATATTATATTAATGTAAACTGTAGCCTACATTTGCTTACAGATTGATGTTTCGTAACAGCCAGGCTGCCTAATTTGAAGCTGGGGAACTAGGTTCGAGCCTCGGCGTGGGCTCAACATCCAGTGATTATGGGCAATATAATGTAAAAGGTGCTCAAGTAAAGCGCTCCAATACAATTTGGTGGAGTTTGCGCTATATAACACTGTAAAAAATATATATACCTAGCTACAACCCATGTGACTGGGCCACATATTTACAGGCGAGAATGTATTATTGGCCATCATGGTACCAATCCAGCATTATAAACTACAACTGAAAAATGCCATTGTAGTGACATGCGTTGCTAAACCTTTCGTAGAAGTGCAAGTTGCGGCATAATCACAGGCGTAGTAATGACGCCGTTGTAGTTCCACTTTCGTTGTAAAAGCTATTCGTGCTAAAGACTTCGGTAAAACCGACGATTGACAATGACAAGAATGAAAAGAAAGGGAGCAAATAAAAAAGGGCTGGAAGGAAGCCCACTTTTTAAAAATGAAGCGGATATGTAAAAGGTACCTTAATCTCAAGGCTAGACCCCTTTACTACCAACTTTGGTGGAACGTGATGGGGAGAGATAGACAGCCACACTTAAAAATTAGGTGTGCACTCCTCCCAATGATCTGTGAGACAATGAAGGGAATGGGAGAGAAACTTAGAGCACTTTTGGATTATCTAAAGTCTCTGCCTCGTAAGAAGCTGAAAAACATCTGCACTCACATAACATCCTGAATGAAAACTTCCAAAAGCATGATTGACATGGCAGAGCTGTATTACCATGAATCTGTGTCGTGTTATTGGACGCCTCCATGCCAAGGAGCTTTCATATCCACACTTTGTCCACGCTTGGATGAGAATCAAGTTACTTACCTGTACACTGTGGTTCTCCGGTATTGATATCTTTCATAGATTCACATGCTTGTATCTTCCGTCATCGAGGTGGGAGTCCCACGGTAATTATAAGTAGTAGTGTAAGAATCTTTCATCTAGGTCTATTATAATTGTATTTCCCACATAGCATTGAGTGGCAATCAACATCATTTTATGCATGACCAAAATCTAACCAATCAGAGCTGGGCTTCTACCCTTCTTTCCTGTGCAGTGGCTTCACACCTCACATTTCTGAGTATGAGTGGAAACATTTCTCATGCTACCAGTTAAGCAGAGCACAATGAAGTGAGCGACTGACAGGGAGGTGGGTGGGTCGCATGTGATTCGCTGAACGATATCAATACTAGAGAACAACAGCGTACAGGTAAGTAACTTGTTTCTTCTCCAATACTGATTCTTTCATAGATTCACATGCTTGTATCTGAAAAAGCGAGCAGTATGCCATGAAGAGAGAACATCAAGAAATCAATAATATTGTTTGCAGAGGTGGGTAATATACACATAAATGGATGCATACAAAGTGTTCAGAGGAAAACAAATATTAAAAATAAATATCAAGGAGCTCACCTTTTTGGAAAAGGGTTCGAAGTACCGCCTGACCCACTCTGCATCTTTGTTGTTTGTGGTGTCTAGGCAATAATGTTAGGTAAGGATTCTGTTACTTACCCTGTAAGCATCTGTTCTTGGCATGTAGAGCTGTAGATTCACATGCTTTGCATACTCCTGCCATCTAGTGTTGGGTCCGATTGATTGCAAGTTGTTTTTCTTCGAAGAAGTTTTTTCCAGTCACGAGGTAAGGAGACTCCTCCTTTCTGTTATAGTGCGCATGGGCATCGACTCCATTTTTAGATTGTTTTCACGCAAGAGGGTGAGAATGGAGTAAATAAGTGTAGTACAGAGAAGTCCATGCGTATTTTATGTGAATAATAAGAACTGCAACAACCACAAGTGTCCGGGCAGGAGGGAGGGCGCATGTGGATCTACAGCTCTACATGGCAAGAACAGATGCTTACAGGGTAATTAACATAATACGTTCGAGGCATGTGTGCTGTAGATACACATGCTTTGCATAGATTGTATAGCAGTATTCTCCCAAAGCGGTGGCTAACCAGTGGGTGTTTGAAAAAGTGCTTTTAGCACTGCTTGTCCTACATTAGCTTGTTGACGTGCTAATACATCCATACAATAATGTTTGGTAAATGTGTGTGGTGTAGACCATGTAACTACCTTACATATGACAGCTAAAGGAATGTTACCTAAAAAGGCCATAGATAGGATGCTCCTATTTTACGAGTAGAATGTGCTCTAGGACGCATAGTTAAAGTTCTTTTAGCTTTAACATAGCAACATTTAACAATCCATCTAGAAATACCGGATTTAGAGACAGAATTTCCTTTATGAGGTGGAGAAAATGCGACAAGTAGCTTTGTTTTGCGAACATCGTTTGTTCTATCAATATAATACAATAGTGCTCTTTTGACATCAAGTGTGTGTAGAGCCCTTTCTGCTACTGAATCAGGTTGAGGGAAGAACACAGGTAACTCAACTGATTGGTTAATATGAAACGCAGAAACTACTTTTGGAAGGAATTTTGGGTTTGTAAGAAGAACCACTTTATATTTAAGAAGTTGAAAGAAAGGTTCTTCTAAGGTTAATGCCTGTAGCTCACCAACACGTTTTAATGAAGTGTTAGCAATTAGAAAGGCAACCTTCCACGAAAGAAATTGTAATGAACAATTATGTAAAGGTTCAAAAGGTGGACCCATAAGTCTTGTGAGAACAACCCAAAAGCCTTGTGAGAACAATGTTAAGGTTCCAGACAGGTGCAGGTGGTACCCTGGGCGGTATTATTCTTTTAAGGCCTTACATAAAAGCTTTAATTACTGGAACTTTGAATAAGGATAAATGTTGTCTGTTTTGCAGATATGCAGCCACTGCTCCAAGGTGTAGTCAAATAGATGTGTAGGCTAATCCAACTCGCTGTAGATGCAAAAGATAACAAATAATATTTTGTATAGATGCATCTAGCGGATCAATTGTGTTATTAATACAATATATAACAAACCTTTTCCACTTAGCTGCATAATCTGCTCTAGTGATAGGTTTTCTTGCTTCTTTAAGCATTGTCATACAATCTGGTAGTAGATTTAGGTATGCGAACTCTATGACTTCAGGAGCCATATTGCTAGGTTGAGCTCCTTGGGTTTTGGATGTCTGAATTCTCCATGGTTCTATGTGAGAAGGGTGGAAGTGAGGTGCAGCTTTTGGTGTGGAACCACTGACAGTTCTAGTAGTGTGGTGAACCATGGTTGACGAGCCCATGCGGGAGCCATTAGAATCAGTGTGAGTGATGTCTGCCTGAGTTTCTGAACCAGAAATGGAAGGAGAGGAAGAGGCGGAAAAGCGTAAGCAAATATCCCTGACCAGTTCATCCATAGGGCATTGCCCTTGGATAGATGCTGTGGGAATCTGGAGTCAAAGTTTGGACTTTTTGAGTTCTCTGCTGCAGCAAATAGGTCTATCTGTGGAAATCCCTATTTTTGAAAGTATGGAAGGAGAACCTGGGGATGAAGTTCCCATTCGTGTACTTGTTGTTGCATCCTGCTGAGGAGATTGGCACATTGGTTGTGCATTCCTGGAAGGTGTTCTGCCAGAAGATGAATTTTGTGATGTATTGTCCAACGCCAAATGGTCTGAGAGAGGTGTGACAACTGTAGAGTGTGTGTCTCCCCCTGGTTCTGTACATAGCTGTCATATTGTCCGTCCAGATTTGGACAACTTTCCCTATGAGGTGAGGCTGAAAAGCTTTTAGTGCTTGATAAACAGTTAGAGGCTCCAAGTAATTGATGTGGAGACTCTTGTGTTTGGTGTCCCATAAACCCTGAATTGTTAGATGCTGGAGATGGGCACCTCAACCTGTGAGAGATACATCTGCTGTTAGTACGATTTGTGGAACCGGGTCGATGAAGGGCTGCCATTTTGGTTTTGTGTGTTCCACCACTGCAGAGAGCGATGAGTGCGGCTGTCTACCAAAACTAGATCTGTTAATTGACCCTGTGATTGATTCCACTGACGTGTTAAGCATTGTAAACTTGCATGAGGCACTATTGCAATGCATGATGCCATCATCCCTAATAGTTGCATGAAAATTTTGACTGTTAGGCATTGGTTGTTTTGAAACTGTAGTAATCAAGTTTGAAAGTTTTGAATTCTGGCTGCATTGGGAGAGGCTAGAGCTGTATGAGTGTTTAGCGTTGCTCCCAGGAATGTTTGCAGTTGTGAGGGTTGAAGATGGGACTTTTGTGCATTGACTGTAAATCTCAATTGATGGAGAAGGTTTATGGTAGCTTGAGTGTGTTGTAAACACTTTTGCTGTGTGTTAGCTTTGATGAGCCAATCGTCCAGATATAGGACGACGTTGTTGTCTTCTTAGATGAGCTGCTACTACTGCTAGACATTTTGTGAATACTCTGGGTGCAGTAGTCACTCCGAATGGGAGTACTTTGAATTGATAGTGATTTCCTGCTACCACAAATCTGAGATATTTGTGATGTGCTGGGTGGACAGGAATATGGAAGTATGCATCCTTTAAGTCTAGTGTGGACTTAAAGTCGCCTTGTTGTAGAAGTGGAAGCACTTGTTGATGGGTAACCATATAGAAGTGTTCTGACAGTATGTATAGGTTTAATGGTCTGAGATCTAAGATTGGTCGTAGAGACCTGTCCTTCTTGGGGATTAGGAAGTAAAGTGAGTAAACTCCTGATCCTTGGTGTTGTAATGGTACTGGTTCTATAGCTCTTTTTGTTAGAAGAGCTTGTACTTCTTGTTTGAGGAGCTGTTGGTGTTGTAGCGAGAGTTTGTGAGTGCTAGGTGGAATATTGGGAGGATTTCTGGTAAGCTCCGGGCAATAACCATGTTGGATAATGTCTAATACCAATTTGTCTGATGTTACTGATTGCCAAATGGGAAAGAATTGTTGCAGTCTTCACCTGACAGTTGTAAAATGGTCGGGCGAATTGTAGGCAAGTCACTGTTTGTTGGGAGATGGAGAGGTACGTGTTGGTGTGCCTTTAACTCTGCCTTTGAAATTGTTTCCTCTGTACCCATCTTTATAGAAACCTCTTGATGGCGAGGGTTGTGTGTTTTATCTGTATGAGAACACATTGGGATCTGAGGAATTACCTTTGGATTCTCAGCCATGCATGCCTTCTAAGAAGAATGCTGGTGTTAATACCCCTTGCTGCAGCATCAGCAGCATCTAGTGCACATCTGATAGAGGAATTAGATTTTTATTTATTTATTTATTTATTTTAAGAGTTTTATATAGCGCTGGCTAGACCCGGAGGTATCAGAGCGCTTTACATTGGGTTACACAATGTTACAGACAATGATAACAGATGACACTTTAGATCAAAACTAAGCAACAGATTGAGAGAGGAAGGAAAGGTGAGACAGATAGAGCAGAGGGGGGAAGGGGAAATGTGAAGGGGGAGGATGGGGGAAGAGACGGCAGGAGAGACGAAAGGAAGTTTGCCCAAAGACCGACTGGGTAGGTGACGTCCGAGGAGGGAATCCACAGCCCGTCTCCCCTATAGCTAAGCAAGGTAGCTCCATCGGGCATAAGTCAAAATCACTAGGTCTCAACTGACGAAGGAAAAGTTCACAAAAGAAAGTCAGGTGGATAAAAGAGGGTGGGAACTATGAGCAAGGACGGGTGAGGGCAAAGGTCAATGGCTACAAAGAGGAGAAGAGTAGAGCGGAGAGGGGTAGGGTGAAGGGAGGAGAGAGGAGGAGATTAGGTCCAGAGAGACATGGGAGAGTTTGCCCAAAGATCGGCTGGGTAGGTGATGGTCAAGGAGGGAATCCATGGCCCATCTCCCTATAGCTAGCGAGGTAGCTCCACCGGGCATCAGACAAAGTGGCTATGTCTCAGCTGTCGGGGAAAGTTCTCATAGTAAATGTCCTAGTAGGTGAGCAGGAACAGGGTCGGGTGAGGGCTGATCAACATCGGGACGATGAACAAAGATTTTAGACCAGGAGAGATAAAGCATTGAGGAGGGTCCCACGGAGGCGGCCATCTTGAAGTCAGGCAAGGGGAATGGGTCATTGAAGTTCGAATTCAGTCGGTCTCCATTATTCTCTGGTAAAGCAGTGCACACATTGCAACAACAGCAGTCCATTTAGTCCTGCGATGTATACAGCTAGCGCTAACCGTCCTGGTGACCCACCTAACAGCGGCTCCAGTCCAGGAAGCAGCGACGGTAATAAAACAGACAGAGCCAGCAAGAAACTGAGCAGGCTAACCCCGTCCCTCAGGCGGCAGCCGCACCAGAGCCATGTCTGAGGCGGTAAAACAGTGAATAGTATCGCGACTCCCGGTCTCCAGAGAGAATCCAGCAGGCAGTCCCAGCCGCCAGAGCACTCGCGCCGCAGCAGTAAGCAGCCGCGGAGGCTCCCGCGGCTCGCCGATGCAGTCACTCTTGACTGGGCCTTCACATACAGCTCTGCCGCTCACCTCTGCAGTACGGGTTTCACCGGAGGCACCTCCGCAGCACCGGCAATCTCTCCGCAACGGACCACTTTCCCCCTTTCAGCGGCATCCAGTGGTGCGGGCGGGGATCACGGCCAGCGCTCGTCCACCCTTCCCCCAGTAATATGCCCAGCAGTCCGCCGCAGCCACCAGCAGACTCACCCCTCGACGCCAGACGGACATTCTCACTGCTATGGATATAATTTCCCCTCCTGCACTAATTCTTGTCCTTTTTTCTTGTGTTCTTCTGGGAGATATTGGAGTAATGCTCCATTTCATCCCAGTGTACCAAGTCATATCTTGCTAATAGGCCTTGTGTGTTGGCTACACGCCAACGGTTGGCGGATTGTGCAGTCACCCGTTTCCCGGATGCATCTATCAACTGAGACTCTTTGTCTATGCGGTGCATCTGCTGAAGTTTGGGAATTTGCCCGTTTCTGAGCATTGGACACAACTAAGGAATTTAAAGACAACTCTCCTCTAATAAAAATTGGATCAGTTGGAGGAGGTTTGTATTTCTTGTCAATGCTAGATGTTAAAATACGAGCCCGTACAGGGTCTTTAAAAATATCAGCAGCAAGTTGCATCATGCCTTTTAACATAGGTAAAGATTGTGCTGTTCTATGTGATGTTCCTAAAGTTTCAAATAAAAAATCCTCCTCTAAGGATTCCTTAAGTAGTGTGACCCCATGGTATGATGCTGCCATGGAAATTAACTCCTCGTATGCTGTGGTGTCATCAGGAGGTGATGGCTTTGTAGGGTATAGGTCAGGATCATTATCTATTGGAGGAACAATGTTATAATCATTCCATGGATCCATTGGTGGTGGACTATCATCACCCCTAAAATCAATATCAGGCAGTGTGTGTGGAGAACCCTGTGGTGTAATATCTAAAGGGTGTGGGCCGGGTGGTGGTGAAGATGGTGGAGTGGTTTGAGGAACAGGGTGGATAGGGTTTGTAGCCATGTCTTTTTTCTTCTTTAGAGGAATTTTGTAAATTATATCCTCTGGGGGAATGTTCCTTTTGGAAGGTGTGACATGTTTAGCTATTATGTGTCTAGTGTCTGGATTAATGCAGATTTTCTTCTGCTTAGGATCCAGTTTTTCCTGCATGATCTCCAGGATTGGTTCTAGAGGCTTTTGATGAGCATCCTTTGTTTTCGGTGCCGAAATTTTCAGTGACGAACTGGACCTGTTCTTTTTATCCTTCGGAGCCGAAAGTAGTTTTTCCGGACTCGGTCCCGAGCTGGAAGGCTTGACTGTCTGTTTCGGTGCCGAGCCCAAGGGCGGAGCGTTAGAAGCAGCGTCTCTGTGCCAACCATGGCCAGAAGGCAGTGGTGGCCCAGAAGCAGTTTGTTTGTTGGAAGAAAGTTTGAGGGGCAAAGGGGCTTTGTTGCTCACGGCACACTGCAGCTCACTTAATGCCGTTGTAGGCCCACTGTTTTTAGGTCGAGCCTCGAGTAGCGCGCAAGCGCTGCTAGGCGAAGACTTTATGTTAGGGGGTTTCAAAAGCTGACCACACGCTCGTGCGTCGTGGCCTTTTTCGGGCGGTTACGCGCGCAGGGCCGACATCTGTTTCCCATTATCGTGCCCAGACGCGGGCGCGATAATTGGAAACACATGCCTGCCGTGCGTGTAATCGCAGGCAAAGGCCACGACGCACGAGCGTCTGGTCAGCTCTGCAGGCTGCCGCGCTCGCTCGTTTTGTTGAACTCACAGCTGAAGATTTATGGGAGTTCGCAGATCCCAGGTCATAGACTTGTGCCAGTGCAAGCATATGTATGTCTCGGCCTCTGCCCAACAGGTGCACAGTGAGCTCTGTGTTCAGCGGCGCGTGGGGGAGGGGCGGCCCTCCCTGGGCCGTGTGGTTATGTTATTTAAAAATGTGCAGCTTCGGTAAACAGTCGCACGCATTCACGGAGACGCCAGACGATGCACACAACTATTTCACCAGCTGTGTCGTGTTGTGCCTCGTCCTGAGTATGCCTCGACAACACACTGTCTCTGTTACGGTGCATCGTTGTGTTTTTCTTGTGTACACACGTCGGTCTCGTTTTGAAAAAGTAGGCCCTTTATTTCATAAGAGTTCGTTTTCTTGGGTTTGTGCAGTAGTTAAAATATGCCCCGGTTTATTTATATACGAATCACGTGATACGGGGACCGCTCTAATTGTTCACTGACACCAGTAACACGCGCAAAGCAACCAAAAATACAAATATTGTTTTGTGGAGCCCTGGCGCAGTGGGCGGTGGCGAGTAGAGTTCATTTAACAAGACGGAGCATTCTTAAATGTGCCCCGAACTGTATCGGGGTTTCAGGGACGTAGGCGCAGCCCGGACATCTGTCTGCGCAATCCAATAAAGTGTCGCCCATTTCAATGGGACTTCATCGGCCCTACTGAAACTAAAGGCGCATATGGCCCATAATTGGCTGGATGGGCCGGGTAGTTAAATGATTTTTCTTTGCCCCCCTCGCATCAATAATGGGGGCAGACAGAGCCCCAATTGTTCCCCATTGCAGGACATTGTGCGCCTGGATAAGTGGATGTCGGCCGTGTCTGCGCGGACGGGCCATATGGCTACGCACGGATTGGGGGAAGGGTCCGAAGGGAGGGAGGAGACGGGGGCTGAGGGGGGTTCGTGAAGGGAGGGAGGGCGCGTTAGGTACACCAGCAGGCTAGGGTTAGAGGTATTCACCCCGCAGAACCCACCTCGAGACGAGAAAGCTCTTCAGTGCATTAGTGTGGCACTCGGAGGGCACGAGGGGCAGGGAGTGCACGCACAGGGAGAGCTCTCGTGAGACGTGCACATATCTCAGGGGCCACGCACAGCACTTTATCGTACACACTCTGTGGCGACAAGGCCGCGAGAGCAGATCCGGCTCTGTGTGCACTTCTATTATCAGCGCTTTATACACAAATTACGGTGACATCGCTCCAAGAGCAGACCCGGCTCTATATGCACTTCTAACCGCTTTATACACACATTACGGCGACATAGCTCCTCACACCCTCCATTGCGACAATCTTTTGGGGCCCTGCACCCTCACTTCTACCCGTTGTATTTCTCTCACTCCTTTCTGCCTCCTCTCCTCCACCTCTTAGAAGTATCGCCTCGCTTGTAGCCCCCTGCACCCCCTCAAGTACAGCCCCCCCAGCCCCTCTTGTCTGAGCCAGGTCTCCATCCCCTCCCCCTCTCCACGTCTCTGCCTGCCAAGCCTGGCCAGGAACCAGGGTTCGGAGGGGCGCACAACACAATGGGAATCCCCTCGGCACCTGCCCCATTGAAGGCAGAGAAAAGCCCATACACCCCGCAGGACCCAGCTGCTCCCCCGCAGGGCACAAGTCCTAAAAAAAGAAGTGGGGGGACTCTCCAAGTTAGGTAGTATCACAGGAAGTGACATCACGGCGCGTGACATCACAGGAAGTGACATCACAGGAAGTGACATCACAGGAAGTGACATCACAAGATAGGGAAATATGAAATTAATTTGAGCAGTGGACATGTTAGTCTGTTAGATTGAAAAGGAATATTGGGGGGTAGAAGAGGGAAAGGTCTAGGAAGTTTTGTTTGGGAGTTCATAGCAGTAGGAGGGAGTTAGACGTTACCAAGGCACCTGCTTGGAAGCCCTTCTGTCATTTTAAACAGCTGAACCTGCAGCATTTCAAGAGCAAGGCCACACTTGCTGGGTGTCACCGGTAAAAACATGCACTACACATTGCACACACACACTATCTACATAACCTACCTATGTGACACATGCAAGGCTGTGGAAATACCTTTACATTCACTGTAGCCGCTCTTGCAAGAATATGATATGGTATATTAGATTCTATGGAAAGGCAACAATTCCAGCCACTGTCATACCGTTTTCAAAGCCATGTTCATTGACAGGCAACCACACAAGACGTTTATTTTTGTGGGAGCTACCACCATTTAGCAACTGCACTACAAATCTAACAACGTGGACCAGAGAAGCATGTACATGCCAGGCTTCCTGGCATCAACACCAAACATGAAATCAGTCTATGGGGCTTCTCGGTAAAACAGGCAGGCTGAATTGTCAGTAGTGCTTCTCTGCTTCACACACCGATGCTGCCCTCTTCACTTTGTAAAATGGAAGGGACTCCAGTATGTGTACAGAAATGAGCACAGAACATCACAACATGCACGCACCACTCATGGAAAATTCAGGATAGGCCTGCGTTATCTGAGTCTTTCATTCTGACACCAGCAGAATTTAACTCGAGATAGAATATAAACACCACACGCGCCATCCATTGCTTCATAGCAGTAAACCTGCTGCTGGCGCCCAAGAGGCGGTCGGCAGGCCCTATTCTGCTGAGGGGGAGCGCAGGGACCCAGCCCCGGCTCGCATCCTTACCTGGTACCAGAGGCGCACTAGAGCCAAATTTCGGGGTCTTTTGAAGACCTGTGAAGTACTCGGGTGCGCCTGCAATTAGACTGACGCCAGACCAGCCAGCCTAAAGCAGCTCAAAAACAGTCTTTGTTTGTGTGTGCCCGGGAAGCTGTCTCAGCCCAGGCTGACACACGACGGGGGATCTGAAGCCCTTTGAGCTCTCCTGGTGCAGCATCTCAGTGCATAATACAGGGCGCGGCCACCAAAAGGCAGGAGGGATCGGGCCGGCAGCAGTGGAACAATAAATGAAGGCAGAAGGGGGGCGAGGGAGCGAAGCGTGCACGCCCCTGCCACCAGCAGCAGCAGCCCGGGGAGGATGCGAGGCGATTGCGGCAGGTTAAAAATGCAAGGCAAGAGCTTTGATAGGTAGCGCAGGAGATGGACGGGCAAGTCAATTTATGCCTTCTAAGAAAGTTAAGTGCAGGGGCGTGGTGACCGGCAGACCGAGAAATTCCGGATTCAGCCGCAATCACCTGGAAAAGCTTGGTTGGTCGAGAATCCAGCTTTTGATGAGCAGGGTGGATGGCGTCCACCCTGTAAAATAAGTGGGGGGACGCCGTCCACCCGCGTGGTACCCCGACTCGTGCCCTGCTCCCCCGGCTCCATTGTCAGCCTCGCAGCCCAATAAATGGGCGTTCAGTGCTCCGAGAGGCCCTTTAAACGAGTGGCCAGGCGCACCTCCAGTGCTGGGGATCAGTGCGCCATCCCGGTGAGCGCTCACTGAAGACACGCTTCTGTAGCGCAGCGCTGGGCATGCCGCTGACGTTCAGCCTTTCATTCAGCTTTCCGCCATTCGTCCGCTCTTCAGCATTTTACTGTTTCCAATAATATTCGATTGAAAGGGGTTAGTCTGATAACGGATCAAGTGTGTTTCAGTTTACCTCACCTACCAACCGACCGAATCGATTGATTTGTTAATATATTTCACCCTCACTTTGTCTTTCGTTTGGTCTGACTCAGTCGGTCTCTCTCGAGCCCCCCTCGCCTCCCCCCCAGCACCTCTTAACTCCTCTTCTTCCTTTTTCTCACTCTTTTGCTCTTCTTCCTGCTCTTTTCCTGAATTTGCGACCTTCCCTGCTTCCTCTCCCATGCCGCACTCCCTTCTCGGTTCCTGCCAGTTACTTAGCCCAACCCATTGCCCCAGAGACCCCCGCTCCTAATTCATGTTCACCGCAGCTTGGATGCACAGCCCGTATGCGCCCTCCCGTGCCCAGCGCCAGACCCCTTGCTTTCACTCCCATCACTGCTACGTCTCTGCTTCCCTCTCCTCACCCTGAACCTTGAATGCACCTTCCAGTGCTGCTGCTACGCCTCGGTAGTCGACTGCGAAGGTGCCTTCCCTGTTCCACCTGACACTTTTCCTGCACCTTCCCACACCTTCACACCACCCTCACATGCACCGCACACAACACTCACCTCTCCCTCGGCCACGCACACCTACACACCTCTCCCCACCCCTCCCTGTTCTGCCTTCTCCTCAACAACACCTCCCTCAATAAACACGCTACTGAAATATGGGACCTGCTGCACGACCACACATTGAAACTGCTCTTCCTCACAGAAACCTGGCTGATTCTATCGACATTACCACACCTATTCCCCAGGCACAAGGTTATAAGACAGGACAGAATTAACAGACCCAGCGGAGGACATGTCATTGTTTTCAAAGAGCTCATCAAGTGTTCCACTGCCTCAGCTAGCACCAACAGCACTGATGCTGGATGTGTTTATTGTGCCAAAATGGCTTCTTTTGTCATCTTCAATGCAAGATGGTGCACACTCTGAAATCCGTAAAAGTGCACTCTCTTAATGCTTTATTTTAATAAATATATTTAGGGTGATCACCAACCTCTAGTTCAGTGTGGACACTTTCTCCAGTCCTTGTCTTCTCTCTCTGTACGTCACACCTCTCTTTCAATAAACCTCAGTGCCCCACAGCACTTACCTCTCATGACCTCAACTTGCCACCTCTCTCCGATCCTACCTCTAGATCTCTAGCTCTCGGTCAGCTCTCTGCCCCTCTCTTCTCCTCAAGTGCCTCTCTCTCTCTCTCTCTCTCTCTCTACTTTCTCTTCTTTCTGCATCTTGCTGCTCTGTTTGCATCTCATCCCCCTTCATTTCTCTTCCATTTACTTCCCTCCCTCTTAATTTCATCTCTTTATCTTACCCTTTCTATCATATTTGCCATTTATACCTTACCTTTCTCTACCTCTCGCATGCCTCTTTCTACCTCACCATTCTCTCTTTCATTTCTCTCTCTGCCTCACAACTCACTGCCTCATCTCTCTCTTCCCCACCTCTCATACACTATCTAAACTCTCAATTTACATCACCTATTGGCCTTCTATGTCTCTCTTTTTATTGATGTCCTCTTTCCCTCGCCTTTCCCATTATTTTATTTCTTTCTCTCTACAATGCTCTCCCTACCTCTTCCACTCCATCTATCACTCCCTTTGCTTTCATCTCTCTTTCTATCTCCTTCACTGTTTCCGTTCACTCTCTCTGCTTCCAATGTCTCGCTCGTTTAATACTTCTGTCTTACCTCTGTCTCTCTCGCTCCCTATTTCACCATTCTCTACTTCTCCCTCGCACTTACTCTGTATTAGCCTCATCTCTCTACCTCATCTGCACCTCTTTTTCTCTACTTCTCATATCTTTCTATTTTTCATCCCACCGGCTCTACCTGCCTCGCTACTTTGTTAACCTGACCTGTCATTCTGTGCTTCACCTTTCTATTTGTGCTATCTCATTATAACTCACCTCTCTTCCTATCTTATTTCTCTCTAGACCTTGCCCCTCGGGTTGGCACCTTTCTTACCAGCCTACATTTAAAACTGCATGCCAGGCCTCTAAAAACAAGCATTGGCATAGTCAATAGGTCTCGCCTTTGGGACCTTATAAGTTTTTAGACATGCAACAGTTGATGTTATTGCACCAAGGATATTGTGCTGCATAACTAAATACTTATAAGGTCCCAAAAGCGAGACCTATTGGCTATGCCAATGCTTGTTTTTACTGCACTCGTTTGTGCTTCACCATACCTCTCGGTTGAATAGCAGAAGCCACTGTCTTTTAGTTTATACCATTATACCAGTAGTTAGTGAAACTAACTACTGTAAATGTTACAATTTATTGTGCCACACCGTGAGAGCTGTGTGAGATGCTCTAGTTGTCTCCCGATAAAATAATGCTCAAAGTGGCCGACCTGTATTTCATCCTGTCCAGACGCTTGTTGTGTGTGTGCCAAAGGCAAGCCACTCTGTACCCATGCATGCTAATTCTGTGCTGTGGGGTAATGCTGCCCACTCTGCAGCATGCGGAACACGCAGTCATATACAGCAAGTTTGCAGATTGCCTAACTGTAAACAGAAGATGCCTCTGGCCCTTTTGCTAACACTTGAAACAAAATTGCTTACTCAGTGTGCATGGTGAAAATCAACAAGCACTATGTTTGGCTGACAATCCGAGGGCTCCTCTTGAGCCCTGCGCCACCAGTCAGCTCATGGGTACTGAACAACATTTTATCATGTGGTCAATTAAGTGTGCAAGCTTTCCCAGCTCGCCATTAGAAAATATTTGATAAAAAATACCCATCATCTTGTTTAAAACAACCCACCACTGGGATACTCTTTTAATTATTGAGACATTGTAGCACAAACTCTCCAGTAAGGACATCAAGAGGGCTATCCCTGGAGGTTACAGTAATCCCAGATATCAGCTGTCCCGCAGAGGAGGGGAAGTGACTGTAATATCCATATAGTCCACCCGAAAGGTGTGCACTATCGTTAATGGGACGATTACAGTCTGAACTAATTGCTTTCACTGACAAATTCCTCTAGATTTTACATTCTTTTTTCTGCCAGCGTACTGCCCACTCAGCGCAGAGGGAAAAATCATTGCAGCCAGGCAAGTGATTTTACATGCTAGATGTTGTGAGCAACTTGGCGGCCGCCGATTTCGTCAGTACTCTCCAGGCATTTAGCTTCTACTATAGGGTACAGGCATACACACATCAAAAAGGTGACACCTGGGCTCTGGTATTTGCACTTGAGGAGTTGGGAATTTTCTCTGCTCCATTTTATCTAGTCGTTCATTAGGATGTGTTTTTCGCAATATATGTTCTGGCACACAAACACTCACCTACTAAATATGTCACTTTCTTAGTGCACCTATGGTCCTAAATTAACCTGGCAGAAGAAACTTTTTCCTCTCTTAGAACAAAATATTATGCTAGTTAATGTGGAGGATTCATTCACAGTTTTTCAAGCATACTAAAAAAGGCATGCTAGATCAGGAAACCCCCCAGAAATCCTTACAAAAAAGGATTCTAAGAAGTACAATGCCTGATACACTGTCTCACTGAATAAGCTGAAATTTGCAGTGTGCCAGCAGAAACATAAGCAGCATCATTCCTAGCCTTCGGCGGTTGAGGCTTGCTACAAACTAGGCCTGAGAGATTACAAAGAAAATTACAAGCTTGGTCCCACAACTGTTGCCCTTCAATCAGAATCAGCCAATATCAGCAGAAATTCTGCAATAGTTGGCTTTGGTGCTAACGTTACGCAAGAGATCCTCTACATAAACACTCCAGCACACCTGTAATTAGGCACACCTCAAAAACACATTATAATACACACATAGGCTTGATCTTTACTGATGAGGATGTAAACCAGATTTTGCGGGATCATCTCTCCTGACCGGTACATATTGACTGAGCTCAAAAGGAACCTCATTAGATAGATCTTGCATGGCATCACTTTGACGGAATACCTCAGGGAAAATGCAGCCCGAAGGGCCTGTGGGTAAACAACGCCACAAAGATATTTCTCGATGATGCCACCTTTCAAAAGGAATAGGCCCAAATAGCCTGCCCTGTACTAGCGACTTGCTGATTCTGATCATAAAAACAGCTAAGAGATTAGCAGAGACTATCCTAATAAGAGATATAGACCAGCGAGGGCCACCTTAGGACCACAGTGACCGCCTTTAAAAAGCGACTCGATGAGATCAACAAGGAGATGAATGAGTACAAAGGGTTCTTAACACAATCTAAGACCCAAAACTCCAGAAGGATGTAAAAAAAATTGCTTTCAATAAGGTATATCCGTACTCAGTACCGGACTATAAGGTACCAGCTGACAATGACTATGATCTAACAGACACTAACTCCTCCGATGACAGGTCTACTGACTCGGAGGGGTGGTCAAGTGATAATAACCAGAGGTTAAAAACAAGGTCCAGAAATAGGAGAAGACCATGGGCTCAGCAATGGCAGGGATTTAACAAGTTCTTGCCAGCCCCACCTTTCTATCAACCACTGTTCCTACCAAGAGGACAACCAATGATGCCACGGAGAACCGCATTTAATCAAATGGTAAAATCCAGATTCCCCAAAATCTTTTGCCCTTCTTTTTTAGCCAGGGGCCAAGGTCATAAAGGGAGGAAGAAAAGAGAAAACAGGGTGCAGTGGGACCTAGAGGATACCATAGTAAACACACAAAGCATGACCAATGCACCCCAGAGACCCAGCACAGGGCCAATCTAGTGACGAATCTGAATGATAAAATAATCATAGACACCCAAATGAAGGTACTGAACAAAGGACCTGGTTTTGTTCCTATCCCGACCTTCGATAAGTTCTATCTACACTGTGAGTTAGCTGCTTTCTTTGGCTAACTTCATTTGAAGGCACATTTTGGAGATCAGGAACTAACAGACACAGGCTTATGAAAAAAGTCAACGTTCTACACTTCCACACATACTACATCAGTACAGCTACTGACTTTCGAATAGGCAGTGTACAAAGAAGTGGAAGAACTGGACACCAACACTGAGGAAATTCCAAAATCTAAGTAGGCTAGAAGGGGAGGCACTGAATAAACTAAAACAAGGCGCCAGCATAATCGTTAAACCCACATACAAGGGCAGAGGTATCATTCTCAAGACCACTACTGCGTATAGGACAGACTGTCTGAGGTTGGTGGTAGACGAACAGAACTACAAGATCCTGGACACAGACCTTACCCCTGCACTTATGAGAGAGATCAGTTCCATGGTAGAAAACGAAGAATGTGAGGGGTGGATCAGTAAGCAGGAAGCGGGTTTCTTAAGGAAAACTAGTCAGGTAACACTGTATTTTTAAACCCTCCCAAAATTCACAAAAAACACGATCCCCCTCCAGGCACGCCAATCCAGGCAGGCATAGGATCTGTATTGGAACCTGAACCTCTGTCCCAATTTTGTGACTTTTTTACTAAAACCCCTAGTGCAGAAAATAGAGACATACATTAGAGACAACAAGGACCCGCTAATACACATAAAAGAAGACTCCTTGGGAGAGCACAGAATGGACATACTCTAGCCCCTGGGAGCTTGTAGTTAAGTGTGCCAGAATGGCCTTTATGAAAAATGTATTTGAATTTGAGGGAGCCCTCGTCCTACAAACACATGGCACGTCTATGGGGAGTACTTTGGCCCCAAGTGTGGCAGGGCTCTGTCTACAACCTGGAGAGGTGAACCCTTTGATGAAATACAGTGCACTTCATTTATTACCTAAACACCACTTACGGGTAAATCATCAGGAGGTTAACACCAGAGAAGTGTATGACTCCCATGGGAGGGACTGCAAATAAAATAATTTAGTTTGTAAAACTCATTGTTTCTGATCCAAGAGCACTCCCCTGAGAAAAAAGCGCACTCCAGACATCACTAAAATAATATAATAAATAAAAAAAGTAGCCAGGTAAGGACTACATCTCCCAACCTGCTACACACCGAACGACAGAACCACGCCCCTCAGCGGACGCAGAGAGAGCGTGACGTAATGCGCTGGACACGCTGGGTCCTGAAGCAGAGAAACGCATCAAGACCTCCTCGGCAACATGCAAGGTACTTAAAGCTGCTATGGCATGGAACCGGACAGATTCAAGGCTCAAGGACCCCAAGTAGGTGAATGGCAGGACGATTTCCTTTGACGAAGTAAGTCTCTGGCACAAATGTGAAGAGGGGCCATTAAGGATGGTACTGTGAGGCTCACCCGGATTTACTGCAGGGACGAAATGGATGGAATCGATGCTAGATCCCAGCTTCCCTCACCCACCTCCTTCGCCCAACCAGGTCAAAGCAAAAGAGGGAAGGTGGGGAAGAAGGGGAGACAAAACAAGGAAAGGAAGAAGGGGTAGAATCCACTGGATCGTCCGCTGTGGTGTCACCAATGCTCCTAATGAAAAAGACACAAGGTAAGTACGTTTCTATTATACAAGTAACTCGCTGTATATATATCAATCAACTACTCTGATATTATACCTGTTAAATGATGTGTTATTCATATGTAGAGAATATTCTCAACTAGAATGTAGGATACACATAAGATATCTAGAACATAAATACAAACGTATTATTTATAAGGACTGCAGGAGTTTAACCACAAACAAGGATGGAATATAAAGCATACCAACCTAAATAAGAATCATCTTCAGAGATCAAGAGACCCTTAGGAAAAATCATCCAGTACACCCGAGTTAGGGAAAAACCCAAAAACTAATTTCCCTAATCAGGAGAAAACAAGGATAAAAAATATAGCAAAAAGTGCAGGGTCTAACTAAGTAAGGAATGTGAACGATATGTGGTTCTAAAACAGTCTCTTTATTTTGTAGCAAGAAGAGACTTGACGCAACCAGAGGAGAACAGGAACCACTCCCCTCAATCAAACAAAGGAACACAGCAATCAGATAAGTGTGAGAGTGCTGCAACAAAAGGAAAGTGTATTCTCCAGACAAACTAAACTATGATGCTTTAAATACCTTCCTTTTTCTATTTTTCAGAGGCAGACAGCCAGGGAACGAAGGGTTACAAAGAGCAGTAAAAACCCGAAAGAAACAATGTTGCCAGCCGGCAAGGGAACTCCGAGATACTCGAAGTCCCGGAAGAGAACTCAAGAACCCGGAAGTGGACGACGCCTCAAAGACGCCCGGAGAAGAACACAGGAATGTTTCACATTCGGCGTGGAATCAAGTTATGGCAGGTCAGTGGTCAAGGAAATACAGGAGGCCTGACGGGGTCCCTGTTGGAACGCAAAGCGGGTTTCTCTTGCGGACCCCTCCCTTATATCTGCTCAAGAGGGCGGGGCTCGCGTTGGCGACCTCGGGCGGGGTTAGGAGCGCTGCTGCAGGCAGCGTTAACTGCAGAGCCCGACAGGTACGGTTAACCTGAGAACCATCTACATGACCATTACTGTATTTGTTTCCGTAGTGTGTGACTACAGGGATCGCCCTCCTCCTAGGTCTTATGAAGCTAAACACAATCTACGTTAAGTGTAAGTCACGGTGAAGGCTGTTTTGGGCACGTGTGTGCGCATTAAACTACTTTATTTTTCTTTACAACATGTGCAGTGTTTTTAAGTGTTGCTAAATGGTTGTGTGACAAATTATGAGCTTGACAGTGGGGGTGATCTCACGTGTATGCATGCCTTGACGTACACACATAGCATGATGTTGCACTATGAAAGTGGCATGATTACGTGAACAGTGTGAAAATATGTGATAACTGATCCCTTCTTCTAGAATTTTAAATAATATAGAGGAAAAATTTCAGAATGGTCTGTATTGGCCTGCATGCTTCCTTTTCTATGTGTGATGGTGTCACACCACTAAGAGACTAGAAAGTTGGAAATACCAACTAGAGAAAAGTAGGGATTAGATTTGTCTTGGTCCTGAAGATAGCCCGTTGACCCTTAGAGGCACATAGACAGGCTGAAAAATATCAACCCCAATTTGATGTTTTGGGCTATGATACCCAGTTTCACCATTCTGTTTTTAAGCTTGCCAAAGGCCCTGAGATTAAAAACATAGACAAGAGGATCCAGCAGGCAATTTTAACCAATACAATCTCTCTTAGAAAACTGCTCCGCTAACAAAGTGCGTTGAGCCTACCCACTCACATTAGGTGCAGTGGATAAGGATACAATGATGAAGCATGCCACGGGTAGCACTATTGGGTGAGGATCCTATAAAAAAAAATCTAAGAGATGCCAAGATTCACTAACTACCTCCAGTAGCAGGTAGAGTATAGAGGATAAGGTTAACCCTCCGAGATTGTTTAGACTATACTATATTTGGGAGGCTGAGGGTACCCTGTCGGCATGGCTTCTCACTCCCCCTAAGTGTGATACGTGCCTTTCAATCAGCAACAAACAAAGGTAATTGAAACAACAGTTTGCATTCGAAAACAAAATTCAGCCTACCACTAGCTTTAAAAACCTACTCCCTCAAAGGAATTTTAGGATCAGTGAGCAGAGCTTCTTATATCTAAAGCTGAAAATATTTACCAATCAATCAAAGACTTTCCTGCAGCAGTTGATCCTGCTCTGCATATTACTATTGGTCACAAATGGTATTCTTTCTCTACTGCCTCTATTCTGGAGGTAGCAGAAATCATCCAGAAGGTGAAGTCCAGCTCACTAGACATCTGACTAGTCTCAGTCTTTCACTCCTAAGCCCCGGCCTTCATTTCTTATCTTACTGACCTCTTCAATCTCCCTCTTTCTACTGGTTCCGTTCCACTCAATTAAAGAAAGGCATAGTCATGACCCTACTCAAATCTAAGCATTAGATAATTAGGTGTTCGAGAATTACTGTCCCATTACCTCACCTCCTATAGGAAGACGCTAGCCAAAGTGACACACAGTAGCTGAACTTTTGGCCTGGGCCCTCTGAGGCCCTGCAGAGTTCATGTAAGAGCCGATGTAGAGACCATGCCAACATCATGCTGAGACCAAGCTAACACCATGATAAGGCCATGCTGAAGTCGTGCTAAGACCCTGCTAAGATCAAGCCATGGACAATCTTCAGTCATGCTCTGAGTATGTGGAGACATGTTGAGCTGCTCTTGATGTCATGTTATGGCAAAGCAGTCTATGCAAATGCATTGACGAAGTCCTACTGAATCCATGCAGATGCTATGCTGAGACTATGCGGTGACATCAGGTTCACCTAGGTTATCAAACTTAAGGGTCATGGTACATGTCAATGTTAATTGTGTCTGTTTTTGCATGTGGGTTTACAGGTGAACTGTGTATGTGAGTGTTCATGTAAGTATTTATGCACTTGTATGTATTTGTGCCTATGTAAACCATGGGGAAACGGCCTCAACCTTTTTTTCAGTTCTCTTCTTAAGTATGTCAGCACTTCTCACTCACTTGTGGTAACAGTGACAGTGGACTTTCTCCTTGCAGTCCGATTCTTTAGTGGACAGACATCTTCCTTTTCTTTCACTTTTAATGAAAAGACTGAGTTGGCAATAAGAGGGCCTGTTTTGAAAAGAAACAGAAATTGTTAATTAATTTACATCTCCAACTGTAATTATAATTATACAATTCCCACATGGCGTGTAACAAAATTAATGATCTGGTTAGAACATGTAAACATGCATGAATTAGAGTCCTGAGAGGCCAGATACGAATCTCACTAAAGTGCCTATACATACAAAAACTGGCAATTGCAAAGTTTAACAGCTGTGGTACTAGTGATCTAGCCAGGAATTCTTGACAGAGCTCAGACGCAGACCAAGGTTTTAACAAAGGTGCCAAACATTCCACACGCATAATTTGCAGACAGCACGTCACACTCTGAACCATCAATTTAAAATGGGTGGAAATAAAAAAAAAAGAAAACTCTGCATATCCCCAAAAAATAATTTGCAAACCACAAAACACCATAAACAACTCGGTACTCACTCTTCTTGCAATAATTTGGAGTCTGCCTCTGAATGTCTGTGGTTTTACCTGGTTTGTTCATTGCACCTGGTAAAATTGGGCAAAGTACCCCAGCACCAAGTAATTTCGAGCGCAGGAACATCTGGCCAGAATTGCCCAGGGAAGAATAGTCCCCTTGAAATGCCGCTCCAGGTGACCCGGAATGAGGACAATCATACACATCAATATGGAGATGATGTCCTGAAATTCCCCACAGACAGATGTCTCTAACCCAAGCTCTTGGTCATTGTCTGCTACATATGTGCAAGGCATGGCACAGGTCATATACAGTTGGGGGGCACTATCCTAGGAAGTTTTGTATAGCCGTGTATGTTTCCAACACACTGGCCACCAATATGCATCAAAACTCATGGGGATAAGGATTTAGATTATTCCCATTCAGCCTTTGCACTCCCAGCTGCGACAGGCAACAGATAGATGCAGGTACATTTTCATTATAGCACAGTTCTCTTTCAATGAGCTGGTATAGTCCCATTAAAAGCACAGCCAAAGTGCTAGGTGCAGGCATCCCTGCTCAGACATACTAATGCTAGCATTTGGCTATGAGAAGTGGCTGCATCGTGGTTTAAGAAGTACAGCAACTCTACAAAGATGGCTATCAGTGAGAATGGTTCCTGATCAGGAGTGTTATGGGGAGATGCAACTCTGAGATCATTCATTTACTACCTCTCTACTGAGAGCCTGTTTACTAGTGCCTCTCGTTGGATACGAAAATTCAGACACAAAGGTGTTCGGAATCTATTGGGTGTGATGATCATCGCCAAATCTGACTTTTTGGAGGCTAACATGCAGATTTTGGTGCTCTGGGCACCACAATCTGCATATCCTAGTAATTATTGGCTCTTCTGCCGCACATACAATTCGGAGAAGTTTGATCTGCAGAAATTCAACAGGGGATGCAATAAACATTGCACCATTTACAACTGGGATCCTTGCACCATTTACAACTGGGATCCTTGCACCATTTACAACTGGGATCCTTGCACCACTTACAACTGGGATCCTTGCACATACAGAGGTTTGCGCAGGCATTGGAATTTACGGGGGCACTTGCAATTAGGTCCTGAGACTGCTAACAAGAAATAAAAATGAAAATGCCTATTACACTTCATACTTGCACACTTCAAATTTTTGCTGAAGTCGAAAGAACTGTGTGATCCAGGGCTGATTATTTTGTCCCTTGATCCTCAATGTGGACAAATGGAAAACCAACATTATACCCCAGGGATACAAATTAACCACTACACCACACCAGTATCTTATTTGTGCACATTGTATTATAAAACTATGGACGCAAGAGATCTTCATGCTCATATCCAATTGCCTATGTCTCTCTTCACCTGTCTTTCAATTATCTTTTCCTCGTGATCTGTTAGAAAGTGAACTTACCCGCATAAGTATCTTAATGCTTATCCGCTTACTACGTAAATGTTAAGGACTTAACATGAGCAGTCCGACATTATTAATCAATTAGGACTACAATCACAAAAGGTGTCGCCTGGTTGGGGACAACGGGAAAATAGAGTGGTTGGGTAGGTAGGAATGGGAGCAGTTCAGAGACAAAATTACATGTGTGCAAATCCCTGGTTTAGAGCGGTGGGCTCTAGAGATAATGCGGAAACAGGAAAGATAGACAGGTGTGCCAGTACCTGAAGCTCAGACCCTCCAAGGATGAATGAGTGAGAGTAAGAGGACATTTGATCAAGCAGCACCAACCTCTTTGCTAGCCACTCCAGGCACACAAATGAGATTTTCATGAATGCAAGTGTACCTTTGGGTGAGAGTGTACAGTACCTTTCCTCCCCCTCCCACCCCCCCCACCCACACGAGATCAGTTAGAAAACAAACGGAGGGAACACCTATCTTGTCTTCCATTTCCTACTCAATCCCCTCTATGGGATGAGCTGCAGGAACAAGGCCAGCAGACACCTTTTCCTATTTTCAGTGTGTGGATGAACAGTGAGACCCCACTCAAAGGGAGCAGCCTGTCTGTACTATGTACCAGCAGTATAGTAAAGCTATGTGCAGGTATATGAAACAGTGGGAGGCACTCATTAACGAAGATGGGAGGAATCTGCAAAAGAAGTTAAAGGATCCTAAGAGCGAGATGGACGATGAACAGTGGCCACTCTTTTTGCAAAGGCATGAAAAAACCTAAACACAAGCACTAGCCCCAAGTCTGTGGTATGAAAAACATCCAGGACAAACGGGAACACCAAATAAAGTCACCTCTGGGACAGAGTTGGGGCTTGTGCTCCTACTATTCTACCTTCGTCCTATCTATTCCCCTAGATCTTCGAACACAAAAGAAAGAGGAGGAGAGAGAAAACGAAAGGGAGAAATATTTGTTGACATTTCCCCTAAGCCGGAAAAAACGGCCAGTGGGTCTGGCCTGCTATCTTTGGCACTGCTGTCAGCCTCATCCTTGGTGGGATACCTCATTGCTACAGAATGGGGAATTATCATTAAACCTACCTGTACAGAACCTGTCCTTGGAGCAGAACCGCCGTTCTATTTATGTGAATAATTCCTATGTACTGTTGCTTGAGAATTACCGCCAAAAATTAATCTCTCTTCCTGTTGGATCTGCACTAACTGCCCTTCATCTTGGAGGGGAACTCGCCTTTGATTCGAGTGCCTCTTGGAAAAAAACAAAACTTGCCTTGATTTTTGCTATCATGGGCAAAGATTTCCTGAATGTGCTGACTCCTCCACCCCCCCCCCCCTCACCTTCCCCCACTCCAAGTCTTTCCAAGGCCTCAAAAAGTATAACAATCCCCTTGGACGTTACAGACCTGATATCACTCATCTTGCTATGCCAGAAAGGGGGATGGTTTGTGAGCACGACAAAGCAGGCAACCGGAGTGTCTTTGTGGGACAGACTAAGTCTGACACTGTTGTAGACACTATGCTTTTCGAATCACTCCCTATGAACACAGTCTTGCCACTGGACTGGTGTTTCACAAAAGTAGCCATCAAGAAAGATATGCTCATTTCATTTGAGGAAGAAAGGCATATCCCTGTCACTAGAGTGGGCTGGGGTCTGCTACCGAGGCGATGTCATCCCTACTATCAAAAATTCTGCTGTTCACCGTTTCCAAACTAAGTTGTAGAGCAGGCCATCCAGGAGAGTAGACCAAATGCTGAAATACTGAAAGAAGCTACCAATGCCACGGTCATCTCCTAAGGTTTAATAACAGATCAGTTAGATGCCCAGAAGACCATGGTCTTGTAGAATGGAATGGCTTTAGACTGTCTCCGGCAGAAAAAGGGGGGGCAGGGCGGATCTGTGCAATAGTAGGCTTTAAGTGTTGAACACACATCCCGAACACCTCACTTAGTATGATAGTGTAAAGAAATGATATTAAATTCGAAATGCCTTTGATTTCAACTTGAATGGCATCTGGTCTTGGTTATCAGGGATATTTGGGAATTGGGGAATGAAGAGATTTGAAATCATGATTGCAATAATCCTGATCATAATAACAATATGTGTTGATTAAATTGATTATGTGCATCATCTAACATGTTTGCAGTAATAAAGGCATTGCTCCACAGTTATTTTACAAGGAGTAATAGGAGTTCATGTTGTATGGACCACCATACAACATGAACTCCTATTACTCCTTGTAAAATAACTGTGGAGCTCATTATACTGTTGTCAATGCGATGCCTTTTTAAACCTCACTATCACCCTGCATGTCACGCTTCCTTTCACCTAAATGTATATGAGCACCTGAATACTATACAAAAAATTGTAAAATAAATGTCTATCATTTATCTGACCTACATGACCTTCCTCTGATCTTTCCTTTGCTCCCTCATGAATTAATTTCAAAATCTTAGAACCAAGTGTTCCCTGCTGGGTCACTTTCTCGCTTTGGACCATTAGGCCACACCTGAACCACTGTTTCCTAGATATCTCGCCACCCCAGGTTCACATATTGGGGTACCCTTGTCTTCTCAAAAAACCTCGTTTAAGTTAAAGCAATTCTGTTTGTAATTAGGTGGCTTTTTAGCTTTGCTTTTATTAGTGTTTTTTAAACTTTCATGTACATAACATGCATATATATATATGTATATGTATGCATGCATTTATATTTGTATTTATATAGATATGCAGATGTATATATATGTTTATATATGTATGTATGTATATATATACACATACATATATATAAATGCATATGCATATATATACACATATATATATATATACATATATATATATGCATATGTGTGCGCGTAGAGAGGTAGAGAGAGGTAGCGAGGTAGAGGTAGAGAGGTAGAGGTAGAGAGGTAGAGAGGTAGAGAGGAGTAGAGAGAGTGGCAGAGAGAGAGGTAGAGAGTGAGGTAGAGAGTGAGTAGTAGAGAGTAGAGAGTGAGTAGTAGAGAGTGAGTAGTAGAGAGTAGTAGAGAATGAGTAGTAGAGAGTAGTAGAGAGTGAGTAGTAGAGAGTAGTAGAGAATGAGTAGTAGAGAGTGAGTAATAGGGAGTAGAGAGTAGTAGTGAGTAGTAGAGAGTGAGTAGTAGAGTAGTAGAGAGTGAGTAGTAGAGAGTAGTAGAGTGAGTAGTAGAGAGTAGTAGAGTGAGTAGTAGAGAGTGAGTAGTAGAGTGAGTAGTAGAGAGTAGTAGAGAGTGAGTAGAGTGTAGAGAGTAGTAGAGTAGTAGAGAGTGAGTAGTAGAGAGAGAGTAGTAGAGAGAGAGTAGTAGAGAGTGAGTAGTAGAGAGTAGTAGAGAGTGAGTAGTAGAGAGTGATTAGTAGAGAGTGAGTAGTAGAGAGAGAGTGAGTAGAGAGTAGTAGAGAGTGAGTAGTAGAGAGTGAGTAGTAGAGAGTGAGAAGTAGTGAGTAGTTGAGTAGTAGAGAGTGATTAGTAGAGAGTGAGTAGTAGAGAGAGAGTGAGTAGAGAGTAGTAGAGAGTGAGTAGTAGAGAGTGAGTAGTAGAGAGTGAGAAGTAGAGTGAGTAGTTGAGAGTGAGTAGTAGAGAGTAGTAGAGAGTGGTAGAGAGTAGTAGAGTAGTAGAGAGTAGTAGAGTGCAGTAGAGAGTGAGTAGTAGAGAGTGAGAAGTAGAGAGTAGTACAGAGTGAGTAGTGAGTAGTAGAGAGTAGTAGTGAGTAGTAGAGTGAGTAGTAGAGAGTAGTAGATTGTGAGTAGTAGAGAGTGAGTAGTAGAGTGAGTAGTAGAGAGTGAGTAGTAGAGAGTAGTAGAGTGAGTAATAGAGAGTAGTAGATAGTAGTAGAGTGAGTAATAGAGAGTGCGTAGTAGAGAGTAGTAGAGAGTGAGTAGTTCACAAAACAGAGACCGATAGGGACCCGTTTCGAGGCCCCCTTTAAAAAACTGCTGGTGCCCAGCACCGGCGAGACCTGGCCCACTTAAAGCGCTGCCCACGGGTACCCACATAGGAAACAAAGCGGAAGATCGAAAGAAAGCCCCCGCCCCCCACTCCCCTCCCCGGGGGTCATGGAACGCCATAGAGGAGCAGCAACACCCTTGGATGAGGAGTCGCAGAACCCCTCAAGCACAGGGAACCCCTGCGCTGAAACGCCCACGAGGGTCCCTCAATGAGGGATAAAGTTGAACTGTTTGACGGGCAACTTCTTGAGGTAGGAAGCCAGTGTGCCTCAGGGTTCTTCTTTCCGGCAGGGAGACGCCCAGGGCCCGCGGAAGAACATCCCTCGACTGGTCGGAAAACGCGAGAGCCATCCAGCCAGGGGTCCGGTGGCCTAGGGTCCCAGGCCAGGGTCGCCGCTCCTCCACGCCGAGGGTAGGATCAGTCAGTGGCCGGCCGGCTCCTCAGCCGGGAGAAAGCATTTCTGAGAGGTCCGAGGAGAGAGGAATCCGGGAGCGGTGAGGGGGCTCGGGCTGCCTCAGTCACTTCTTGTTCTGTGGTCGAACGAGGTCCGGAGGAGGGCGGGAGAGAGAGAGGGAGGGCAGCGGGATGAGGAAACCTCGATCTAGACTCAGCTGAGGCGAGGAGTTCGGCAGCGGCCAGGAGTGAGCGCAGGGACAGGCAGCGGGGAGGAGGGGCGACTCCCAGAGAGGGTGGGAAAGGAGTGAGCTGGGGGGAGATACCGCGCCGGAGCCATGGGGAAGTGCGCTCTCTATCTGCCCTCGGCATCTCCGCGTTCTTCTCTCCCTTCTTCGCGTGTTCCAACTTTACTCTCTCTTTGTCTCTCATTTATTCTCTCACTTTCCTTTCCGTTCCCAATACTGTACTGTTTAATCTCTTTCCTTCTTTCCCGCTCTATTCCTTTCTCTCTTTCTGCAACGCTCTCTTGCTTCTTTTTTCATCCTACCCTCGCCCATCTCTCTTTCTCTCTCTTATTTTTAACTATATTTTATCTTCCTCACACGTACTCTGTTAACCTTAAACTCGTTATCTTTCTCTCGTTGTCCTAACCTCACTTCCAGTCCTCGCTGACGCCACCGCCTCCTTTCCACCTCTCTCTCTCCGTTTTTCTCCCATCTCTCCCTCCCCTCCTCTCTCCTTTTCTCAATACTCTTGATCTACCATCCACTCAATTTCTTTATTTACATGCTATCATCTTTTCTCCAACTCCCCACCCTCTCAACCTCCCATATTCCGGCTCTGCTCTTTCTCACCACACACTACATACCTCCTCTCCTACCTTTGTTCTTTCTCCCCCTTCCTCCTCTCTTTCTTATATTCTCCCCCCCCGTTTCTTTATTTACACGCTATCGTCTTTTGTCCAGCTCCCCACCCTCTCAACTTTCCATATTCTTCTCTGGCTCTGCCTTTCCTCACCACTTACTACATACGTCCTCTCGTACCTTTGTTCTTTCTCCCCCTTATTCCTCTCTTTCTTTTCTTCTTCTTTCCTCCTCCTTGTTTCTTTCCTCATTTCTTTGTTCGTCCCTTTCCCTCACACTTTCTCACTCACTCGCTCTGCAAGTCAGTTTCCTACAAAACATTCCCAGCTACCATTAACCCTATCAGATCTGAAATGCAGCCAGGGAGCGAGCCGCCCCAAAGCCTGAAACTTCACAGCAAATGTTTCTTCCAAACGCGGAACCCGCTGAAGTTTTTTTCCGAAGTTGAAACAACAAGACCACAGATTCTGGATGGAAACCCTATGGCTGTTCATCTTTAGAATTTCCCCAATTGCTTATCATTTGTCATCGAAATCAGGATCTGCATTCCCTTGTTCATCAAAAGGAGGTGACCTATATGTGGCTAATTAGAGACACTTTGATATAAAGGCTTCATGCATTTTAAATAAAGGCTGGCTGATTATGTAGGACGAGGGGCACTCCAGGTGTTCTTTGCATGCATCCGGGAGAGAAAGGTCTTCTGGGCACAGAGGGATGAGCACGAACCAATCAGCACCGGGGCATCGGCAGGATCATCAGCCCCAGCAACTGGAATCCATCACGTACATTATCAATATGAAGGTGCAAACTAAGTACAACGTGCAAAACAACCAAGTGCAAAGCATACTCCAGCCCAAAGTCTTCACACTATCTGCTTTATCAACCTGCAAACACTCGCCTTGAGGGAGGGGAGGGAAAGAGAAGACGCGCGTGACGGTACGTGCAAAAGCTTGCTGAACTCTCTTGTCTTTATGGGGCCATGTGTTTGAAACACATGGCCCCATAAAGATAAGAAAACGTTTGCGACGGGAGGAAAGAAGGCGAGGGAGTCCAAGTAGGCCGTCCCAAAAAGCCAAAGGGAGGCAACCTAAAACCCTCCTATTCAATGGGAAGCCAGCGTTTAACATAAACGCTGACGCTACCCAATGAAAATGAGGGGCGCGCCTCGAGTCCCCTTCTCCAAACTAATGCTGATTACTATAAGTCTCAAGGCGAGGAGCGCATGCGCGCTCCAACGCCAGCCGAGACCTAAAAACACATAATATGTAGGAAAAACAATGACAAGAGAATCAGCAGTGCACAAATGGGCAGTATTTGAAGACAAAAAAATGGCGGGTGATAAAGTAACTCTTGCAAAGTGAACCAATTCCCTTCTAATGATTGAAGGAGTTCCCATCACATGCACCCATCATCTCTCACATATGGGAGATATCCCCCGAAATGAAGCACAGTGTTTTGTTCTTTACTGAGCTACAATATTTATTCTGATACACCAAGACTATGCAATAACTTTAAAAATAAGAGAACAGTTCTCACCAGCTAACCCTGTCAACTGCTAGGCCCATTGGGAGGGGTAGGATTTAAATACCACCATGGGCTGCATGGGACCTCTGTGAAAATTGTCCACATTAAATTGTATTTGTCCATTAATATTTTTTATTCTATACATTCAATTCACACGTTTATTGACATAGGGCTAATGCAATTGAAACAAAATCCTTATATGGTATGTGTGTTGTCTGGCTTAGGCTAACTAGGCCTCTGGTAGGCCTCACCTCCATTTTTGTTAAAATGACTGCTGAATCATGCTGTTCATTCTGAACCTGATTCACAAAGGGCCTCTGCACTCGTGGCGGAGGCCCCGCACTTTTGGGGGAGTCTCCGCATTCAAGGCAGAATCGCCGCAATGAGAATTCGCAACGAAGTATACATACCGCCAAGATAAAGGTCTGCCCCACCAAATTTACAAGTGGGCGGACCTTAGGTTTAATCAAACCGGAGACTACTCCGTCTCCGCCGTGATTAAACCCCTCCGACAGCCCTGTGGAGTAAGGGCCCTCGGAGGAAGACCTCTCATTCTGCCCACCTAATTTAGATGGGCGGAATTAGAGGTCAGTTTTCACTGCCCGTCACCGCCAGGAAAACACTGGCAGAAATGGGAAGTGAAAACTGCTAAATGCTCCCCACGCCATGGGAGATAACTCCCATGGCAAGGGCAGCATTTTTTTTTTAATCCCGCTTTGTGATTTTCTTTTTGGGGGGGCGGCACATCCGTAATGTTGCCGTTGCTTTTTTCTATTTTCTGTATTGCACTTTGAAATCTTAACCTCCAAGGACTACCATACATTTCTGATTTCAAACTCCCTTTTTGAGTCACTCCTTTATTATTGAATGTACTTTGAAATGGTATTTTGAATTTGTCTCTGGGACACATTACCTCGTAGACTTTGATGTTAACACTGTCCCCACCTTCAACAACCTTGGCACATCACAGTCATGCAGAGTATCTAAGAGATAGCACACCCACACCTGCTATGCCACGTAGCACTATTGGCCTAGACTGTTGCTGACCTCTTCAAGGAGCCTAGGGTAAAGGTGAACCCTGGAGGTTAATTCTCTTCACCAGAGAACTTGTAACTTGATTTCATTGGCAGCCATTTGTCCCCCTTGGTCTGGAACAGTCTAAGCCATCCTCTATCAGTTATGGCTTCAGAAATATTATCAGTTGAAGGTGCGGTTTGACTCAAAATCGAAATCACAGTTGTCAACTGCAACTGGCAGTCCAATGGATGTCTTATTCGTGTGAGTGACCCCACCTACTGAGAATCTCAAGCAGGCTGTCTCATTTTAAGATATTGGCCCTTAAAATTGCTCCCTCCAGGGAATGCTTTATTGAGAAGCCCACTCCAGCTTCTGTTCCCATCAAAAACATTGAAATTAATGTGACACAGCTGGGTCCTCACAGTGAACAGTTTTCAATTAGATATTGACTACCAAAGCCCCAGTAGGCCTAGTAACTCAAAAGGACTGGTCTTGGTCTCCCACCTTCATCTTTTGATCTACGATAGTACCCTGGTCCTGTTAGGTTGGTGGGTTTTTGGACCACAGGGTTTTTTGGTTATTTTTGATGGAAACTAAAATGCAGGATCCACTGGGGTGTCCAGCTTTGCATACACAGACAAAGACATTGATGCAGACATCTTCGCCAGCCGGATGCAGTGCGACTTCCTCCAATGGCTAAGACATTTTAAACATATATTATAGCAAAATCCTTCAAACCAGAGCCCATACTTTGAATAACATGTTTATAGGTTCTCCTGTTATTGAACATTGGCCTTAGGGTGTCTCTTAATTTGTTTTTATTGAGTTTAGCTTGTAAACACTTTAAAACATTTGGATTGGTATCTCAGCCATAGAAAGTACTATATTTAAATTAGACAAAGTCTGTCAGTTTACATTTTATGACACACACCGAAATATTTTGACGGGCATATGATTCTGCTTTAGGCAGGATCCTCCAGCGAGAGCAGACCAAGGGCGTGGAATTAGTATCACCCAACACCCAGGACATACTGTTTGGGGTCAAGGACAAATGTTTATTTTTGTTTTGTCCACGGGATAAGTAGGCCCAAATACTGTAGCACAAACCTTTGGCTGCCAATTTACAGTTCCTCAGTACGAATTTGTGACCTGTGAAAGACGACTGCCTGCCACCAAGGCAAGATGTCTATCCTTGAACTTAATTTGTTCAAACTTTTATATACGATTTATTATTTCAAATGCCTTTGCCATTAAGGTGAGAGCTCTAAGGAGATGCAGCGAACTGTGAGCTCAGCTTGCATCACTGTCAGTGGTTTGAGTATACATGTTTGCAAAATTTTACTATTTGAAGCTACTTATAATGCTCCCAGATTGCTCCCTCTTGTTTACAAATACATGCTGAAACATGAAAGCAACATTGGTGATTACTTTCCAAATAAAATGTACTCACAAAAGGCAACTTGAAAAAAACCTGCAAAATGATTGTGAACCTTTTAAATATTATTTCTCTGAGAAATAATTTTGTAAAACCCTTGATGCATTCCAATTATTTTTTTTCATTTTTTAAAAAGAAAGCTACCTTAAGAGCACTCAAGTATAGTAATTTAGTGAAGATTTACAACTTTCAGGAATTCGCAAGAGTTTATAGAAGCAGGTCTGGATACCATATTCCTAGCAACCCTTTGTGAGATACATTTTCTCATGAGCAATTATGCTCATGTAAAAAATGTTGAACAATTGCAAATTTACTTTCCCTACACCCCCTTTTGCCCACCACTGAAAAACATTTTACTCCTGCCTTTGTCAGGAGTAAATGTCTAAATTTTTCCACTGTGGAAAGAGATTGGAGAAGCTGATGAACACCCTTAAACATATATATTAGTGGATATGCACATACTTATAGCGCGCTTCAATCCCTGAACTACCACTTTAAGCCTATGTATGGCACCGAATACGAGTTGCAAGGTACTGGCTTAGAAGTAAATCCACAGCCATAAAAACTGGCACGGTGCAGTTACACCGTATCAGTACCACACAATTACTAGTTTATCCCTATGTAATGGGAAATAACCATGTAGCCCTTGCTTTACTGGGTAGAATTCCGCACAGTATTTCCTTTTCTGTGGGTAGTATCGCTCATGTTTACCACTTTCTGTGGGCAGGCCGTAAACATGAGTGGGGGCTGCTGCAAAGCAGAGGGAGGATGGTGGAGAGGGTAGGCGGGTGGTGGGGAGGGTGGGGAGGGCAGGGGAAAGTTTAGTCTGGCATGGAGGAGCATTACATGTGCTCTGTGTTTGATGGGGCAGGAAAATGGGTCCAGGTTACATGCAGCCAGTACCCAAAGTGCTTTTACCGGTTGCTACACTTTGGTCCATTTTTCTTACACCAGCTAAATACAGGTCCAGGAACAACAGCCCACTCACGATTGACTGTAATTCCATATAGGAATTCTGCTTCTCTCACTAGGGGCCAATATAATCTACAGAAAGGTGGCAAAGTCAGAACTTTGCTGGAATTCAAACCCTGATATAACATGAGCACCAGCATACTCAAAGAAGATATTAACAGAGCTTTCATATAATGAGAATGCAACCATATTTTGTCACCTCTCTGCATGGCACCAAAATTGGCAAGCAGATTTTTTACAGGATAATTAAATTAAGCATCCCGTCCCTTGGACAAGTAGATATTTTATAAAATTCCACACCCCTGGCAGACACCGGAAAAGGCAGAGATAACTGTAAAACATTTTTACTACTTAACTTTTACTGTTTAAATGAAAAGTTAATTAAACAAACTATACAATCTCATACTGTCTAACAAAGCAAATCTGGAAGCAAACTGGAGAAATCACAGTTTCCAATCATAAAAGAGATAATTTTACCAAGAGAAATCAGGACTTGATGAATCTCCTTCATCACATTATTGTAAAGTTCATTCTGCCATTCATGTAAAAGCTTCCACTCCTCTTCAGAGAAACAGGCAACAACATCACTGAACCTCACCGGTGCCTGAAACACAAAGGTGTACAATGCAGTCATCAACATCATTTAGTGATACATCAGATAGGATATGTTCATTTAAATTTCAATATTTTTCAAATTTTCTTTCCTGCTTTTTCTTCTGCTCTTCGTTTTTTCAAGAATAGTCTTTAGTGGATAAGAACATATAAACACAGCTCTTACAGCTACAGGAGTGAGGAGGGTGTGGGAAGATTATGCAACACATTCTGTGGTATACTTATCATACATCATGGGCCATATTACACAAAAGGCGCAATTTCATTATTTGCGCCAGGTGCACCTTTAAAAAAGGTGCGCCCGGAGCAAACAATGAAAATGTGCCGTATTATGATGAATGCGGTGCCCCCAGGGCAGCCGCAAACTCGCGCTGCCCCCAGGGCAGCGTATTTAGGTGAATAACAGAGCGGCTGATATAAAGCCGCTCCGTGTTTTCACAGTGCAGGCGGCTACCCGCCTGTACTTTGAACGGGGAGTGAGCTACTGCCTGACCGCAAGGAGATGTCTGGGGGGTCTTTAGGACCCCCTTTACCCGCTGCAGAGGGCTGCCATCAGGGAGCGCATTGACAGTGCGCCACCTTTGAGATGGTGCACTGTCAGTGAGAGCTTCTTTGCCTCTGCGCCCGTCTGTAATACGGCGCGGGCGCAGAGGCAAAGGGGTTCCCTCATTTGCATAGGGCACGCCCCCATTCAATTGAGGGAATGCCCTCTGAAGATAGTGCTGGAGCTTTATATTCGCCAGTGCTATCTGTATTACAGAAGGGGCAGCACAAGCGACTGCTACCCCTTCTGTAATACCAAAGCACCCCGGGGGCGCGCAAAGCAGGTGCAAACAACTGTTGCGCCCCTGGGGAACTTGTATAATACGGCCGCATATGTTATCACACTGAGACTTTCGCCAAGCAGATCCTAATGTTTTACAAAACAAATACATTTTATTCAAGAAAGAATACTACACATATACATGACATCATTTAGATGTGTTTGCAAATGGTAATTTGCCACAGGGCTGTAACGAAAGTACAGTATATGCCCATCTAGAGACACAAGAAAAGTCTGTAGGAATAAATGGTAAAAAATCAGCTGGGGTATTATACTAAAAACAAACGATTTATTACAAATTTGTTTTAAAAACAACCAATAACCTTCAACCACTGGCATACCACTCAAACATGAAAGTAAAGTAATACGTCTGTTATGCTAAGCAATATTTACTTAATTATAATTAAATTATTTTTAAAACAAAACTAAACAAAACACATTTCACAATAAACCGAGCATAATAATAAAACAAGTAAAAATAAAAATATCAAGCATTAAAAATTTAACATATTAAACAAGCAACACTTATATACACTTTACAAATAAAAATCACAAAACACACCCAAATACGAACACACCACATAATCCAAAACAATACATAAAGTAATAGTTTAAACAGCATACAAACAAATATTTCTGAAGTAAAAATAACTTCTCGGACTCGGAAATTCCTTTAGGCCAATTAACCACCTTTGATAAGTGTGTCTGATTCACTTATTACGGGGTCTAGCGATGGCTAGCCATGTCTATTACTGGGCACTGCACACCTTAGAGGTAAACGACTGGCTGTGCCGGGGTGGGCAGATCCCGACTTTAGGGTAAAGGTTTCATTGATCAGCTTCGATAATCTTGTGGGCATGCTTTAAGGCACACCGATCCCTCACTCGTTCCCTGAGATCACTAGAGTAGTTTTCTTGACATGGAGAGCTGCCTCACGATGGACAGGATGGGACCAGCGAGTGACGCTGAAAACCCCCCTATTGGGTTGGCAGATGGCTGGATTGTGTGGCACGTCTCAAGGGTTCAGGGGTTGGGACAACAACTGCATTTTCCAGTTGGGTGACATTTAGGTGGGTGACCACATGAAATCCTTTCAAGACCTTCAAACAGAGTTCTCCCTCCACAAATCACAATTTCATCAATACCTCCAACTCTGTCATGTGCTCTCAGGATACATGGAGGTGCTAGCTGGACCTCCGGAATATATCCCTTTGGAGGCTCGGCTACGTATGGGCCCATTAGCTAAGGGAGGCATCTCCCAGATCTACAGAACCCAGGTAAATCACTCCCCATGTACACTGATGCACTTAAGGGACTGGAGACTGCATCTGTGGGTGATCCAAGGGGCAAAATAGGTTGAACGGGGGTAAATACTAGCAATATATAATGGATTTTCTGCTGGGACTTGTGTCGGGTGTATTACGTGCTTATAATAAAAGTAATAAAGTGCTGTTATTAAAAAAAAAAATGAAACATAACATAATACAATGCAATAAAACAACATAATAATAACCGATACAGTAAACCATTTCTTAAACTTCAATATTTTTGGCTATGACATTTTTGCAGTCAGGATATTATGACCACAGTATTTTAGTCACACAATATTTTTGAGTCAGTATTTGGGTGGAACACATGTTCTAGTCTCCCCAAGCATCTCTGTTAACGAAGATATGTATGTACAATATGTTGTACTATTTGTCATACCAATATAAGTATCTAACTTATTTTTTTCAAATGAATGAAATGCTAGCTTGAGGCAATGCTTGTAGCTTAATTCTACAGCGATTTCTTTAATGCTGGCAGATAAAGAAGTCAAAATAAAATACAATGTTCCAATTTTTAAATAACAAGCACTAGAAAAAGGAAAATGACAGAATCTAGTTGATAAGATATGGGTGCTAGAAATGGGGAAGAATCTAGGAGAGACGAAACACATGGATAAAGTGTAACTGTGGCTCTTCTCTCCTTTAGACAGAACAGAAAGCAGTAAATGAGTACTGTTCCTCCCAAATCAGAACAGGTGGTAACACTAGATGAGCGAGTCATAGGAATTTTCAGTTAGCCAATGTTCCTGTTCAATCTCAATATTTGTTGGCTATACCTCATTTTGCCTCATTATGTCATGCGGATAAAGCCTACTAGTTCAAATTGTCACAAACCTGTAAATGCTCCAGATTTAGGCATCACCAAATATTCACAAATGGTGCCCTGGTATGGTTACTGCAGATAATGCACGATTGATCACTTGCATATTAACATCTGCAGAAAAATCTTGGAGTAAGAAACTCCACTACTGCTGAGGTGGTGCGCCTTGAGCTTGGTTTGATGTTGTACGGAAATACTGTACTGCACCTCCGTTTAGGTTGACCCTAGAGACAGCTAGAGCTCTCTCACTGGCCTTGAATATAAAAATTTAAAAAATCCAAAACTAAAAATACATAACTATCGACTTACAGAGAGGGGCTTTGAGTCAGTCCTCTTCATCCATTGGTCATTTTGATTCCACCCACCACAACATAAAGCATGAGGCCATGGGTCACCTATATTCAGGAATTGTCTCTTGCACTGTGAGTGACATCTTGCTTGATCATATGTGCAGATTACCTAACATAAAGTGCACTTCAGTGCCACGGCTGGTGAGCCAATGCTTTGCGGTTTTGTTTCCATGCTCCATCCATTTTTATTCGTTTTTCTTGTATGTTTAAACTATGTATTCAGGATTTATTGATTTGACGCAAAACTTATCATTTCTTTGCACCAATAAGAATCCTATTTTCCTCTGATGTGCATTAAAGCTAAAATATTTTCTATACCTTTTCTAAGTAAAACTATTCTATTAAAATGTAATGCAATGATTGTTTTCCTAATTTAATATTTTATTGCAAGCATACTGCTGCTAGGTTTGGGTGAAGGCAGGTTTTCTTTCTTTTTTCTGCCATATGCTTGCAATAAACAATCAAAAAAAATAACTATCACAGCAGCTTGCCAAAGCCAGACCTACTGCTCATCAACTTTCTTAATGATGTGGCTTGGTAATCTAAAATGTAGGGACCCATTTTTGAATTATAGCACTATACTTCAGATTTTCTAATCCAGCTGTAAAGTTGCACAATCAAACTGTTCAAAGGTGGCAGACTTATTCTTGCTAAAGGAAGGAAAAGTGTATTTATGCACAACATTGCGCATTGCATTGCTACATGGAAAACGTATTATCTGTGATGGATATTAAACCAGTCTACAAGAATCTCTTCATAAGATTCTGATTCTGTCACATAAGAACTCTTGAGCAATGGGAAATGGAGCATACAACAGATAACAACATTAAAATATAGGCAATGAAAAAGTGTCCAAGATAATCTTAAACCTGGGCCTGTTCACAAAGGTAACTTACACTTTTGAGTAATTTACACTTTGAAGTTAGTTTACTACATTTTGGGACTCACAAACTGTACATGTCTCCACCACTGAAATATAGCAATTGGTTTACTCTTAAGTGGGTATTTATTTATTTATTTGTGAAGTTTTATATAGCACTGGCTAGACCCGGAGGTATCAGAGCGCTTTACATGAGGATCAGAGCGTTACAGGTTACATAATTGGGTAGGTGACATCCATTCCTAAACCCCTCGCCTACTCTTCCTAAACCCCCCTTACTTATCCCTAATCCCATCCCTTTTTAGGTCTCGCCTAGCGATGCAGCGCAAAGCGCTGCTCGCTATGCGAGATCTATTGTTGCCAACTTTTGCTCCGATGCGGGACAGGAGATGTGCACGCGCATGGTGCGAGCAGGAGTTGTAATAGCGCCGCAAGCCGTACGCGTGCACATCAACTGTCTGCGCCGAAGCTTAACAGACAGGAGATGTGCACGCGTACGGCTCGCGGCGTTATCACAACGTCTGCTCGCACCATACGCGTGCACATCTCCTGTCCAGGCAGCCGATGCGCACGCTCATGGCGTGTCTTCTTCATTCGTCTTCACGCGCGCGTGTGCAGGATGCCCCCGTGCACGGTGATCTCCATACCAGAGGGTACCATAATCCTCAAAAACACCACCTCACTTAAAAGCAGCGTATAGCAAAAGAACATGACTCGCAAATGTGAACATCTTGACACGCTCCATTCACGGTGCCTTCTCCCCATCACAAACGCAAAACGCAACTCTTTCATCCATTAGGAAAAGCTTTCAAATCTGAACCTACCCTAATAGCCCTTTTCCAATGGACCGGTTTCAAAAGATATTTGCTGCTTCCCATGACTGCACCTCCCCATTCTTCTGTGCGCTGCATTCAGTCGTCACTCTCCCGATCACTACTAGGACAGGAGATGTGCACGCGCGCGGCCGCCGGCGTCTCGCGTCTCTTCCGCTTTCATTTTCCCTCCCTCCCCCGTCGGCTCCAGATCATCTCGCTCGGAGATCCAGAGGCTGGGAGCTGGCAGGCAGCGTCTGGCGCGAAGGTAGGCTGGGTGCCTCTGGGTGGAAGGCTGGGGTAGTCATTATGGAGCACTTGTTAGGTCTGGCAACGGTCACCTTTAATTCTGAGACCTAGTCGTGTCATAAATAGTTGAAAAACTTGGAAGTAAAGATTGTGGGTTTTGGGTCGGCTCCCTTCAGCCTTTTGCAGGCATTGGCTTGCTGGGTTGTCCATCACATGTTGGTGCATTTTGATGAGGTTTACATTTTTTGTTGTACTGTGTCAGTTTGACACGGCAGATCAACCATTGGCAATGCCATTGGGCATACAGTGTTAGCACAATGGAGGGGAAACACGGGGGAGGTAAGCTAGTACACAGGACTATTGTAGGAAAGTCAGCCCTCCTGTAGTTCAGTTCAAGTACTTAAGTGGAAGAGAAAGGATACACGCAAACAGCCACTAGAATTAGGTGAGATAGGCATGCTCCAGTGGGCTGAGCCAAGACTGTAAAAAGAAAGGTTGAAAAAGACGGTTTTTGATATAGGCAGATCCAAAGATTACTGTGTATATTTTTAGCATTAGATCTGTTTTACAGCTGCACAGTAAAATTCCTGACCTAAAAAAAGAGTTCCTCGGAGTACTCACATTTTGTAAGATGATTGCCGTGTCAGTGTCATGACACAATGGTCATATTATCTGAGAGAATTTGACATATTGCACGCACATTCAGCACACTTGGTGGAGGCAGCGATGCTGCCGATAGGCTGCTGCAGACATCTTTATTGGCAGGTCCCTAGATTCTGCTATGCTACATTCAGGGAATCTAGAAGCTTCGCTGATACTGCCTCTGAGCCACTGCTGTAGTCCGAGCAAGCTGCTGCCTTAGGATCCCCTGATGCTGGTCTTGTGCATTCTGCTGCTGCTGTGCACGTGTGTAAACATCAGAACACCTGGTGGCCTGCTTTTTGTTTCCGCCCAGCAGCTCTGTTGTTTCTGGGCACTCGTGTTATGCAACATATTGCCCGGCCAGGTGATTATGTGCAAATCACAGCATCTGGTGGTTTATCTCCTTCTCGGGCCTGGCTGATTTTCCGCGCCTCATGCCATTGTTAAACAAACATTGGCAAAGCCATTAGGCCTCACATGTGTGCGTCCTATTGGCTTTACCTATGGTTTTTAGTCACGCTGCACAGCATCATTGATGCTGTGCAGAGTGACTAAAAAGAACAAGCATTTGCAATGCATTTGCAATCGCATTTACGCGAGTTTCAGCTATTGACATTGCAAATAACAATGCCTTTTATTTTTGTTTTTGTTTTTAAAACATAAATAAAAGGCATTGTCATTTACAATGCCAATAGCTTAAACTTGTTAATTTTAGCGCTTTGTCAAGTAAACAGCAGCCCAGTGCTGCTGTTCAAAGTGGGGCCGCATATTAACGTCAGTAGGGCTAAAAGTGAACCCCGGGCCATACTTTGAGAATCCAAGTTCTATAACACGCATTCTCAAAAAATGCATAGCTAAGTCCACCTGGAGTATAGACTGCTTTTCTTTATTTCCTGGCCATTGATTGGCTGAGAAGAGCTAAACCTATTTGTGTGGCAGCCATCTTGTTCTAAAATGGTGTGTAGGGATGACCAATGAATCTCACTAGAGGACCTGAATGCATATGCCAGACATCATATAGTGTATTCTTCTAGCAGTCGGGTAAAGTGCTTAGTGCAGGCTGTGGGTCACCCGGGCCCCAGGTGTATGTATGTCTGTACTGGAGTCTCGGTGTGCTCCGGAGTTAGCAGTCTGTTCGCGCCTCTCTGAGTACACGTCTGTCTGAAGTCAAGGTCTGCGTGTGCCCCCGTCTCTGTGAAGTCAAGGTCTGCGTGTGCCCCTGTCTCTATGTGAAGGGGAGGTCTGCGTGTGTCCCTGTCTGTCTGAAGTGGAGGTCTGCGTGTGTCCCTGTCTCTATGTGAAGTGGAAGTCTGCGTGTGTACCTGTCTCTATGTGCACCTTTCCTGATTGATCTCGCAGTTCTCTGCGTAAGCTGGGCTTGTAACCTAGTCATGTTAAAGTGTGATTAACTTGGGATGGTAGGGGTTCGCCTCCAGGTGTCTTGACAAATTCAGTCTGTGGGCAAGTATTCACGACCGGGCACGATTGAAATATCTGAAGCTGAGGCTCAAGGCACCATGGTTTCTCACAGTGGGCCGTAAGGTGTGAAGACTACATGCACATTCAATCCCTGGCCTCTGTGCAGAGCGATGCTCGTATATGTGCTAGTGTTAATTGTGTGACGGAGGTACACAGCTGTCAATCTGGGAGCAGCATAGGAAACGACAATGCAGTGGGGGAGTTGTATGCGTGGGGGCAGGGCTTTAAGTGGGCCGGGTCTCACCGGTGCTGAGCACTGGCAGTAACTTTATCCTATTAGCATTACAAATACATTATATTTATTTTGCTTAACAAAACTCACATTGACACAAGCCATTAACATTTACAAAGCCAATAGCTCGCACTCATATAAATGCAATTAATAACTTTTCCATTTCCAATTTTTAACAGTATTTGCATTTTACATTACAATCATTTTAATAAATTTTTACAAAACATAAACAATATAAAAAACAATGTCATTTACAAGGCCATTTACTCAAAACAATGTCACTGCGAGACCTATTGCATTGTAAATGCTTGTTGGAGTAAGGCTGCCGCTTTTAAAAGCCACTCCCCTGTGTCCCACCCACACTGAAATGTATACTTAAGTGCACAGGGACTCTGCAGTCAGGGCAGAGAACTCCAAACACAAAGTATAGGTAATTGAGGAGGCATAAACTCAGCACGTATACGGTTTGGGTGGCCCGACCCTACTCTGCTACCCTGGGTGTGGGAGTTGGGTAGTTTTTCCCAGACATGCCTGGTCTCTATTATGTCATGCTGTGTGTTGCTGGGTTGTATCGAATGATATCCCTGAGCCCTCCTCCCCCATTATCTCGAGCCCCGAAGGCTGAACCACACTCCCACAATCAATCATTATATACCATGGTTAAGTTATCACTAATGACATGGAACATCCAGAGCATGAGCACCGCGGAGAAATGATACATTCATTCCTTAAACATAGCAATGGCCTTCTACAAGAGACTCATCTTGCCATGTAGGAGGATCTCAGACTTCAGAAGCATGGAGGGGCCAATGTTACTGCACAGGTCACTCAGGATATGCTAGAGGGGTGCTTATATGGATCAAGCCAAAGGTCCCCTTCAAATGCATCGAAGCTGTAGTAGATTGGGGGAGGGGGACAATTATGTATTTGTGGAGGGAGTTCTGGACGGCACTGCATGTTTATTTTGCAGTATTTACTCCCCAAATGTAGGTCAATCCGAGTTCCTCGAGGAGGTATCGGCCCAACTGGTCCGATGGTCCCACCTCCGCTGGATCCTCAGGGGCAATTTTAACTGAGTCTTAGATCCTACGCTTGACTGGTAATACACCCCCAGCGCCCACAACCAGCACAGCACCCCACCTATCACAATGCTTAACGCACTGGTCGTTATACGTGATACTCTCACCTGTAGAACGCCAGGCCTCGATGGGTTACCAACTGAATTTTACAAGAACTACAAAGACCAGCTGGTACTGAAACTGATGGCAATGTACAGCTCCGCCCTTATGGCCAGACATTTGCCACAATCCATGTGCGATGCTCTATTGGTTTCCCTCCCCAAGCCAAGGCCCGACCCACTCGAAGTCACCTCTTACAGGCCCTTGGCAATGCTAGGGAGTGACTATAAGATACTCAGTAACATCCTAGCAACGCGACTACTGGAACTTATGCCTGTTCTTGTTCACCACGACCAGAACGGTTTCATACCCGGCAGATCCAATCCATGTCCCTTAATCTACGAAGACTACACAGGCTTCTAGCAGAGGAACCCACACTCTGGTCCTATTTGGCCTGTTTAGTATTAGACCTATAGACGGTTTTCAACAAACTGGACTTGGAATACCTATTTACTGTCCTTCATACGATGGACCTAGAAGGTAAGATGTTGAATTTAATAAATTTCTAAATTCTTAGCCGTCAGCTAGGGTTTTAAAATTGGTAATTTGATCTCTGACTCCTTCCCTGTATGCCGTGGCACGCGCCAGGGGTGCCCTCTTTCGCCATTACTTTTTAACGCTGGCGATCGAGCTCCTCGCGCATCCGATCTGTCAATCAAGAGGAACCTGCGGCATACGCTTAAAGGTGAGATACATGCAGTCCTTCTTTATTTATGCAGATGATGTTTCGATATATATCAAAGACATCCATTTTGCCTTGAGTGACATCGCAGACATCCTGGGAGCTTTCAAGGCTGCCTCAGGATTGGGGGTCAACTGTATGGGGACATGTGCACAAGGTCACGGTTTCTGTATGTGGCACTTATGCACAGCATCACTGTCACATGATCAATTTCTATACAGGGCGCACGTGTACAGGACTGATGGTTGTATGTCGGACATAATTGCAAAGGAGTACTGATTATACATAAGCCATGTATGTTGGTCATTGCCTACATAAGATGCGCAAATGAAGCCACTGCCAACACCTGTGTATGAGTGAACCTGGGCACAGATTGTTGGGGCAGAGTTGCTTAGTGTTACTGAATATAAAGTATGCAGCTCCTCTTTCCACACTGTCCACATGTTCTCAAGGTCAGTTTCTACATAAAAAAAGGCACCTTCAATGTACACGCAGGCACTCCCTCATCATAGGGCATGCGCACATAGGGTCACTCTCTCTACAAAGGGCACATGCATTAGGGGCTATGTCTCTATATGGGGCGTATGTGAAACCAGCCATTGTGTATACAGGACTTGTGTGCTAGGGTCTCAGCCAAGGATGGAGATAAGCAGGTACACTGACCCTGCAGGACCAATGCACATGGTCAGTGTAAGCCCAGCACATGTGCGGCAGGTCATTTATACACACTGGTAAATTTCAACAGTTCGCTGTCACCATAGATCACTGAGTCACTGCCCACCTGTGACCTATATGGTCTCTATCTCTACAAGCAACAGTTGTGAACATGTTCATTACAGATACACTGCAGACCTGTGGACAAAGTCACTGTGTACATATGGGACACCTGGGCATACTATCTTTGGGTACATGTGGCACATGTGCAGAAGCTAACTGATAGTAAGTGTAAAACAGGCATTGGGAAAGCCAAGAGATCTCATTACTTGCTGCAATCTGCACCTTTCTGATGAAGGGTGCAGTACCTTACGCTTTTGCTAGAGGTCCCTAAAGTTAGATGTAAGTGTTTGCTTTGTTAAACTGCAGTGCCTCAGTGGTTACAGGAGATCTCTTGAGTCAGACACAAATGCATGATGTAGCAGGCTGACTGTCATTTTGATAATGTGGCTGGTCAATGCCTTTTTCTTACAGGAAGTTGGACATGTCCCTATTTTGGGGTAGTACAAAACTATTGTGGGCAGAATTTGACAAAAAATGTTATGACAAGTATAGTTTACAAACATTTCTCCGTATTCAAATTAATAATACAAAATCTACACCCAAGGGAGCCAAATTTAGTGAACAATATCTGGGACAGGATAGACCTGTCAGTCGATATTTCTGAAGATGATATTCTGACAGACAACCACTAGTTAATGTACAAAAAGATAAAATATAATCCCAAAGGAAGATGTGGGGACAGCACATGTTCACTTTGCTTAGACCGACAAGATTCCTAACTCGGGCCCTGATCAAGATGTTATTTTTGTTTAAATTAAGGGAGTGGGAAGTTGTGAGGGTGTTTCCTCTGCAACATGATGAAGTCAATCAATGGGCACTTCACACAGTTTGCAAAGTTTTTAAAATAAATACTAATTGTGGGAGGAAAGTCCCCACTTATCATGGGAGAATGCTCTAAAAATATATTTTTGGAGGAGACTTCAACCACAAAATGAAGCTCCATGAACCACAGGAACTTATCAAACAACACAAACTATATGAAGTGCAAAGTTTGTCAAATTTACCATATATCAACGGTGAAAATTAAAACTTCCCCCACTCCTATTTTGACCCACACAATAAAAAATATGCCTTATGGTGTCTCAATGAAGAGTACTTAAATTACATTACATTTCCAAAATGCATTTTCATGATTTAGTGTGTTCTCCTTTTTTAAACTTCAGTATTAAAGCAAGGACATATGGGAATCAAAGTGTATTTGGTTAGTTCCTCTACAAATGTGTTGTTTCCTTATTCCATACACCCAGCAGGCCAGCCTTACATGCAGGTCAATATCTATTAACAGCAGATGATCTAGCAAATATAACATAACTAACATAATAAAATCTCAACATCTCTTCTACTTTAACTACACGTTCTGTTACAATCAAAGATGTAGTCTCGTAGGTTACAAAAGATGTAGGTTTATTAGGTTCAGATCAGGTTACAAGTAAATCAGGTAAAGCCCCACCAGGAGCTGCGTCCTGCTGCTCAGCCCTTCTCAATCCAACTGTCCACTCATCGAAGCACAAACACTCTTAACATTGCAACCATCCAAGGACCTCACTCACTGGCTAAGCAACAGGCACTTGGAACTCTGGGGAGGATGCATAGTAACCAAAACTAGTCACAACACGTTCCATCCTATGTTCCCTCTAAGCTGGCACGTGCAGCCTTGCTTCTTCTAGTGCCCAGAAACTCTCTGGGAGCGATTTCTCCCCTCGAGGCCCAAAATACATAACAAAAGGGAAGCGTGAAACCTTCCCTTTTCGTGGCAGGCGGCTCATCAAGAGGCCTAGTAAATTAATCAAATGAAAAAGGGGCTTCTTCTTTTAAGAGCAGTGTTTCAAGAGGCCCATATAAGGCATTGTGAAAAAAAACACGTGTGATTGTGTTTCACACTGAAATGCGAAGTTGTGGATGTGGCATAATGGCCAGAGCTGCTGACTGGAACTGGGGAAACAGGTTCCAGTCTTTATGCTCAAGTAAAGCACTCCAATACTTTCCGGTCGACGTTGCTAAAAAACTGGAAAAAAATGAAACTTTCACCATAAAGAATAGGCAAATACTTTTTAACCGATTCTCCTTTGCACTGTACAAAACAACCCTTGTGCTTGATTTAATGGCCTATAAAGTTGCTCCCTCATAATTATAACCTAGGACACATATAGGGTACACATGACCCCTGAATTGCCTTTTAGTTCACTAATAGTATTGTCATTAGGGTGAACATTTTTCAGTTCATGTTTAAAAACTACTTTTAATAAATGCTTCACACATAATCTGATGCACCAAGGTGAGGTGCTTCCGCATTTTACTTTTTCGAATCTTGAAGACATCTTACCATATTCTAACATAATCTGTGCTGCATGATAGACATGCCACATATTTTCAAGGCTCGGCTCGTGTACGGGCTCTTAAAAGCCAGAGATGACCCATGGCTCAGCTGTCACTGTTAATTTGTTGGTTCACCCACCTCTGCCTTGCACCATAGTCAGGGCCACTGGAATTATGCGGCAGGAGAGGACCAAATTATGCATCAGGGTTGAATTATGCGGCAATAAAAGCCAAGTTATTAGGTTTAATGCTGCACATTTTGTGATAGTATTACTTTATTATTTTGACATTTCACACATGCTAACACTAACTGAACAAATGTTTCACCTCAGTAGCACCAATTTAACACCCGAATACAACAATAAGCAACAGAAAGGTGACCAGTCAACCTTTGCAAAGGGTCTTCCACTTCACTGCAATACAGGTAGTCCCAGTTTCAGTAACTTTTTATCCATTCAAGCTAGAAAACATTTTTTGGGGTTAAAATCTGCAAATTATACAGCAGACGATGGATTATGTGGCACATGGGGCAAACCCATACCATACTCATGCAGAAAAGGCCACAGCAGCAAATCTTATGATTCCAGTGGCCTTTACCTTAATATAAGGATGTGAGCGTTCTGTTAAGTATAGGTTTTGTACTAGAAGGGGATCCTTCCAGTACAAAAAATATCCTTTAAGCCTTTTCCCACTGTATGTGTGCTGTAAAGTTTATCACACTTGCAAAGTTTGACAAATATGGAGACTTTTAAAAGTTGCTCCACTGTTGCCTTCAGGAGAAATAATTCTTGGGCTCAAATACCAGTCTACAAATGTTATTAGATAGGGATTTGCCTCAAAACCCATGGGTGGTTGCATGGGAATGCCCATGTGCCACATATGGTATGCCACCCCTTGATGCAAAGTAGCACAATTTAGGGCATAGTGCTACTTTGCGTTACTGTGGGCAACTTTCCAACACAAATCATGATTTGTGTTGGAAAGTAAATCCCACCACAACACTGTCTGCTGGGTTTGGGTCACTTTTGTGACGCAAACTCACCACAAAGTGTTAAGAAATCTGGATCAGAATCTCTAAACAGGTACTTGTCAATATCATGAGGACGATTTGCGTTCTTACTGCAAGCTTATGTAAGCAAATGAGCAATGCAGAGCAAATGTTGCTATACTGTGTAAAATCAGAAGGCAATGAATGAAGATGCCAAAGAGAAGGAAGGGGCCCCTGAAGCATGAGAGAAAAATGGTTTGTGCCTGGCATTGAGCATACCAGATTTCTGTAGACATGTTCCAGACTGTAAAGAAGGTCTAAACTTGCTCCAACAGCTATCATTTAGTTATGGTTCTTTAAGGGTGCTAAACCATAAAATGTGCAAACACCTAAAATTTCAGGGGTGGCTAAAGATTTTGCTGTGCCAATTCACTTAACTAAACATTAGTGTTTTATCAAAATGGTAGGTCAATTTTTACTCTCTCTGAGGCACCTCATATTTATCTGCAGCGATGTTCACAGAAGCATGTTTGAATCATTTCTTTGAACTTCATGCCCCTCACCCAACATCTCCCACATAGGATACACTACATCCAACAACCTTATCAACCATGCAGTTCAAAGGGGTGCCCAGAATCACAAGGCAAGAGTACTAAGCACCATATATATATACAAGAGGACCAAATAACCACACCAGTGTTCCTGTCCTACAGCCAGCACAAGTGGTGAAGTGTGGATGCGTGCCTCTTCGTGGTAGCAATGGTGGTGGCACCTGGCCTGGCCAAGGCTGCCTGCCCCATTACCTTTTGAGGATTCCAGAGGAGGTTAGACAAATGGGACAGAGGAGACAGTGAGTGCCACCTGTAATGTTAGCATTTGATTATTTAACATCAGAAACACAAAAGGTGATAGGAGAAATGCCTGCATTAAGTTTAACTACTGGCAGTCACTCCGGGCAGCATTCTAACCCATTCTTCTTTTGCCCACCATGGCACATCAGTTTGGAACCAGCCATATGCAATTCAGTCTTAAACCTGTTCCAATAGGAACAGCCCACTCTGAACTCCCACTCCAGGTCCTCCATGAACCAGAACACGAGCAACCCATGCCCGGTTTCGCCCTGAATGAGGCTCTTTATTCAGGTATAGCTTGGTTCCAGTGGCACAGTGAGCAAGGGGCCCACATCTGGGCATACTCTTGGCCACTGTTAGACCTGGCACCATTGGCGTGGGTCTCCCTTCCATTTTTTTACTGTTGCCTCCTATGTTTTTGCTGTGTTTTTGCTGATCTAGATGCTTTGGCCAATTTGCCACTGCCGTTCAGTGCCAAAGTGCAAGTGCTCTCTTTGTAAATTGATGTTATGGATTAGTGATTCCATGATTGGCATATTTGATTTACTTGTCAGACCCTAGTACAGTGCACCATGTGTGCCCAGGGCCTGTAAATCAAATGCTGCTGGTGGGCTTGCAGCACTGGTTGTGCCACCCACAGAAGCAGCTTGTAAAATGTGGCTCAGGCCTGCCATTGCGGAGCCTGTGTGCAGTCTGGGACTGCCATGTCGACTTGGCAAGTGCACACACTTGCCAGTCCCTAAACCTTCCCTTTTCTGCATGTTAGTCACCCCTAAGGTAGGCCCAAGGTACCCCTGTGGGCAGGGTGCATTGTATGTGAAAGGTAGGACATGCCCTGATGTGTGTGGCATGTCCTGATAGTGAATTACAGCCAATTTCGTTTTTCACTATTGCAAGGCTATCTGTTCCCATAGGCCAGAATGGGCAGTTTGATTATAACATCTTATAATCCTAACTGACCCAGGGAACAAGATAGGAAAATAAAGTTTAGTATGCCTGAACTCAGAATGCTAAAATACATCTTTTAGTGTGGGTGATTTTTACATTCTGTGTTTGAAAATACCACTTTTAGAAAGTAGGTGTTTTCTTGCCTAACCATCCAGTATGCCTCTGCTAGGTTTGTGTATTCCATGTCTGGTTTGTGACTGACAGGGGGCTGGAGAGGGCCTTGGCTCCAGCAGTCTGATGAGTCAGGGCTGGGCTGAATAGGGCACCCATAGAATAGAGAGTAGGGGGAGGAGATTTCCTTTCACTTGCCTGAGCCTTCATAGAATAGAGAGTAGGGGGAGGAGCCAGGTCTGCTTTCAACAATGCTGTCTCCACCTCCTGCCAGGAAGCTGCACCAGGGAGGACAGAACTGGTTTTGACTGGGTACAGACACTCTCTGCCTTCAGAGAACAAAGGATTTGGGTGTATAAAAAGGGGGACCCAGACCCCAGAACTTTAGATCACTTCTGGGAAATCAAGAGGAACCTTTGCCAAGGAGAAGAAACCGGAGAAGCTGAAGGAGGATTACTGCCCCTGTGCTGTTTGCGGTTGGCCTGCAGTGGTTACTTGTTGCCAAGGAAAGGAGAAAAGGTCTTTGCTGTTGCTTTGTCATCTTGAGGAAGATCTCCAAGGGCTTGAAGCTGAGCTTGCCTCTTGTTCTGAAGTCTCAGGGACACAAAGACTTCACCACCAGCTCCCCTGAATTTCCTTGCTGGGAATTCTGCCTGCAGAGAGGTGCCTGCTGTTGTTTTAGGACCTCTAGAGACTGCCTGTCGCTGGGAGCGCGACGCAACGAGGAAGAAGCGTGTCGCCACCGCAGCTGTTGCCGTCGCATCGCCGAAGAAGCGTGCCGCCGCCACAGCTGTTTGCCGTCGCATCGCCGGAGAAGCGGGTCGCATTGCCGGAGAAGCGTGCCGCTGCCGCAGAGGTTGCCGTCGCATCACCAGAGAAGCGCGTCGCAGGGCCTGTCGCGGCTCAAGAAACCACCGATCTCGCCGCACGGCCGTTGGGCGTGCACGCATCGTATCCAAGTTGTCACATCGCATCAAAGACGCCATTTTGTCGCATCGCACAGGATCGTCGCATCGCATCGAAGCCCCATCTTGTTACACCGGAATGCAGTAAGAAACTGACGCATCAACTCCCCACACAGTAAGGAAGTGACGCATCACCTCCCCTGCGCGGTAGTAAGGAACCGATGCATCCACTCCCCTGAGTGTAAGGAACGGCGCATCACCCTCCCTGCGACCCTTTTGTTTGTTTTGCGTGACGCATCTGAGGTACTTTGTTGGAAAAGTGTCGCATTTACAACTTGCATTGAACTGAACTATTTCTACCATTTGAAAGTCTTATTTTTAATATTGTATTGTGGATTTTTGTCGTTTGGTCTTGTTTAGATAAAGAATACTTATTTTTCTAAACTGGTGTGGTGCCCATCTGTAGTGTTTTCACTGTGTTACTGTATGTGTTCACAAATGCTTTACACACTGCCTCTGAGATAAGCCTGTCTGCTCGTGCCAAGCTACCAAGGGGGTGAGCAGGGGTTATTTTAGGAGTGTATCCCCCTTACCCTGACTAGAAGCAAGGGTCCCTATTTGGACAAAGGTGCAAACCATTGCCAACTAGAGACCCCCATTTCTAACACTGGTGGTCAGCGGTGAGGATTTGGACTTGCATTTGTGACTTACATACAGTGATTGGTGTACACTACTAGTGAGTGCAGACCATTACGCGACCACATACATTTTTGGTAGACTCTTTTCCTTGGAACTTGTATTTTTGTTGAGAACTGCCAATTTTCTTTCACCATGAGCAAAGCAGCATCCATTGCACCTGCAGATTTTGATTTTGAAGAAGAAATGGTTGATACCTACACTGTGCCACAACTCAAAGCTGTTTGCAAAAATTTTTAAATCTCCATGAAGGGCCTCACCAGAAAGGAGGAATACCAAAAGGCGCTGAGGGCCTGGTTGGAAGCAAGGAGTGCCAGTGAGCACCCTGAAGATCCTATGGTGGAGGGGGAGGACTAAGAGGAGCAGCAAGACGGGCCATTGGGCCTGGATGGGGGGAAAGCGCCTTCCAGAGTGGGCAGCAGTGTTTCTTAAAAGGGCCCTACCCCAGAAGAGCTGGAGGACAGGGAGAGGAGTAGAGTGCATGCAATGGAACTGGCCAAGCTCAAGGTGGGGAGTCAGAATGACATAGAAAAGGGGAAATTGGAGTTAGAAAATAAGAGGTTGGCCTTGGAAGAAAAAAAGATGCTTTTAGAGCATGAGAGAGTGGTGAGGGAGCTGGAGCTCAAAGCAAAGAGTTTAGAGATCACTCTCTCTGGTGGCAGCACACCGTCAGTGCCTGTAGAAAGTAAAGTATACATACCCAAAGAGGTTATTAAGGACTTTATGAAGCATGAGGACATTGGGCAGTGGTTTAAGGCCTATGAGGTAGCCATGAAGTGCCACCGGGTCCCTGAGAGATTGGGGAACGGGGTTGTGGAACCGCTTTACGGGTGTAGGAAGGGAAACCTTGCTAGCTCTGCCCACTGAGGATCAGATGTCCTATGCCCCCATGAAGGAAGCCTTGGTAGCCAGGTATGGATTGACCCCAGAGCTTTATAGGCAGAAATGTAGACATTGCAAGAAGCTGGAGTCTAGTACCTGGGTGGAGTATGTGTCTTTTTTTTGCAGAGCATTGGATGGTTGGGTGAAGGGTAGCAAAGTGAATGATTTTCAGGCACTCTATGATTTGGTTGCATGGGAGCACTTGTCCAGTAATTGTTTTCCAGAGCTACGCCAGCACCTGATTGACAGTAGGCTAACTGCGCCCAGAGAGCTTGCTGTGGAGGCGGACCGCTGGGTCAGTACCAGGGTCCACAAGGGTCATGTGGGAGACTTCGCCAAAGGTGGGCAGGGTCCCCAGCAGAAGAGTGGGGGGACAAGGGTAAACAGAAGGAATTCCAGAAAGGGCCCCAAAGTAATCCCCAAGGGAACCAAGGGAAAGGTTCCCAGCCTCCCGCTGAGAAAAGACCATGGGTCCCGCCAGGTAAGACTGTGCAGAAGGGTCCCAAAATCTGTTTTAGCTGTGGTCAGGAGGGTCACTTCAGGGGAGATCCGAAGTGTCCCAAACCAGTTACCACTGCACCCACTGGTGCACCGCCCCGGCAGATGGCTAGTGTAGCCCTGGGGGAGGAGTTGGGTGCCCAAGGTGGGTGGGGTTCCACAGAGATGTCCCTAGTCTCTTTAGGAGACAGTGAGATGGTCCCGAGGACTCAACTGCCTGATAACACTAAGAAGTACAGGCAGTGGGTGACCATCAATGGCCATAGGGTGGAGGCTCTGAGAGACACCAGAGCCAGCGTGACAGTTGTCAGTTGTCGGCTGGTGTCTGAAGAGCAGGTGATCCCCAATGCATTCTACCCTGTAATTGCCGCTGACAACTCAGAGAGCCACTGCAAGGTGGCTCAGGTTCCCTTTGAGTGGGGGGGGGGGGGTCTCAGGTACCTTTCAAGTAGCTGTGAGGCCAGCCATGCCTGTTGACTGTCTGCTAGGCAATGATTTGGAGAGCTCCCCTTGGGCTAAGGTGGAGAGAAGATCTCATTTGGAGATTTTGGGTCTGCCAGAGTGGGCGTGTGTGACCACTCGATCAATGGCAGCCGGTAAGGGTATTCAAGAGGACCTGGAGCCTGAAAGAGTGGCCCAGGTGCCTGCCTTAAAGAGAAGAGGCAGGGGGCGCGGGAAACCGGCCCCCGAAGTTCCTACGGTCCAGGAGGAGGCAGACCTTGAGGGGGATGCCCTGGAACCTACAGGGGAACAAGTAGCTGAACTGTGGGACCTGCCTGAGCTGACCCATTGGCAGCAGGAAGGAGGCCCCTCCAGGGAAGAGTTCTGCGAGGAGCAGAAGAAGTGCCCTTCTCTTGTGGGTTTGCGGCAACAGGCTGCAAACCAGGCAGCAGGTGATCAGTCTGGATCACATTGGATTTACTGGGAGAATGGTCTCCTGTATAGCGAGCCTAAGGTTGCTGAGCCTGGGTCAGCCCGTGTGCTGGTGGTACCCCAGCGCTTCAGAGCCTTCCTACTGGGTCTGGCTCATGATGTGCCTTTAGCAGGACATTTGGGGCAAGACAAGACCTTTGAAAGGCTTGTCATCCACTTTTATTGGCCCCAAATGCGCAAGAGTTCAGATACTCATTGCAGGACCTGTCAGACTTGCCAGGCAAGTGGTAAGAGTGGGAGGAAGCACAAGGCTCCTCTCCAGCCTTTCCCTGTGGTCAGCACCCCCTTTGAAAGGGTGGGCATTGACATTGTGGGGCCTCTGGATCCCAAGACAGCCATGGGCAACAGGTTCATCCCGGTCTTGGTGGACCATGCCACGGTACCCGGAAGCCATCCCTTACCGGACTGTGACGGCCCCCGTGGTGGGTCGTGCGTTGATGGGGATTTTCTCCCGTGTGGGGTTCCCCAGAGAGGTGGTGTCAGACCGTGGTACCAACTTCATATCTAAGTATATGAAGTCCCTGTGGCAGGAGTGCGGTGTAACCTATAAGTTCACCACTCCTTACCACCCCCAAGGTAATGGGCTGGTTGAGAGATTCAACCGGACCCTGAAGGGCATTATTATGGGTCTTGAGGAACCCATGAGTTGTAAGTGGGACATCCTCTTGCCATGCCTTCTGTTTGCTTACAGAGAGGTGCCACAAAGGTCCTTAGGGTTTAGTCCCTTTGAACTATTGTATGGTCACCCTGTAAGAGGACCTCTGAGTTTGGTGAAAGAAGGCTGGGAGAAAGCTCCCAGAAAACCTCCCCAGGATGTATATAGCTACATGCTGGCCTTCAGAAACCAGACTAGGCGGTTCAGACAACTCGCTCAGGCGAATCTGAAAGCCAGCTAGGAAGAGACAAAACATTGGTATGATCAGAATGCCACTCTGATCGAGTTTCAGCCTGGACAAAAAGTTTGGGTCATGGCCCCAGTGGAGCCTTGTGCGCTCCAGGATAAGTGGACCGGACCATTTGAGGTGGTGGAGCGCAAGAGTAATGTCACCTACTTGGTGGACTTGCAGTCTCCTAGGAACCCTTTGCGGGTCCTGCATGTGAACCGCCTGAAGCCCCACTTGGAGAGGTCCGAAGTGGGCATGCTCCTAGCGACAGATGATGGAATGGAGGAGGAGACTGAGCCTCTTCCTGACCTCCTGTCTGCAAAAGAGCAAGATGGGTCAGTGGATGGTGTAAACCTCTCTTCCACCCTGACCCCTGAGCAGCAAGATGACTGTCGCCAACTGTTGGGACAGTTTCCTGATCTGTTCTCCCTGACTCCCAGTGTCACTGATTGGTGCGTCCATGATGTGGACACTGGGGACAGTCCTCCTGTAAAGCACAAAACTTACAGAGTGACTGACAGGGTGAGAGCTTGCATCAAGGAGGAGGTCTCCAAGATGTTTGCATTATGGGTGATTGAGTCCTCTAACAGCCCTTGGGCCAGCCCCGTGGTCTTGGTCCCAAAGGCTGCTGCGCCTGGTGCCACACCCGAACTCCGGATCTGTGTGGACTACCGAGGACTCAATTCAGTCACTAGGACTGACACACACCCCATCCCCAGAGCTGATGAGCTCATTGATAGGTTAGGGGCTGCCAGGTACCTCAGTACGTTTGACTTGATGTCTGGGTACTGGCAGATCGCCTTAACTGATGGGGCAAAAGAGAGGTCGGCATTCTCCACACCAGATGGGCACTACCAATTCCGGGTTATGCCCTTTGGGATGAAGAATGCCCCTGCCACCTTTCAGATGTTGGTCAACCAGGTGTTGGCTGGGCTGGAGGATTTCAGTGCCGCCTACCTGGATGACATTGCAGTATTCAGCGCCAGTTGGGAAGAACATCTGCGCCACCTCTGGGAAGTGTTGATGGCGCTGCGGAGGGCAGGCCTCACGATCAAGGCGAGTAAGTGCCAGATCGGGCAGGGTTCCGTGGTGTACTTCGGACACCAAGTTGGGAGCGGCCAGGTGGCACCCCTACAGCCCAAGATTGATACCATCCTGGCTTGGGAACCCCCCCAAGACCCAGACAGAGGTGAGAGCCTTTTTAGGACTCACAGGGTACTACAGGAGGTTTGTCAAGGGGTATGGCAGCATTGTTGCCCCCTTGACAGAGCTGACTTCCAGGAAGCAGCCCAAGAAAGTGAACTGGACTGATGCCTGCCAGAAAGCTTTTGATGCCCTGAAATCTGCCATGTGCACGGCGCCCGTGCTTCAGGCGCCCAACTTCTCAAAGGAATTCATTGTGCAGACAAATGCTTCAGAGCATGGTGTGGGGGCTGTGCTTTCACAGATGAATGAAGAGGGCCTAGACCAACCCGTAGCCTTCATTAGGAGGAGGTTACTCCCACGGGAACAGAGGTGGAGTGCAATTGAGCGTGAGGCATTTGCTGTGGTCTGGGCACTGAAGAAGTTGAGACCATACTTGTTTGGGACTCACTTCCGGGTTCAGACAGACCACAGGCCCCTCAGATGGTTGATGCAGATGAGGGGTGAGAATCCAAAGCTGTCGAGGTGGTCCATTTCCCTACAGGGGATGGACTTCATGGTGGAACACCGCCCTGGTACAGAACACGCCAATGCTGATGGTCTGTCCAGATTTTTCCGCCTTAGTGAAGAGAACTCCCAAGAGGTAGGGTAGTTCTCCCCACATTTCAGCTGGAGGGGACACGTGTTAGACCTGGCACCATTGGCGTGGGTCTCCCTTCTATTTTTTTGCTGTTGCCTCCTATGTTTTTGCTGTGTTTTTGCTGGTCTAGATGCTTTGGGCACTTTGCCACTGTTGTTCAGTGCCAAAGTGCAAGTGCTCTCTTTGTAAATTGATGTTATGGATTAGTGATTCCATGATTGGCATATTTGATTTACTTGTCAGACCCTAGTACAGTGCACTATGTGTGCCCAGGGCCTGTAAATCAAATGCTGCTGTTGGGCTTGTTGCACTGGTTGTGCCACCCACAGAAGAAGCTTGTAAAATGTGGCTCAGGCCTGCCATTGCAGAGCCTGTGTGCAGTCTGGGACTGCCATGTCGACTTGGCAAGTGCACACACTTGCCAGTCCCTAAACCTTCCCTTTTCTGCATGTTAGTCACCCCTAAGGTAGGCCCAAGGTACCCCTGTGGGCAGGGTGCATTGTATGTGAAAGGTAGGACATGCCCTGATGTGTGTGGCATGTCCTGATAGTGAATTACAGCCAATTTCGTTTTTCATTATTGCAAGGCTATCTGTTCCCATAGGCCAGAATGGGCAGTTTGATTATAACATCTTATAATCCTAACTGACCCAGGGAACAAGATAGGAAAATAAAGTTTAGTATGCCTGAACTCAGAATGTTAAAATACATCTTTTAGTGTGGGTGATTTTTACATTCTGTGTTTGAAAATACCACTTTTAGAAAGTAGGTATTTTCTTGCCTAACCATCCAGTATGCCTCTGCTAGGTTTGTGTATTCCATGTCTGGTTTGTGAGTGACAGGGGGCTGGAGAGGGCCTTGGCTCCAGTAGTCTGATGAGTCAGGGCTGAGCTGAATAGGGCCCACATAGAATAGAGAGTAGGGGGAGGAGATTTCCTTTCACTTGCCTGAGCCTTCATAGAATAGAGAGTAGGGGGAGGAGTTTTCCTTTCAGCTACCTGGGCCAGGTCTGCTTTCAACAATGCTGTCTCCACCTCCTGCCAGGAAGCTGCACCAGGGAGGACAGAACTGGTTTTGACTAGGTACAGACACTCTCTGCCTTCAGAGAACAAAGGATTTGGGTGTATAAAAAGGGGGACCCAAACCCCAGAACTTTAGATCACTTCTGGGAAATCAAGAGGAACCTTTGCCAAGGAGAAGAAACCGGAGAAGCTGAAGGAGGATTACTGCCCCTGTGCTGTTGCTGTTTGGGGTTGGCCTGCAGTGGTTACTTGTTGCCAAGGAAAGGAGAAAAGGACTTTGCTGTTGCTTTGTCATCTTGAGGAAGATCTCCAAGGGCTTGAAGCTGAGCTTGCCTCTTGTTCTGAAGTCTCAGGGACACAAAGACTTCACCACCAGCTCCCCTGAATTTCCTTGCTGGGAATTCTGCCTGCAGAGAGGTGCCTGCTGTTGTTTTAGGACCTCTAGAGACTGCCTGTCGCTGGAAGCGCGACGCAACGAGGAAGAAGCGTGTCGCCGCCGCAGCTGTTGCCGTCGCATCGCTGAAGAAGCGTGCCGCCGCCGCAGCTGTTTGCCATCGCATCGCCGGAGAAGCGGGATGCATCGCCGGAGAAGCGTGCCGCCGCCGCAGAGGTTGCCTTCGCATCACTGGAGAAGCGCGTCGCAGGGCCTGTCGCGGCTCAAGAAACCACCGATCTCGCCGCACGGCCGTCGGGCGTGCACGCATCGTATCCAAGTTGTCGCATCACATCAAAGACGGCATTTTGTCGCATCGCACAGGATCGTCGCATCGAAGCGCCATCTTGTTGCATCGTAACAGGAACGCAGTAAGAAACTGACGCATCAACTCCCCACACAGTAAGGAAGCGACGCATCACCTCCCCTGCGCGGCAGTAAGGAACCGACGCATCCACTCCCCTGAGTGTAAGGAACGGCGCATCACCTTCCCTGCGACCCTTTTGTTTGTTTTGCGTGACGCATCTGAGGTACTTTGTTGGAAAAGTGTCGCATTTACAACTTGCATTGAACTGAACTATTTCTACCATTTGGAAGTCTTATTTTTAATATTGTATTGTGGATTTTTGTCGTTTGGTCTTGTTTAGATAAAGAATACTTATTTTTCTAAACTGGTGTGGTGTCCATCTGTAGTGTTTTCACTGTGTTACTGTATGTGTTCACAAATGCTTTACACACTGCCTCTGAGATAAGCCTGTCTGCTCGTGCCAAGCTACCAAGGGGGTGAGCAGGAGTTATTTTAGGAGTGTATCCCCCTTACCCTGACTAGAAGCAAGGGTCCCTATTTGGACAAAGGTGCAAACCATTGCCAACTAGAGACCCCCATTTCTAACAGCCACTTAATGCATTACATCAAACACAAAGGTGATGGGAGAGTAGAACAGTAGGAAGGACAGACAATAGAAAGATGTAGAGGGAAGACAAGAGAGAGAGGGGAGATTTGAGCGTTGAGAAAAAAGGAGGCATGTATGGAGAGGATTAGCTATGGAAGTGAGACAGGAAAAGGAAGAAGTGAATAAGCAAGAAAGGGAGAGGAAAAGAAAGAAAGGGGAGTGAAGGAAATCAGAGGAAATAGGGAGAGAAAGAAAGAAGGAAAAGACGATAAAACCAAAAGGAGATAGGTACACAAAGAGGTGAGAAACAAGGAGGTCAGAGCCAAGGAGAGGAACGAGATGAGAGAGGAGCATAGTCAAGATATAGATTTGATAGAGTAACAGTGGAATGAGAGAGGACAGGGAGATTAGAGAGACTTTGTTGGAGAGAGAAGAGTAGATGTGGATTGAAGAGAGGAGACAGAATGAGGGAAAAGTGGAGCAGAGCGGAAATAGAGAAAGAACAATGGGAGTGTAAGGAAGAGCAAGGAGAGAAAAAAAAAAAGAAAAGGGAGACAGGCGATAAGAGCAATCTAGGAGATCGAGGGGAAGTAGACAGGGATACAAAAAGGTGCGAGGAGGAGATAAGAGTGGCATGGAGATAACAAATAGAGAGGAATTATAGGTAGAATGATTAGGGCACAAGATGCAGTGGCACCCAAGCCCAGGAGTGAAAGGAGCCCTCTGTGCCCCAGAAATGGGTGTCTTTTAAATACCAACCCAGAGCTGTGGGCCGTGCGGTAGTCATTTTATTCTTGTTTGCATTAGGCCCTATGACACCCTTACTATGCCACTGATTTTGGTAGCCTGCACACCGCAAGCGCTTGCATATTAAGTTGTTATCTTCAGTGCATGCATCCTTAGCTGCAGTGCACGAAGCACCTTTATTGCTGTACACAGAGGAAAGAAACTAGAGGGAACATTGGTTCCATCCCATACGTGATCTCTGGTAGTACCAATAATCAACTCAGCACCACTGATTCACCACCTTTCCCTATGCAGTATCCTAGGAGATCACTCACCTTGCCGTCCCTGGATATACCATTCAGCATTGTGTACCTACCAGTGCTACTTTAAGCAGGTGATGTCAAGCGCTATTCAAAAGTCAATCAATAAATATAGCTGTGCTGATATCTTCACTTTGTAAAAATAATGACAAGATGTGGATATTACAGATAGGCTCATAGAGATAATCGCAAACTGAGCATCTAGATTCACAAACTCTAATTGGTAATTCTATTTTTGATTCAGCATATTTTCTTGAAGGATTTTGGTGGGGGTGGCATTTGGTGCAATACAATGCACACGCCAACACTGCCTGGTATTCTTGTGAGTGGAGCAGGGCAACTTTGGCTACCTAAATGAGTTTTAGTTTTGCAGTAGATCTGTATTTTTTGCTTCATGCATTTAGGAAATTGGAGAAAATGTGCAATTGGCACTACTTATATAAGCATAGTTATGCATTATGTAAGAAACCATTTGTATACACAACCACCGCTCAGACACATTCAAATAAATAACCTCAGAATGATGGAAATTCATAATGAAACATATATTACAGAATGAGTGGTGTGGAGAGCAGACAGAAACGCTGGAACTTCGCTTGAAGTGAGGCATTCACAAACTTATGCTGACTCTTGGTCTAATCCTGGGCAACTGATTGTTAATCTATGTTACCTTTAATAAATCAATCAATAGGAATGATGTAATCTCAGTGATTGTGCGCATTTGAGAATGCCTTCATTTGCATACAGCAGCACCACACCGTTAAAGGCAAACTTATTGGTACAATAGCCTCACAGTACCAGTAACAATTGTGTTGCTTATTGTGCTATACATTGCCAATCAAAATGCAATACTGTTACAGCACACGCACCTTTTGTTAACTTGTCAATTCAAATGTATTTCTAACAAGCACTGACAACGCCAACAGTTCCGGCTTACAACTGAAAATGCAAGCCAGTCCTACTGGTTTTGCCAATGCTTGTTATAATTCTGGCGCCAGTATGGACACATTTTAGATAAAATTATATTTTGTTTAACTCGTATTATAGGGATTGCGACTTTTTTTAATCTTATATCAGGTTTCCTGCGCAAATAATATTTGTGATAATCACTCCCTATGAATTTGTTAAAGGCAAATAAAATATTTTGTTCATATAGTTTGGAAACTATAAATAAACTAATATCTAATATATCTAACATCTAAATTAAAAATATGTTATTTAGGTAGAAGGCGTTCGGTTTGTAAAGCAAAAGATGGCTTTGACAGTTCTCTCTTCTTTAAACCTCCCTCCACTTCAATTTAGTTAACTAGAAAATTAAACAGAGGCCGTTTCTTCTTGAGGGCAGGGGAGCATCGCCCCCCCCCCCCTCCCCCCTCCAGCTGCAAGCCAAGCAGGAAAAAATAAAATGGCAATGAAAAGATTTCATTGGCATCTTATTTTTACCGGCGCAGTGGGCACTGTATAAGTGCCAGCCCAGAGACATGCTGGGCATGGAGGACTGCAGCAGGGCTGACTGGACGCACCAAAGGGCGCATGTCACTTTTGCAGGCTGTTTTGCACCAGCCAAAGTGACATGCGCACTTTAAAGCTCTCCACCCAGCTGTCTTAAGACAGCTATGTGGAGACCAAGGCACAGGCCTCCAAGGCGTGAAGGAGCGTCCAGCCAGCCCGCTCCATCCAATCCAGGCGCTTCTCTCATGCTGGTTACCAGCATGAGAGCAGCGTCTGGACTGAGTAGGGGAGCTCTTCATGCCAGCCACTCCATCCAATCTAGGCGCTTCTCTCATGCTAGTTAGCAGCATGAGAGCAGCGTCTGGATTGAGTAGGTGAGCTCTTCATGCATCGGAGATGGAGAACATCAAGGATGATGCGCAGCCCGTGGGCAAGTGCTGGTTTATTTTATTTTATTTGAAATGTGTAATGCATGTAAGTGTAGGGGTTGTGTTTTATTTTGTAGTTAGTGTTGTTTTTATTTGGACTTTTGGAGGGGGGGGGTATTTTATTTTTGACTTTTGGAGGGAGGGGTGGTTTACTTAGGGGTTTTGGAGGGAGGGGGCGTTTTATTTTGTTTTTTTTGGAAAGGATATCAGCTGCCCTCTTGAAATTAAATGCCCCTGGTTCTATTTCTTAAACTCCTTCGTAGCTGGTTCCTGTTTCGTATCTGCCATGCTTTGGAGCTGTTCTGTGCTATGCCACCGAATGCCAGTGGGCTAAAGGAAAGTTTGCTGTAACGCTTGCTGTATTCAAATTACAGAGGAAGAATTTGAAAATCTTTAACAAATTCTTGTTCCACCTGTTTCCTTTCAACAACTACTAACAACACCAATTTTTGGAACCCGAGCACGAGCCGCATGATATTACTATAATGTACAAGGCGCAACTTACCTTCACTAGGGTTTGCTGGAACATCTCTCGTCTAGTCGCCTCGCTATATTTATCTTGACCAAGTTTAATAGCAGTGTCTGGGGTGTGACTATGAAGTCGGTGAGGAGGAGTATGGCTCAGTCCCTATAGCACAGCTCCCTTCCTTCGACCAGGCCCCGCAAGAACAAAAGAGAACTCCAGCTATTTCCTATTACGCATGACCACAACAGAAATAGAGGTCCCGTGCGCATGCTCACAAAGGGACTCCTGATTTTCCCAGCGTTTAAGAGCAGAATCGGGCTCAATCATGAAATAATACGTTTTTCACTGTCTTTATTATGGACCCATGTTTGTACGCTGCAAGTTTGCCTGCTCTTGGCGAACAACTACGTCTCTTCTTAGCGTGCGCTGACAAATAGTATCTTCTAGTAAAGCATGGCTGGATTTTTTTAAATGCCCCATCTGAACATCAGGCCTTGCCAAGTTGTCTTTTTGTTGAGACGTTGATATTTTTTTCTTCTTGCGAATTAAAGTATTTACAGTTGTAAAATATGTACATCTTTCTTTCAATCTCTTACGGGTTTGTGGGATATCCAAATTTCACCTTTGTAATAATGCCAGTTCGTGGGGTGGTGTTAGGTCCAATGGGGTGACTCTTCCCGAACATTCATACAATTATGTATGCAATACATCGGGGGTCTCCAACCCTTTCGTTAATAAAAGCTACTTATGTTCAAAGAAAATCATGCAGAGCTACTAATGTTATTTTTGTAGCACACGTTAGGCAAAATTGCATTAGTAGCTGCCCTATGCAAGATTACAGCCATGATCACTTCAGTGCAGGATTGCCAGCAGTAATGTAAAAAGGCTTTATAAATTTAGAATGCTCTACAAGGGTAATACATAACAGCCGCAGCTGCAATGTCCTTGGCACCAAGGTAATAAATCAAGGTAATATATATTATTAATAAGTATCCCAATGCTGCATTACTTATCATTCAAATATCAGCTTTGAATATATTTTGGAAATTATGAGTTCTGAAAATACACATATTTTCATCTCTGAAGCACGCTTTTCAGTTTTGGTATACATATATTAATTTAACCAAACAAAAGCTTCTAATTTAGTAGGGTAGGCAGTTTAACAGTTTATTTATTATGATTTGGGACTCCAAAGAGTTCCACATAAAATGAAAAATACATCTAAAAATCAACATTACACTCCATAAAAGGAGAGATTTTCTGAATTTATACGGAACTAAATTCATCATATCATATAAAAACGAGAAAAAACATATATATATGGAAACCATTCAAGAAACTTTCAAGTGCCAAGAGGATTGATCCATAACAAATCGGATTACCATTGATGGATACTTAGGGGACTTCTACGAAGATTACAATCTAATGCTCTAATAAAAACTTTCAAAATTAAAACCATGTAATAAAAAACGGGGATTTGTCAATTCACAATACAGTACAAGATAACCAGCAGTATAACCATGTAGAGAAAAGCGGGGATTTGTCAATTCACAATACAGTACAAGATAACCAGCAGCATAATAACAGTGCAAGAATATTTAAAACTTCGCAGAAATACAGAGTAATACAACTCGAGGGAAGATGTAGAATATGCATAAGAATTAAAAAGCTCATAGTTAGGCAAAAATATTCAATTTCAGCATACAGTACTCGATAGCTAGCAGCAAAAAAGGTTGGAAAAGTGCAAGTGCTCAGAAACATACATAATAAACCAATACTGTTCTAAAATATATTTAAAAATTGTTTAAAAAGCTAAAAAATTTAAAACAAACAAATTCAGATGGGGGTGCCAGCAGACAGTTACCGGCCTCTTCTGCTGTGGTGATATTGTACTTTAAAAAACAATTCCTTAGGTATCTGCGATGTACTGGTTGTAATGTGGGGCAAACAAATAGGACATGATTTAAGTCTTGTATACAGGAGTTACATAAGTGACAAAGTCTTTCCTGTCTAGCACTGCCCTCCCAGGCTCCTGTTACGATTCTTAAAGGGAGTAAATTCAGCCTAAGCAACAGAATAACTCTACGTACTCCATGTTTAAGATTCCATAAAACATATGGTTGGGGTTTTTTGTAAATACAACTCCCCACAATACAATCATTATTACTATTCTCTGCGCACATTATAGTATCTCTTTCATGAGATACCCCATAGATTGTTTTTTTAATTCTGATTTTCAAAGCACGTTTACAGAGTACCGCTGCACTATCCATCTCTAAGCCGAACATTTTTATGGCTTTTAGATGATTCCTAAAAAGAGCACTCTTTTCTTTCATGCTGACAAAAATTTCCTCACATAGTGCTACCCGTAACATATTCTCTGAGCTGTTTACTAGTGTGTTGCTCCATCTTAAGCACGCAGCCATAGATAGCACATAAGTGGAGAGTAAACCGAATTCAAGCCGAATCGCTGCGATAGGAGCAGCACAATTCAAATTACATATTTGGCGCCAGATCCGTCCCTCTACTTTCTCAAATTTGTCCCACTCTAGTGCATCTATTGTTTCACAGGCATAGCTCAATGCTGGTGGTATCTTTATTTTGTAGACTGATAAAATATGTGCGAAGTGTCTTTTCCCGCAGTGTGTATACAATCGATTAATTGCAAAGGCCTGTGAGATTGCCTTGCCTTTACAATGATCCATATGATTGCTACCGGAACACCTGTTTGTGAAGATTTTTCCTAAATATGGAGAAAACTTTACTACTTCCAGTTTCTCATTTCTCCAAGAACCAATGCAAGTTCTTTCTGACTCTACATCCCCGATAACTACAAACCATAACTTTAGTCTTTAAAATATTTATTTTTAAATAGTATTCTTCTGTGTACCTAATCAACTCATTAAGGCGTCTTTGAAGTCCAATTGGAGTAAAATCCATTAATATGGCATCATCTGCATATAGCAGGCAGCTCAGCTTTAAATTTCCTAATTTAGGGGAATCCCCTTTGCTGAGCCCCACTCTTCTTGGCAAATCATTAATGTAAATAGAAAAAAGAAGAGGGGCCAAAAGGCACCCTTGCTTCAATCCATTATTAGTTTCTATTTTTCTCGAAAGACCCTGTGTTCCCCCCAATAAAACCTGCATCTAAGTAGAGGAGTGAAGTGCAATAACCAATCGTAATAGATTCCCTGGTATCCCCATGGTGACCAGTTTTCTCCACAACATCCCCCGATCTACCCGGTCAAATGCCGTAGAGAAATCTATAAAAGCCGCATATAACGGCATTCCCCGGCTCACTGGATATTTTTCAGTTAAAGTTTGCAAGGCGGTGATGTTATCCAAGGTACCACTGTTTTTGCGAAATCCTGTTTGTTCTACGGGAATGAGATCGTTTCCGAATGCCCAATCTTGCAGATGGGTGAGAATGCTCTTCGCAAATAATTTGCCAGTCGCATCCAGGAGAGAGATCTGTCTGAAACTGGCAGGGGAATTTTTTGGACTCTTTTTATATAGTGGAACAATTATACTTCCCTTCCAGGATTGTGGAATGTCGCCATGGGTATAACAATGGACAAACAGTGGATGTAAAAATTCCGCCCATGCTTCGCCATCCTGTTTTATTATGTCTATTGGTACATCATCTGGGCCCATCGCACTAGAGTATCTTGCCCCTTTAATATAACCCTCTATTTCAAGGCACGAAGGTGCTCCATATTCGCTCCCCACGAGAGGGGCAGAGCCAACATCTTGATTCCCTCCAACTGTAGAATTTAAAGCATACAGCTGGGAAATATACGCAGACCATTCTGCATCTGGAATCAAAAAGGGCTTTGACTTCTGTTTGAAATGGGGGTCTCTCGTTGGCAAGGGCTTGCACCTTTGTCCAAGTAGGGACCCTTCTTCCTAGTCAGGATAAGGGAGTTACACTCCTAAAATAACCCCTGCCCACCCCCTTGGTAGCTTGGCACGAGCAGTCAGGCTTATCTTAGAGGCAGTGTGTAAAGCATTTGCACATAACCGACAGTGATACAGTGTAAGCACTACAAAAGGACACCACACCAGTTTAGAAAAATAGCCAATATTTTAATGTACAAGACCAAAAACAAGAAGAATCCACAATCCAGTACTTAAAAATCTACAGTTATCAAGGCCAGCATCAAGGAGGAGGTCTCTAAGATGTTGGCGTTAGGGGTGGTTGAGCTGTCCAGTAGTCCGTGGGCCAGCCCAGTGGTCTTGGTCCCAAAGGCTGCTGCACCGGGGCCACTCCAGAACTGCGGTTTTGTGTGGACTACCGTGGGCTCAATGCACACCCCATCCCCTTGGAGCACCTGGGGTCCCCCTTCATGTGCCCCACCTGGTCACATGCAAAATATTTGTGGGGGCCAGTCTCCGCAGGCTTTCCTGATGAGACCCCTTGCTTCTTATCTCCGGGGGGATGGGAACCTTTACCCTGGGTGTTATTTTGGGGCCCTTTAGAGAACTCCTGTGCTTTACCCTTGTCCCCCCCACTTTTCTGCTGGGGACCCTGCCCACCTTTGGCTGAGTCTCCCCCAAACGCTTTCTTGTGGACCCTGGTACTCACCCAGCGGTCCGCCTCCATAGCAAGCTTCCTAGGGTCAGTCAGCTTACTATCAACTAGGTGCTGGCGCAGATCTGCAAAACATAGACTGGACAAGTGCTCCCATGCAATCAAATTGTAGAGCCCCTGAAAATCTGTCACATTACTGCCCTTCACCCAGCCATCCAGTGACCGGCAAAACACATCCACACATTCCAACCAAGTGTTGGCATCAGACTTCTTACTGGACCTGAACTGATCCCTGTACTTTTCAGGAGTAAGACCATACTTAGTGAGGAGGGCGTCCTTCATGTCTGGATAGGTGGTGATACCCCTTACCCAAAGCTATTAAAGTGTCCCTCGCTTCTTCAGGGAAGAGAGGCCACAATCCTGCTCCCCAATTCTCCTCCGGGACCCCATTCATGTGGATTGCTGCCTCGTACCCCTGAAACCACCTTTGTATGTCATCCCCCTTCTTGAATTCCTTGCCCACATTCTTAGGGATGTGCACGATTCTGTCTGCCTGTCTTGACGGGCTGCTGCCACCATCTGAGCCGGGCCTACTCCTTAGATCCAGCTCCTTAAGACCTCCCTCATGGTCTAACATCATCTTCCTTTCCTCCATGGCTATTCTTTTGTTTTCCCTCTCACTTTCCATCCTGAGTTTTTCCAACTCGAACTTCCTTGCTTCCCGCCTGTCCTCCAGCTCCTCTGGGGACAGGCTCCTGCTGCCTGGCCTGAAGGGTTCCCCCACTCCCAAAAGCACATCCACCCTAGGAATAGGCCCCTCCGCCTCTCCACTAAGATCGCCAGATTGCCCACTTGCATCTCTGGCTGCTACCCAGGCCCTTAGCACCTTTTGTAGCTCGTCCTTCCTAGTGAGGCCTCTGACTTGGACTTTTAGGCTCTTGCAAATGGATTTCAATTCCCTAACATTGTAGAGTTCCAACCTATCCTCCTCAAAGGCAATTTCCAGGGATGCAACGGATGATGCTCTTGATTCCGGCATGACAAAGTACCAAGTTCAAACTGGCAAGATCAAAAAATAGGCCAAAAAGCAAAAGGACTACTATGTGGCACGTAATGGTCTGCGATATGGTAGTAGTGCACACCAATCACTGTAAGTCAAGTGCAAACGCAAGTCCTATCCTCACCGCTGACAACCAATGTTAGAAATGGGGGTCTGTAGTTGGCAAGGGCTTGCACTTTTGTCCAAGTAGGGACCCTTCTTCCTAGTCAGGATAAGGGAGTTACACTCCTAAAATAACCCTGCTCACCCCCTTGGTAGCTTGGCACGAGCAGTCAAGCTTATCTTAGAGGCAGTGTGTAAAGCATTTGCACATAACCAACAGTAATACAGTGTAAGCACTACAAAAGGACACCACACCAGTTTAGAAAAATAGCCAATATTTTTATATTCAAGACCAAAAACGAGAAGAATCCACAATCCAGTACTTAAAAATCTACAGTTATCAAAATACGCTTTAGAAACAGTTCCTTGATGTCGATAGCTCCGTCCGGGGCTATCACGGCGTCGTGAGCAAACAAATCCAAACAGTTCAGGCTGGTCGCGGCGTCGCAGACCAGCTACGGTGTCGGGAAGACCCGCAAACTGTTAGAGATGCAGGGCGCCGAGGCCCTTGAAGTCACTCGCGTTGCAGGTCGAGCTCCTTTCTGTTCGGATCAGGAGCGCTGGCGTTGGCAGGCGTCGGGTGCTGCGGTGCGAAGTACAGCGGTGCGGCGTGCGGTGCCCTCAGGTCGCGGTGCGAGCAGCGGCTCGGTGGTGGCATCAGATGGCGTTGTCAGTGAGACCAGGGTCGCGGTGCGAGGTGAAGGCGGTGCTCATCACGGTGCTGGCGGGTCACGGTGCAAGCAGCGGCGTCGTTGCTGAAGCGCTGTCTTTGGCTGACGAACGGGAGTCGATGGTGCCGGCGTCGGTAGGCCAAGGCTGCGGTGCGGGATGAGGGCGGTGCGTCGTGTAACTTTACGAGCGGTGCCCTCGAACCACGGTGCAAGCAGCGGCGTCGATTTCGGCGTGGAGAGGTGGCGTCGGGGAGGCCAAGGCGTCGTCGTGAAGCGAGGCGGTGCGGAGTGCGGTGCCCACAGGTCGCGGTGCGAGCAACGGCTCGGTGGCGGCGTTAGCAGACGTCGTCGGTGAGACCAGGGTCGCGGTGCGGCGTTGCGGCGGTGCTCTCTGCGGTGCCTTCAGGACACGGAGTCGGCAGCGGCGTCGTAGATGTCGTCGAGTTGCTTTTCTTCTGTCGCAGCACAAAACACACAGTCCCCAGTGCTGAGGGCAGAAGAGCTTGAAGTCTTTGCTGTTCCTGAGACTTCTTGAACAGGGGGCAAGCTCTACCTCAAGCCCTTGGAGAAACTCACAAAAGTAGATTGCAGAAAGTTCAGTCCAGTCCTTTCACTGCCCAAGACAGAAGCAGCCACTGTAGGCCAACACAGCAAGGCACACAGCAAAGTGGTAGTCCCTCCTCACCGCTTCTCCAGCTCTTCTTCTTGGCAGTCTTCTTGATCCAAAAGAGTTCTAAAGTTCAGGGGTCTGGGCCCCAGTATTTGTATCCAAAAATCCTTTGATCCTCTAGGCAGAGGGTGTCTGTGCCCAGCCAGAACCAGTTCTGCCTTCTCTGGTGTGATTTCCCGGCAGGGGGTGGAGACGGCATTGTCAGAGGCAGACCAGGCCCTTTGAGGTGCAAGGAAATCTCCTCCCTCTTCCCCATCGTAGCCCAGGTCTATTCAGCCCTTTCCTGACCTACCTAGACTATCGGGAGCCACCCTTGCTTCCTAGCCATCTGTCGTCCAAAACCCAGACAGGCAATCCACATTCCAGCAGAGGCACACGGGATGACTGAGCAAGAAAATACCTACTTCCTAAAAGTGGTATTTTCAAACACAGAATGTAAAAATCACCTTTACTAAAAGATGCATCGTTAGATTCTGAGTTCAGGCATACTAAATTTTATTTTCCCACCTAGTTCCCAGGGCCAGTTATGTTTATAAGATGTTATAAACAAACTTCCCATTTTGTCCTATGGGGAACAGGTAGCCTTGCGATAGTGAAAAATGAAATGGGCTGTAATTCACTATCAGGACATGCCACACACACCTGGGCATGTCCTACCTTTCACATACACTGCACCCTGCCCACAGGGGTACTTTGGGCCTACCTTAGGGGTGTCTGACATGTAAGAAAAGGTAAGGTTAGGGACTGGCCAGTGTGTGCACGGGCCAAGTCGACATGACAGTTACAAACTGCGCGCAGACTCTGCTATGGCAGGTCTGAGGTACCTTTTCCGGGCTACTCACGTGGGTGGCACAATCCGTGCTGCAAGCCCACGCGTAGCATTTGGTTCCCAGGCCCTGGCACACTCAGTGCACTTTACTAGGGGCTGACAAGAAAACCAAACAGCCAATCATGGAAACACCAATCCATAACATACTTTACCACAGGAGCACTTGCACTGTACCACTGATCACTGAAATGTGCGCAGAAACACTACGCCAGCAAAAACAGAGTCAAAACCGGGAGGGTAGAAAGCAAAAACTCAGGGAAACACGCCAAAAGATGCCAAGTCTAACAACTTCTCTCTCCCATCGCAAAAGTTTGCTATCAGCGCCCAATATTTCCTAGTGTCACCGGTTTGAGCAACCTCTCGAAGTTTAACCCACTTTAAGTCTTCGACCCTTCTACGTTCTGATACCATTTTCCTTTTCCGTACCTGTTTTAGTCTGTTAATTTCCCTTTGCCTTGGTATTGTAGACAGCCTAAATTGTTCTCTAATTAAGGCAATAATTTCCCGATTTAATTTTTTGATTTCCCATGATTTAATCACTGGTGGTGCAGAACTGTGAACTTGTTTTTTTCTTCCAAATGATCTAATTGCAGCCAGGATTCTCTCAAACCTGTCAATAGGGGTTTCTTGAGTACAAATAAAGGCCATATTTTCAAAGACTCTCTTAAAACTTGGAAGCAAATTATTTGACCAACAAGTGCGCCCATTATTGCAATTATATAAAACCTTTTCGTCCCTATGATTCCAGAGTTCAGGCTTCTCGATTTCTATATCAACATTAACAGCCAAAATTCTATGATCACTCATGCTAGTTGGAAATACCTTGAATTGTGTACATACACTAAAAAGTTGGTAAGATACCACCATGTAATCAATTAATGAGTGACCATATGGGCCCCGGTAAGTATAGGAGGCTGGGGAATCCTCTGGGAATCTGCCATTTAACATTACTAGGTCGAACATTCTCAAATTATGCAAAAGTAACAGGCCTCGTTTATCTGATCTTAAATGATCGGGCAGTAAAGAATCTGGAATGGACCATACTTCCTCCAACTCAAGGTTTGAAAAAGACATAACTGCACCGTTGGATAATTTGGCATTAAAATCACCCACCATCATAATCCGCACGCATTCTTCGGTGCTACTTATCCTTTGCACATAGGTACAAATTGAATCAACCAGTGAGTTGGATGCTCTCCCTGGGGGAATATACATGTTTACCAGAAAAAGAAAAACAGCTTGCCCTGATTTATCTTCACCCATCCTCAACTTCACTCCCATGCAACACTTTGAGGGATGAATGTAAATCACAGGATCCCATCTTATGCTACAGCTAAGTAAAATAGCTAAACCACCGCTAGCATGCCCTTTTACAGAAGATTTTGCTGCACAACAGTATACATAAAAATTCTCAAAGTGAAAAACCTCACCCTTCCAGGTTTCCTGGAGGCAAATCATTTTTGGGTCATATTCTAATAACGATTTAAGCTTACAATTAGTTTTTCCTACCCCCGCTAAATTCCAGGATAGGATTATTCCCAATTGGCTACCTCCGCAACAAGGGCATTTTTGTTGTTTCTTTTGAGCCGTTCAGGGTACCAGCCACCCAGCTCCACTGGGCCATTTCATCCTCCACAATGGGACTACTGGGCCTTTGAACTTGGGGACTTATAATGTTAATTTCTCTATTTCCTAGATTTCTCCCTACTGTTATTTCAATGTCTTTAGGATTTATAGGGATTATAACACCCATGGGAGTGGAGAACCTGCTACCTGGCACCTGGTGGGTCTTCCCTGAGCTTTCAGACGAAACTGGCCAAGGATTCACACAAGAGAGGACGTCTATTCCTCTTTTCCTAAAGGAATCTACATTGGCTAGTACTAGCATTGAAACTACCCCTGACGTGAATGTGACTAGTGCTTGGAGGGTCACTCCTCAGGTCTAAATAGACCAACTCAAGGTCTTTGCTTGTTACCGGTCGCAAGTCCTCTATTTCTGATAGCAACTGAAGAAGGGTGCTTCTATTCAGTAACATTGAGTCAGTGTCGAACAGGGAAACAAAGAGCAGAGTCCTGTTCACCTGCCCGACACCCGGCCCTGTGTGCCCTAAGGGCCTCTTACCAATTGGCCCCAAGACGATCCCCTCTCTGACCCAACCCTCTTACTGCTACAAACTGTGATTAAGTCCCCCTACCCAACTCTCCCCTGACCAGGATCAGACCATACTGGGAAAGTATCCCGTCCACAAGGAGGAAGAGGGGCACCTCCGCTAACTAAACCCTGCTCTAATACATTTCCTGGTGTAGTGTCTCTACTTGTTCCATAATTAGCTAAAATAGTGTTGCAGGGAAAACTCTGAATCTCAATGTCTCCCATCCCATGTTGACTTTGGGAGTCCCTCTTTCTTCCTGACCCACTTGGCTCCGTGGCTTAATCGGCACCGAGTTCGAGCAGGTCGGCTGATTACCATTATCTAGCCCTGCATTATGACCAACATTCAATATAGTTTGCCCCAAGGGCCCAGGGACCTTCCTACTTTTTTTTTCTTTTTTTTTATAATTCTTTTTATTAACAGTTCACAACAAGACAGTGTACTTGTAGTATTACAAAAATCAAATGACCATTAAGTTGTTACAGCGATACATCAGAAAATGCCCAGGGAATATACACATTACAGCATTTATGGTGAGGTTGGTTCATCATGGGCTGGGAGATAGGGGGGTATACAAATATTACCTCAGAACGCATTCCATTTGCTCCAGATAGCAATTCATTTTTGGGGGCAGCCTCGTGCCACATATACTGTCTTTTCTCTTACCATACACCAGTCCAGGTCTGCTTTTCAGGCCATCAATTTAGGAGGATTGTCGGCCCCCCACAACTGTGCAATGTTCCTTTTTGCCACCATCAGCCCCAGGGTGACCCATAATTTATCTTTGTGATTAAGGTCTGTGGGTTCCCACACATTTAGGAGACATCTTTTTGCCTCCGGTCGTATTGTAGTTCCCAACACTTCACCCATACATTCGTGTATCTTTTTCCAATAGTTTTGAATAACATCACATTCCCAAATGACCTGCATGAAGGTGCCTATCTGGCTGCATCTTCTCCTACAATCGGAGCTATTAACCCTCCCCATCTGCATTAATCTGGGGCCTGAAACATATACTCGATGCAAGATTTTTAGTTGAACCAATCGCAGTCTGGCCGAGATTGCTACTTCTCTTGGTGAGGAGATTGCCTCTTGCCATTCCTCATCATCTAACTCTAGCCCGTCTCCCTCCCATCGTTCTCGCAGTGATCTCAATGGGTCGTCTGTGTTGTTGATCAGTTTCTTATACGTCAGTGAGATAGCTTTGTCCTGTAAGTAGCCATCAAGCAGTCTGTCCTCTAGTGGAGAGGAGTCTGGAGGGGAGGTTCCCTGTGGTACATTTGCCTGGAGGGCATGTCTGATCTGTGCATATCTAAAAAACTCAGTGTCGGTTAATTCGTATTCCTGTTGGAGGGAAGCGAATGAAACCACTTTGCCCTTCTTCCATAAGTCCCCTATCTTTGGAGATCCCAATAAGGTCCCATTTATCAAAACCTTTGGAGGTGCTCAGCATACCCAATTTTTCGGAATCCCATAGAGGAGTGGTGAGTGTAAGCGTCTGGTTCCACCCCAAACTTTTATTGGCGGCGTGCGAAATCTGAACCGATTGTTTGGTCGGGCCCGTAAGAGGATAGCGGTTGGGTCTAGAGTACAGTGCTCTGCTGTGATTGCCACCGGGGAGTAGCCAATGATCCATTCTATAGCTGGGATCATCGTCAGGGCGGTATGTACAGTGATTTATAGCTGCTAAATGTGCTGCCCAGTAATATTTTTTAATATCAGGGAGACCTATACCTCCATCATACCACCCAAGTACTAATTTATGAAGCGCAATTCTGGGTCTGCCATCCCATAGTAGCTCTCTCTGCAATTCCTCTATCACCTTGAAGTATCTCGCTGGGACTAGGTCAGGAAAATGTTGCAATATATATAGGAATCGTGGCAGCGACATCATTTTGAAAAGTGCTGCGCGTCCCAGCAGCGAAAGTGGTAACGATTTCCAGTTTGTGACATCCCGCCTCAGTCGCTGCAGTGGAGGAAGCAAATTGCGGTCATAGCGAAGTTTGGGGTCTGACGTAATAAAGATTCCTAAGTATTGGAAGCCCAATGTTGTTATTTGTATGCGGCAGCCCGTGGGCAGGGAGGGAGGGTCACCTTGGAGTACATACATTAGGGATTTATCCCAATTAATTGTATATCCTGAATTTTTCCCAAAGTTCGCGAAGATGTTAAGTACACTAAGGACCGACTTTTTGGGTTGTGCCAAGTAAAGCAGGATATCATCGGCATATAACGAAATGCGGTCTTCCCAGCCCTCAGTCCATTTAAGCCCTCTTATCATTGGATCCCACCGATTCCATGCTGCTAGAGGTTCTAAGGCGAGCGCAAAAAGCAAGGGTGAAAGCGGACAACCCTGCCTTGTCCCACGGCCCAGGGGGAATACCTCAGATTTCTTATTATTCACCACAACTTGTGCTAACGGATTGGAATAGAGAAGTCGAATCCATCCGATAAAGCCTGGTCCGAATCCCAGTGTGGCTAAAACCGCAAAAAGATATGGCCATTCAATGGTGTCAAATGCCATCTTAGCGTCTAGAGAAATCACCACCACATCTTCCTGGATGGTATTCAGCCTTCCCAGCACACCATGTAGCCTTCGTAAGTTTAGCGCAGTGTTACGGTGTGGGAGAAAACCAGATTGGTCGGGGTGCACCAGTTTGCAGATTACCCGGACCAAGCGGTTAGCCAGTAATTTCGCGAGGATTTTAGGTTCTGCATTTAGGAGGGAGATAGGTCTATATGATGAACACTCTTTCTTTGGCTTCCCTTCTTTGTATATAGTGACCATGGTCGCCACCCTCTGATCTCGCGGGAGTTGGCCCTCCTCCTTACTCTCCTCAAACATGGCTTTTAAATACGGGGCTATTGTGTCATTTGAGTTTGTATAATTCAATGGGAAGGCCATTAGGGCCCAGTGCTTTACCTGATTGGAGCATTCGTATTGCCTGCGCAATCTCATCATTGGTAAGAGCGCTATCTAGTGTGTTTCTTTCCTCTTCTGATAGAGTTGGCAACGCTATGTCTTGTAAGAGGGCATGTGAGTCTTCTTCCGGGAGTTGTGAGCTACGTCGATATATTCCTTCATAGTAATCAGCGAACTTATTAACAATAGATTGGGGTTCTGTTATTGGTTCACCCTCATCACCCATCAGTTCAGGTACTAATCTGTGTATCCTCTCCTTTTTATCTAACCAGGCAATCAGTTTCCCTGCCTTGTCTCCATGATCGTAGAGTTTGCCCTCCTTATCCCTACCTAATGCTTTTGCCATATCTGTAGCCATATCTTTGTATTCGGCACTCTTAAGTTTTATGAGCTGAAGTGTTTCAGCGGAATCGCTTTCACCAATCTCAGGGACCTTCCTACTTGATGGTGATTTTGTACTATTTAACTCCTCAATTACAGAAGGGAACCGCAGTTTTTTCTGTTTCCGTTTAGGGATACGTTGAATCCTGTTCTTCTTCTTTCCCCTCCGACTTTGTCGGGTACTACTTATCCTCGGTGGGGCGACCTCCTCTAAGGGTGCAGTGACTAAAGTATTAGCAGTCTCTTCTGTAAACTGTGGTTCAATCGAGGGACCTGTCATGCGTAAGTTGTTTGAGATACGTTTTTAAAAATAGGGTATACCCGCAATGGGGACATAACTGGAGTTACATTTAAATTTAAATTTCCCCCAAGACTAGTGGACTGGAAACTCTCTCTATGTTGTTTAACTGGGGATGATCTTACCAGGGGACTACCTCTGGATGGTACAACTATAGAGTCCTCCTTAACTTCCTGCTCCTCTATCTTAATTCCCCTTTTAGACACCCCGTTACATGTCTGGCATGAGCGGCAATCTATATCAGGACCTTTGCTAATTTATTTGTTGCTTGATTAACCAAATTAAGTTCTTGGATCCCCATTAAAATAGGAGAGAGAACTTCCAAAATATGATCAGAATTTACCATAGTTTTTTCCAACAAGGATAAAATTGATGAGAGAATACTCTCCAATGCATAAAAGATCTCTAAGGTACCCCCCGTACATTCTCGACAGAGTTCAAGATGTTATCTGCCCCCTTATCCAGAAATGCTATTGATGTCCCCACGTCGGACAATTCTAGTGAATGAACATGAGAAAAACTAGTGGGGGTACTACTGTACAGGGCGGGCATATGCGAGTGACCAGCTAATAAAACCGGAGACATTCTCGATTCCAGGTCCGGATCCTTGGTACTTGTTTTTCCTTCAAGTCTTTGTTTTTTTCCAGTGGTATAGCACTGTCCGGTAGGGTATAGTCCTCCATTTTCGCCAGTACAGGGCTACGATCTATAAACTGTGGCACCTGTGACGCTTGCTCACACAAGTTTGTCAGGGAAGGACCAGAATTACATTCGATGACACTTCTTAGAGTGGTTTGGGGTTTATCAAACAAGGATACCAGCCCTGCCAATGGTGATAATGATGACGATTCCTTTCTATCCAAGTTCTCATTCGGAAAGACTCCTACTTTGCCCTCAGCTAGATCCATTTCCATCTTGCTGTCCTCCACTCCTGCTTGTAAAGCATTTCCACCAAATCGCTGTTTAATTGAGGACGACTGAATGTTTTCGCCTGTGTTCTGATGGTGAATAATTACGGTGGGATAAGGAGGCACTTTAAACTCTGGGAGAGCGGACTGTACGCCCTCCTCATTCTCCGATTTTACATGGGTGTCCATCTCCTGGTCTTCCTGGACCTCCTTTTCCTCTTCCTTTGCCACCTTACCACGTTTGGAGCTCCTTACACCCTTCGTGAGCATTGACATCACCGATGGATAGATTTTCAAATGTGAAAGGTGTTCCCTATTTCTCCTTCGCCGGATAGTTTTTTGGAGTTTAAGGAGACTACGGTGGTCCGTGGAGCGAATTGCTGAACTTGCATGTGGCCCTGACAGTCCTGTAACTGAATCTACTGGTGCGTTTGAGCGCAAGCACCTGGATGGCATTACAAAATATTATCTTGTAATCTATTGTAATCCCTCGAGGTTATGACTCAGATGTGATTCTTGTAAAAGTGGCTATCAGGAGAAGCTTGTGGATTCTTAGACTGTAGGCCATAGGCTGTAACTGTAGGAAGCTATAACCGGAATTAGGGATGCAGAGATGCTGGATATGCAGGATTTGCTGGATGTAAAAAGCTATAGGAAATTGCAGGTTGAGGGTTAAGCTTCAGAAGCAAGATGAGCAGGACAAGTGAGCCAGGCTGGAGCAAACAGGGAGCAGCGGGATACACGAGAGAACGGGGAGAGGAAAGTGAGCGGGGCTATCGGCTGTCCTGCAAGCTGCACCCAGACCTAGCTGGGCCGCCTCCGCAGTATCGCCGGGCTCTCGCTTAGCAGCTTCCCTAATGGAGAGCTGCACTCACGTCTCCACGTCTCCACTCGTCCCCTCTCGCCTCTCGCCTCGACCTCTCACCTCTCACCTGTTTTGCTGTGTGAGGGAGAACAGCACTCCAGCGCTCCTGGATGTAACAGGACGGCAGCTCCTAAGATCCTGTGAGGTCCTGTGAGGTCCTGTAGTCCAATGATCCCTTGGTCCCGAACCTGCTTTCCTGCTTTCCAGAGGTCCAAAGTGTCGTGGGCAGGGGAGAAAATTCCTGAGGCTTAGCACGGCCCCCCCCTGCAGCCTCCAGCGGACCTGCTCCACCGCTCCACCTGCCTAACGGGCCCCCCCTCGCTGGCTGCAAGACAGCTTACTCTGCTGCTGTGTTACTGTTTTGCGGGGGGAGGACATCAGCAACCAGAACGACCCGGCCCGATGAGGCTGGAAGCAGGAATGAGCGGAACGAGCGGGAATGAGCAGGAGCAAAGCAAAGCGGGGGACAGGAGCGGGGGCCACAGGCAACTCAGCAGCTCGGCAGCACAGCGGAGTATTCAGAGTCGGCGTCGGCGATCTCGGTCCACTCCTCACACTCGCGGGCTCGCGCGGCTTGTCAGAAAACACGGACACGAGCAAGACTCTATTGGGAATCAAAACAGGGACAGGCTGTACACAGGAGAGCTACTCATCTCAATCTTGGCTTGGTCAGGCATGACCTAGTGTTCAGAAAAACGGTACCCAAAGAAACTGATTTCAGTCTGCGGGAACTCATATTTTTTGCAGTTTAGAGTGAACCCATTTTCCTGCAGGCAGCAAAACATTGCTCAAAGATGGGTTAGATGTTCCTCGATGGAGTGTGCATGAACCAATATGTCATCACTTACATTGAGCATGCCTGGAAGCCCTGCTAATTCACCCCTAATGACATCTTGGAATACCTCCATTACGCCGCATATGCCAAAACATAAATGCTTGTATTGTCTGAGGCCTACATGGGTGGAGAAAGTGGTGATTTGCCTGGGCCCAGGCAAGCATGATTTGATGGTATCCAGCTTTTAAGTCCATCTTGGAGAGCCACTGGGCGCCAGGGACCTCAACTACAATATTATCAGCAGTGGGCCTTAAATGTCTCCCACCACATTGACTGCGTTAAATTTTTGCCCTCGGCGTGGGGTGTGGATGGGCACACCTTTGAGTAATGGTTGAATTTTCCAGACTACGAGCATTACTTCCTCGCACCGGGCACTCCCCAGATGAGGCTATGGTCCTCCACACCAGCGGCATGTTTTGGGCATGGAGGATGCTTTCTGGAGGTCCTTCTTGGGATCTGGGGTTCACTGGCTTGATATCTGATTGACAGGCTCCGCCTTCACTGAGCATTGGAGCAAAGATTCCATGTGAGCGGTTATGTTTTTGACAGTTCTTTAGAGCGCCTAGGGGTCAGAAAGTTGGCCATGGTGATACATGGAATTTGCAGTTTTTGCTCCCTCAATTTAGCCAACGAACAGCCTTGAATAAACTTGAACAAACTGTGCTGTATCTCATCCTCAACATCAGGCTGGGTACACATGCTGGCAAGGTTTTTCACATGTGTGTAGAATACATCAACAGACTCCTCTGGACGCAGTAGGAATTGCTCATAATCTGGGTTTGCCAAAGGCTCGAAGTACTCTGTCTTATGCCTTCAACATGTTGCAAGCGATTGGCAGGCTGGCTTCAACAACATTCTTAGATATCTTATGGATTGCGGCACCTGCCTGGTGGAGAAGCATGGGACATTTTCTGTCATTCTCCATTCCCACTGCTGCAAAATATTTTTCCAACCGTCCCACTCATGCCTTCCGATTTGCTGCCTGAGCCGAGGGGGCCGTCAACCACAAATGGTTGCAGGGCTGGGACTGTCGCTATGGCTGAAAGGCCTACTATATATGCTACACCAAACAGTACCCTGTGGTGATGCAGTCGAATAAATCACAGTCCTTTGCGCCTTTCTTGCAGAGCAGATGCTGGCAACCTGGATAGAGTCTTGAAGGCCAACTTCGCCCTTGTGTAGGTAGACCCTGCAAATTTCAGCAGCGTCAAGGTCACAGCATGGAATTCCCACATGTGGCAGTCTTCACGATGGTAGAGGGCTGACACAGCCACTTGGGAGTACACTATCGGTGGAGCCTCAATGCCGGAGACAAGGTAGTTTGCAGGAGCCCTAGCAGTGAACACCTCTGAGTCACCGCGGGCTGAAGAAAGGCAACTCAGGAGAGGAGAGCCAGAGCAGGCTCTCCTCACAGCAGACAGCAGGTGGCAAAGACCGGCCCGCAAGAGCGGGCCGTCACCACTCAGGCTCACCCAATCAGCACAGACCAGCATGGCCAGCCCGAAGCAGGGAAGCACTACTGCTGAGAAGCAGCAACAACTCTTGCGGCGTTGTGGCTACGACCACCTTCATCACAAGTTGTTGTTTCCTGGTGTGATTTGTTTCAGCGCAAACCCCAGGTGCACACGCAGGCCCCACTTCAAACAACCTGCCTCATGTCAGAAATAAAACTCTCTGCACACCTGCTACTTTGCGATCCTCACCCTCAGGTCCTTTTTAGGTCTCGCCTGAGCCAACGCATGCGCTGCTCTGCGAGACATTTAGTTAGTGGGTTTTGAAAGTGCTACCACAGGCTTTTTCTGGCCTCAAGCCTGCGGTTGCGTGCGCGTGCACACGCGCAGCCGCCATCTGTCTTTCCTCCGTCACGGGTCATTAAGTGCATCGCGATCACTTTCACTTTCGCGGCCGCGCGGCCGTGCCAATGCTTGTTTCAAGATGCTTTACAGTTTCTGGCCCTGGCCACCAGATGGCAACATTTCTTAGGATTTGGTAATAGGAGCCTGTGGACTAGGAGTACCATTTACTATGGTAAGTAGCGACCTTTTAACATCTGTAGTGTGAAATTGAATATAGCTCTGGTATTCTTGTAGTTTTAACTGACTTGCTCTGTGCCCGGTTTACAAATGGTTAATATTCTGGCTGACTTCTGCTGACAGACCTACTGCTACACCAAATGTGTTTAGTTGCTGATTTGTTTAACCTTGGCGAAATAACTCTGCTCATGGTGTTCTTCTGAATACTTCTGTCCCCTTGTGTTACGTCCAAGTCTGGCTTGCAGAGCCGGTACTGCACACGCATGACCTTCTGCATAGCCCTCGTCATTCTGTGGATCCCATGTTCCTGTTCCATATGCTCATTGCAGTGGAATATTTTCATTACGAGGCTTAGGTTTCTACTCCATGCAGTGCATCTCTGCACGAGCGGAGCGTGTCAAAGGTGGTAGGCACGAACGCGCCGGTTGGCTTGCATCAGTTAGCCGAAAGGCTGCCTCCCCTCACTGCTCTAGTTAACATACTAGATAACGCCCCCCCATTCAAAACATCATTTTCTGGGTAAGTCCATAGAGTGCACATTCCACCTATTTACAGGTGCACGTCCCTATACCGGAGGCATGTTTGGCGCTAGCATTGCAACGCTCTACCACCATCCGACTGTTCACTGGTTTGTATTCTGGCTTGTCACGTCAACAACTTTATTGGGTACCGCCTTCCCTCGCAATGCCAACTTCATTAACACAGTATGATAGAAATCCCGAGGGTGGGAGTTCCTGTCACCTGAAAATATACAAATACCAATGTAGTTAAAACGTAATTAATTGATATCAACTCAAAAAATAGGTTGACCCGATAACAGGGCTATCGTATGCAGTGATTTAACATTGGATTATGATAACATCGATAATCCAGAGTATGGCAGCAGTGTATAGTGTCATAAGAACTCACTGCACCCTAACCCCTCTTACCAGTATCCGTGACTGGTTTGTGTTCGCCAGTAATCTGTCAGCAGAATGTAAATCGGTTGCTTTTGAGATTACACAATGCAAAGTCTTCACATAAAAGGCCAGTTCGTAGCCCAACAGTCCACAGCATTTGAATATATTTTCAACATGGTCCCAAGTTGCGCATTTCCTTCCCGGTGACTGCTTCATGCCATCTCCCAAAGTGACTTCATCTGACGCTTGGTGCAGCTAGTTATTTATTGCACGCGCCATGTCGTCATTCCTTAGCACACAATAAGCTGTAAATACTACATAAGGTACAACCTATAAATATTAACACGCCTCCAACTGCCCCACGCAAAAAAACAAAACACAGGCACGGAGTAACTTGATGTTATATAAATATTTATAAAAAACAGCAAATCTCACAAAATACATTCGGAAAGCAGTACCTTACTTTTATTACATACATCTTTAAGCCCTTTCACTGCACTCCATAATTTTAATACACTAGCTAATACATCTTTAGCTACTGTTAATGCTGATTCTTATCTTATCTTATCACCTCTAAGAATCCTCAGGTCGCCAGGATCTTTTTACCTGCTGAATAGTGTGAAGGGAAGAAATCTTTTTCGGTTATGCGACAAGTTAGAATCCAGTTTACCTTAAAAGACCACTGACTCCGAATTCAATTTTGTGGGTTTATTACAGCCAAGAATAACTGCACATGCAAGCACCTCAAGACGAGGTTAAAGAAATAGATGGGCACTAATACAAACAGCATCCTACGCAGGAGTCTCATCCAACTCAGAATAAGAAGAATCGTTAGCTCCAGAAGTATTAAACAAACGATAACTGCTCCAATCTCTATATTATTCTTCATTTACCTGAATAAGCGTACAACCACTAGCTGTCCCTACTCTATCACTAAGGTGACATACCTACTTAATGAATTTCCCAGGCAAGAGTAAAAAAAAAAGGTGTCAGCTGTGAAGACTTCCTAAGAAGTGCACTCACTTAGCATTTCGAGCTCGTTCTAAGATGCTCCTTCCTCAAATCTCTCTTTGCCCTTCTCTCTTGTCTCCTCTACCTCTTCTCTGCCCTCCTCCCTCGGGGCACTGTCCCTAATACAAAATGCACATACAATTGAACACGCCCTTCTCACGCCTCTTCGGCCAGGTCTTCCTTCTCGTACTTTTCCATTGAAACTCTTACTTCATCCAGGACGGTTACGATGACCTTCAGTCCCAGGCACCTTCTCCGCTGAAAGTATCATCCCTACATTCCAGTTTACTCCCATCTCAATGCCTCCCACCACCCTAACTCTTGAAACAAAGAGCCAGTCTTTCACTAACGAGGCATATGTCCTTGCACCTGCAACAGAAGATACATTTCAACAGACTTTACCCTCTGCACGAATCTACCAACTGTGCCCAGAGAGGCTTTCCAAGAGAACACCTTCTCTGCCTACAAAATAAGCTAACATAAGAACGAATAGGCCTTTCCTTGTCGTATATGCAGTCAGGCCTTTACACAATTTAAACACACAACTCTTAATTTTCTTTAAACATAGACTCATATATTTCATATGCAAACATAAACTACACGTGCAATTTTAATCTCATGCACGTTAACTACTGTATCTCAACTGCACATAAACTAAATCATCTATGTATCATTTTAAACACATCAATCAATCAATCAATCAATCAATCATGTCACTTATAAAGCGCACTACATACCCGCGAGGGTCTCAAGGCGCTGGGGGAAGAGGGGGGTGGTGCTGCTACTGATCGAAGAGCCAGGTCTTGAGGAGTCTTCTGAAGGCCAGTAGGTCTTGGGTCTGTCGGAGGTTGGTGGGGAGGGTGTTCCAGGTCTTGGCGGCGAGGTGGGAGAAGGATCTGCCGCCGGCGGTCGTTTTCCGGATGCGGGGACTGTGGCGAGGGCGAGGCTGGTCGAGCGGAGCTGGCGGGTGGGGGTGTAGAAGCTGAGTCGTCTGTTGAGGTAGGCTGGTCCGGAGTTGTGGAGTGCTTTGTGTGCGTGGGTGAGGAGCTTGAAGGTTATCCTCTTGTTGACAGGGAGCCAGTGCAGGTCTCTCAGGTGGGGTGTGATGTGGCTGCGTCGGGGGATGTCGAGGATAAGACGTGCAGAGGCGTTCTGGATGCGTTGCAGCCGTCTCAGGAGCTTAGCCGTCGTTCCTGCGTAGAGGGCGTTTCCGTAGTCCAGCCTGCTGGTGACGAGGGCCTGGGTGACTGTTTTTCTTGTTTCGGTGGGGATCCACTTGAAGATCCTGCGGAGCATTCGGAGGATGTTGAAGCAGGATGAGGAAACGGCGTTGACCTGCTTAGTCATGGAGAGGGTGGGGTCGAGGATGACCCCTAGGTTGCGTACGTGGTCGGTGGGTGGCGGGGCTGTTCCCAGTGATGTTGGCCACCAGGAGTCGTCCCAGGCTGAAGGGTTGGAACCAAGGATGAGGACCTCCGTCTTGTCCGAGTTCATCTTCAGGCGGCTGGTCCTCATCCATTCGGCGACGGCCTTCATTCCTTCGTGGAGGTGGGCTTTGGCGGTGTGAGGGTCTTTGGTGAGGGAGAGGATCAGCTGGGTGTCGTCGGCGTAGGAGATGATGTTGAGGTTGTGCTGTCGGGCGACGTGGGCGAGGGGTGCCATGTAGATGTTGAACAGCGTTGGGCTGAGGGAGGAGCCTTGGGGTACGCCGCAGATGATCTTGGTGGCCTTTGATCGGAAGGGGGCGAGGCGGACGCTTTGTGTTCTGTCGGAAAGGAAGGATGTGGTCCAACACATCTCAATACTACTCTACATTTGCATGCTTATAATAACACGACTACTCTCTTATTCACTCTAATAATGCAATTCAAATTACATTTTACTAGCCACTCATTTACATATGTCAAGATATATGCGGGTGCGAACTAAAGGTGATTATGATGCACCCCTACAATTTTTACGAGAACATGGCGCTCTATCAGTTCCCCCCTTTGATGACTCCTGTCATCACATCCTTTCAACTCCCTTGGAGAAAGAACCGACCTAAACAGAACTTGTTGCCATTCTCCCCTGTCGGAATCTCTCCAAACTCTTAATGTTTCGATAGTGACTGTCCTGCAGTCTAACCATTCTCGTCTCATTTTCTCTTAAGGCTCTCTCAGCTCTGCCTGCTCGATACCACTTGTATGCTCTGATCAGACACCACAGACAAACCACACAAACCACCACAATAATGAGAGGTCTCAGAACATAGCCAAGGAATCCCTTTCCCAAATTCGCAAACCAGCTCCCCACTTGACCAAATCCTTTGCCAACTTTCTCCCAAACTCCCTCTTCAGTCAAATCCGCTATTTTCGTATGGATCGTAGTGATGTTACTTATATATTTCTCCAGATCCTTGCTGTGGTCTGGTATATAAGTGCAGCACTCTTGAACCTTCAACATTTTACAGACTCCGCCCTCTTTTGCCAATAAGACATCCAAAGCAAGGCGATTCTGTAAAACCATTGTCCTTATCGACAACATCTCTCCATCCACAAGTATCAACGATTTTGCTGTATTCATTGATAATTCATCCACCACAGTCCCCAATCTCCGGATCTTCACATCATTCAAGATCACTCCCAAACTTGGTATCATTGCTCCAAAGATATCTCCCACTACAGCTCCTGCACTTGTACCTCTCCTCACTCTTGAATGCTTTCCACCTTCCAAAAGCTCCAAATCCTCTGCATGGTAAATCTTTGGAAATATTATTCCCAAGTAACATGTACCATACCAGTTTGCTGGCAACCTCACATAAGCATTCCTTCCACACACAAAATACACCCTAGGTATCACTTGTACCGGGCCTTGCAGAAAATTCTTTGCTGAATCCTCCATAGTAAAAACATGATCACACTCGCTCTGTCTCACAGAGACCTTATCATAATAAGTCTGCACACTTCTCACACACAACTTTCCCCTTTGGCCCATATCCAATGCTATAGGACCATAACTTCCTTTTGTTCGGTGCAATCTCTCCTCATCTGTCCAATCTACAGGACTATCTCCAGTGTGACGTGTTTTTGTTAACATTCTATATCTATCTTCTACCTGATCTACAAACTTCTTCTCTACTTCTGTTAATGCACAGGTTAAATTGTGTCTATGGGCATAAGCTGTATCTAAAGTCGAAGTCGGTATGAAGTACTTTCCAAGTCTATCGTCCGCCTTGTAATAATCATACTTGTTCAAATGTTTATGGGCAGGAACTTCTGAAAGCACGGCGTCATAGTTGGAAAAGAAATACTCATAGTGACCCCTCCCATAAAACACACTCAACAACAAACTACACGAAATTCCATAAGTCAGTGGAAGATGGTGATATCTAATACCCTCATCCACTGAAGCTGGCAACTGCATACACACATAGCAATCCTTCGCATCCATCGCATCTACATACTGATATAGCAGCTTGGCATACGCATTAAGCTTAAAATCACTTCTAGACAAATCTACATGCAATCTACGACTCTCTTCTATTAGCAAAGCTCTGTCAGCTCCTATGTTTCCTTCCTTTTTGCTAGGTGTAGTGGGTGTAGGAATCCCTGGCACCCCCTCCAATGCTAGCTTGTGTGGAACAGCATATGAAACTACAACTACTATGATTATAGAAACTATCACACCCCCTATAAATGTGCCTACAATCAATTTGGATCTATGATGTGGGTCTCCAGCCTCCATGATCTCGAAGGTTCCCAAAGTTCTTGGTAACAGCAACGAACACTCAAGAGTCTCTGTCTTCTCCACACGTGACTTGCTTAACCAGTTCGAGCAACACTCCGAAACCTCTGGAAATCCCCTTTTCAACTACAGTTTTCTTATTTACATAGTCCAGAAAAAGACTTCCCTAAACTCTTGTTCCTCTTCGGTGGAAAGTCCCTAAGTTTATTCTTCTTCCACTCGGATCTAGGTTATCTTCTTCTTTAGGCTTGTATTTACAACAGTTTATACTTCATCCACGATAAGATCAACTGCAAGCGCTTCTAAAACATGATACAAAAGTTCAAGACGAAGAATTATCGTTTCATGTGAAGGCGGCTCAAATCCAAAAGACGGAAATTCGAGTCGATGCAAAACCAGTTCTCGGATTTTACTCAGAAGCGGGGGATTCGGAACTGTGAGGGTCAGTATTCCTTCGACTTCGAGCCCTGGCACTAACAGCACCACCTTCAATACCACGTTCGGGCTCTTGCTGACCACCTGCACGGACCTCAGCCTCCCCGAACTCGCTACCACCCCCGGCATAGTCACTGCGTAAGTCCACTCCGGGGTAGCGTATCTCTGGCAAGGTACTCTCGTTCTTTTCGACCTCCTCCGACCCTCTTGAGTCTGCTCTCCGTCACTTGCCTCTGATTCAGACGTTTCAGACACCGGAGCAAGATCTCTTTCGGGTGCCAACCTTAGGTTCAGTCGCCTCTGTCTCTCAGGCCAAGTCTCCTCAGTTTTGGTCGTTCTTCCGCTTTCCCCTTCTATACCCTGTGCACCACTTCCTTCTTCTGCTGAATTTGACTCTACTCCACCCACTGCACCTCCTCCGTCATCCGAGTCAGAGTCGAGGTTCTGGTTGTCGGAACCCTTTTCAGCTTGCTCTGGTGCACAACCAGCTGTATCAGCGGCCCTCACAGCTTGACTTGTCCTCTCATGTGGCCCTGCCACATCAGCTGGATTTTCATTAACGAGAGGAGCTGTTTGTTCCGAGGGTGCTGAAACTCTGCGGGTATGGGAAGCATGTACCCAGTTCGGCAATCCTCCACACTTCACTGCTGTGTTCGTTACCAGTATCACCTGGTACGGGCCTCGCCACCGAACATCCAGACAGCTCTTCCTGACGTGCTTTCGGACAAGCACCCAGTCGCCTGGACACAGGTCGTGGCACAGATCACTCGAGGCCGGAACAGCTGCAGCTTGTACCTGCTGGGACACAGAACGGACCACATCAGATAGTCCTTTACAGTAATCGAGAATCAAGTCATCAGTGATGTTTATCAAAGCTGTAGTTGGTACTGCTGGCAACCGCATTGCCCTTCCCATCAAGATCTCATGAGGGGACAACCCAGTTCTCCTGTCGGGGACACTGCGGATACTCATTAGCACAAGTGGCAGTGCGTCAGGCCACTTCAGAGACGTTGATGAACACATTTTTGCCATTCTTGCCTTCAAGGTTCCATTAACCTGTTCCACTATCCCAGAAGCCTCTGGTCGATAACTGCAATGCAATCTTTGATGAAATGAAATGAAATGAAAATGAAATTTGTACTTGTAAAGCGCACTTATACCCCCAAAGAGGTGTCCTGGCGCTGTACGCATACCGCTGTGGAACCCTTCCTGGCTTTTCCCTGTGAAATGTCCACTCCTGGGCACCCCCAGGGTGAAGCCAGGCATCCCAGCGCTGTTGGGGCCGTTGTGGAGATTAAGCAAGCTATTGCCCAGAGTTGCAGAGTGGGACCCATGATTAGAATAGGCACCGAGGCGAGAATTATCAGGTCCGAGGAAATTGAGCCCAAGACCCGCCGAGGCGGGAATTGAACCCTGGTCCCGGGCCAGATCTCTGCATCAGGGTCTGCCGCTCTAACCATTGAGCCACACATTGATCAACATTCAATGCCGCACAAAGCAGCTTCATGATTTCACTGTGGAAGTGTGTTCCTCTATCCGATTCCAAAGAGGTCGGAAAACCAAACCTCGGGATGAATTCCCTCAACAATAACTTAGCCACTGTGAGGGTGTCACACCTGCTTGTTGGGTAAGCCTCCACCCACCATGAGAATACACACACCACCACCAAAATGTACCTCAACCCATTGCACTTGGGCATTTCAACAAAATCTAGCTGCATCCTATTGAAGGGTCCTCCTGACCTTCCAATGTGACTCAAGGTGACTACAGTTTTCTTTCCAGCATTCATCTGTTGACACGTAACACACCTCTGACAAACTGCTTCAGCAATCGCCCGAAACCGTGGGTTATAACACGTTTGTCTAAACACACGCATCATTGCATCTCTACCAAGATGTACCGGTCCATGTATCAGTCTCGCCATTGGGCTCAGCAGATTCTCTGGCAATACCGCTCTCCCATCACTGGAAACCCAAACATCCACATCCCCTCTTTCACATCCTGCTTTGACCCATCCATTCCGTTCTTGGTCTGAGACTTCATCCTGCAGTCGCTTGAGTTCCTCCCAAGTGTCTGCCATGGCCAACATCATGTTGAGCTCGGTTCTCTCTTGGCTCTCTCCTATGGAACCCTCTGTAAATATGCATCCTTGTTCTGCACAGAAGCGGGCAACTTCGTCCGCATAATTATTTCCCAAAGACACAAAATCATCCCCCTTTCCATGCGCAGTGCACTTGACAACTGCGATTTCCTTCGGACATTGCAATGCATCTAGCAGTTGTCTTACATGTTCTCCATTCCTAATGGGTGAGCCAGATGATGTCAAAAATCCCCTCTGAGACCATAACTGTCCGAAGTCATGAACCACACCGAACCCATACTGGCTGTCCGTGTAGATCGTGATTCGAATTTGGTCAGCGGCCAAACAGGCGCGAGTCAAGGCAATGATCTCAGCTACCTGCGCGGAGTGTACTCCTTCTAGGCAAGCAGCCTCAACCACCCCTGAAATGGTACATACAGCAAACGCTGCTTTTAGTTGACCAACACTGTCTCTTAGGCATGAACCATCGACAAAGAAAATTTCATCAGGGTCAATCAGTGGTTCATCGACAATGTCAGGTCTCGGTTTGGTGCACAGTTCAGTCACGTCAAGACAATCATGGTTCGCACAATCTTCATCATCTGTATTCGGTATGGGCATTAATGTCGCAGGATTTAAGACGGAGCACCTTTTCAGAGTCACATTCTCTGCAGCAAGTATGACTTGCTCATACCTTGTTAACCTGTTATTCGTTAGGTGCTGAGTCTTAGTTCTGGTCATTAACAATTCCACAGAGTGTGGCACATAAACTGTCAAAGGATGACCCATTACAATGCTTTCACATCTTTCAATGCTGACACCTGTTGCAGCAACGGATCTTAGACATCCGGGCAACGCAGAAGCTACTGGATCTAGAGTAGCTGAAAAATAGGCAACTGGTCTACGGACACCTCCATAGTTCTGGGCTAAAACTGCTAATGCACAACCCTCCCTCTCACAACAGAACAGTGAAAAAGACTTGTTGTAGTCAGGCATTCCCAGAGCCGGAGCACGACACAAGCCCTTTCTCAGCTCCAAGAACGCAATCAGACAGTCATTGTCCCATGGTACCGGATCAGTCACATCCTTGTGTGTCAGTCTCTGTAAAGGCTTTGCCTTCAATGAAAAATTGGGAACCCACTGGCGACAATAGCCGACCATTCCCAAGAACATCCTGACTTCTCTTTGAGTGGTGGGCACTGCCATGTTCATTATTGCCTCAATTCGATCTGGTGACACCTTCCTCTTGCCTTTTTCTAATCTGTGGCCCAAGTACTGTACTTCGTTCAGACAGTACTGTAATTTGTTCGGGGACACCTTGTGTCCATTCTCTGCCAAATGGTTCAGTAGGGCTATCGTGTCTATCCTGCAAGCATCTTCTGTCTCCGATGCCACAAGCAGGTCGTCTATGTACTGCACTAGAACTGAGTTCTGTGGCAATACGAGACTTTCAAGGTTCTTCTTCAAGATCTGATTAAAGATCGATGGACTCTCTGTATACCCTTGAGGGATATGACACCACGTTAACACACGATTTTCCAGCCGGAAAGCAAAAAGAAATTGTCTTTCCTCGTGGAGCAGTATCGAGAAGAATGCTTGACACAAATCAATGACAGTAAACCACTCGGCTTCACATGGGATCTGAAACAGTATCACTGATTGATTCGGTACCACTGGACAACATGGGATAACTATCGTGTTAACCTTTCGCAGGTCTTGCACGATCCTGAACTTCCCGCTCGGTTTCTGTAGTCCCATGATGGGTGAATTACATGGGTTACCTCTTATCTCCTTCAGAATGCCTTGCTTGATCATAGACTCGATTACAGGTTTAATCCCTGCAACGGTCTCAGGTGACAGATTGTATTGGGGCGTTCTAGGGAATTCAACATTCTGCTTCACCTGAATCTGTACAGGTTCAACCCCCTTGATTAGTCCAATATCTTCTCCTGTGAAATCCCACACCTCTTGTGACACAGAGTCTCTCAAGTCCAGTGGAAGTTCTTCCACTGTCACCACGGGATACATTTCTATACACAAGTTTTGATTAGCAACTTTAAAGGTGGCATCGTCATCCTTCGTCTGAACCTCCACTCCCCTAGGTGTGCAATAGATAGTGCAGTTCAATTTACACAATAGATCTCTTCCCAAAAGATAAACTGGACTCGTATCGCACACCACGAACTGGTGTCTAGCTCGGAAGGAGCCTATCCTTACTGGAATCGGTTCGGTCAATGGGCTAGTTATCCTTTTGTTCGCCACTCCAACAACTTGGATCGATTGTCCCGAGAGGGGTAGGTTGGGGACCACTGCTGATCTTACAGTGGACCGGGTAGCACCAGTGTCAACCAAAAGAGTGGTAGGATGACCATCAATGTCTGCCTCCACAAAAGGTCCTCTCTGGTCTACTTCCAAGACTGCTCCAAGTGTGCAATCTTCCTCCTCCCTCAGGCACCGTCAGGCTAACGGGTCTGGACTGTACTCGTCATACCCTTCGAAAAGGGGCATCTGCTGGTAGGTCCGCATTCCTTGCGAAATTCTCGGTGGCTGGGGGACCTGTACTTGTGGGTTATACGTCCCCCCTTTCATCGATCTGGGCCTCATCACAGTATTGACTACCTCCGGCACGGATGCCTGAACCACCTCTCCCTCCTGCTGCACCTGGTTGGCTGGGTTCAAGGGGCACTCGCGCTTCCAATGTCCAATCTGATGACAAAGATGACACGCAGTGGTCTTCTTCAATGTCGCCACATCCACCCTCGTCTTGGGATCTATAGGTTTCCCTTTTCCCTGACCTTTCCCATTTTGGTTCCCTTGGTAGTTTCCCTGCCTTCTTCCCAGCGTCCCTCCGCTCGGCTGTACCTGAGCTGTCTGCATCTGAACGAGCATCAGTTTGTCCTTTAACTTCCGGTGCTTCGAGTCTACTTCATCACTACAGTACCTTGCATACCGCAAGATTTCATCTACCGGCTTGTTCTGCCAACAGATCAAATGGTGCTGTATCATGAGGCTAACCTCTGGTCTCAATCCCAAGACAAACTTTGAGACGAACTGTCCCATGTCCTTGGGGTAAGGCATCTAATCCGCTATACTGTTTAAAAGCTTGCAAGAGTCTTTCATAATACTCATGCACTGTCTCCTTCGGTTCCTGCACAGTTCGATCTATCTTAACCCAATCAATGTCTTGAGGCGAGATCTTCAACTTCAACCATGTAATCACTTGCTCTAATTTTTTCATGACGATGGGTGACGGACCATTTGTAACAGCATCCCTTTCGGGTTCAGAGGTCGGCCACTCAACTGCAATTTTACAAGCTGTCCACAAATCTCCTGGTACCACTATATCAAACAAGGTGTTCAGATCAGTCCACAATACCTTCGAAATTTTAACAAAACGCTCGACTTGTTTGTACCACTCTACGGGTTTTTCCCTCAGCCGAGGAAAATCATTGGTGAACGCAGCCAAGTCACCTCTACTCCATGGCACATGCACGTACCCTCCATTTTGTACTTCCCGTAAAGGATAGTTCCCTACACCCATCACCCCTCCTCCCGGGGGCGTCGTTTCTCCTACAGTCTTTTTGGCAATCTTCTTCTTTGACCACCTTTCCTCCCATTTGTTCAACATTATCCATATACGCATCCCTACAATCAGGTCTCTAGTATGCGTCCTTAGCCCTGTGACCCTTTTCTCCTCGAGTTCTTGATCACTATATTGCAGCCTATGGGATCCTTGCAACGATTTCGTTTTATTCGTATCCACCTCATATTTCTTAGCCAATTCCGTCAGTTTCTCAAGTGCGACCCTTGCTTTACGAGTCACGTCCTTTGCTACAAAAAGCAGCTTGTCTGGCTCATAGATCTCTATTCTCTCCAAAGGCAGGTTCCCACTAATCATTTCGTCTACCTCTGCTTTTAATCTCACTACGTCCAGCAACCTCGCCTTCACGGCACTCCTCAACGTTTCTCGGCAAGCCGCACCATTCCGCTCGTCATAATCACTGCTTTGTTCTCGTGACTTGCTCTCTTCCATCGTATTCCTGGAACCTAATCTGCTTCCCAAATTGTCTTGTTCCATATCTCCTGGCATTCTATCACTCTGATTCCTTACAGATGGTGCCCACATCCTCAAAGCTGACTTGGACTCGACCAAAGACCCTGGTCTCACCGGTCTCTCATCCACCTGTCCACTAGAGGAGTCTGCGGTGGCTGGCAGTGGCGTGCTCGCTTCTATGGGCTTCGGAGAACGGACCAATTGTACCTCTATGCCATTCCCTCCAACGCTGATCCCCTCTCTCCCTGTAGTCTGCATTAGACTTCCTTCACTTACTCGATCTAGGTCATACACCGATACTATAGGACCAATGGTAGCAGGTACCGTTAGGGAGTCCGGCAACCGCATATTCCCCATGGGAGACTGGGTTCCCACTCCCTCCGTTCCTGTGGAGATTTTTCCCACTACTCTCATGTTTGTCTGATTGTGTGACTCGTCCATCCCTCCTGCCACAATCGAATTTCCTGCGCTATATTCTGGATTTAATGGAGGTGGTCTCTCTGCCAGCAGCCTGTCTAACAAGCTGTCATCCGTATCACTGTCATCTTCCTCGATGCTTTTTCCCTGCGTACCTCCCGTTTTCTCTAACAACGGATATAATCTGTCCCCCTCAATTGTTTCCACTCTCCATCTTTTCTCCAGTGCATCCCATCTCGCATCTTGAAATGCCCTGATCGACTTCTTCACCCTTTCCTGGCTTTTGTCTCTCTTCCTGTCATACGCTGCTCTAATCCATGCATGTAGCGCCTCAAACTGTGTAGGTCTAGGTAGCGGTCGCAAGGAAGACATCACAGATTTCAACTGATATAACACTTCCAACCTGAAAGTACCATAGCGTGGGAAAGTCAATTCTTCTTCTCCTTCCGTCATTTTATGCCAATTCTCAAGCCAAATTATAGTATGTAATCCTACATTCTTAGCCATGTAATGTGCTGGCGTATCCTCGGGAGGGGCTTCCTCTCCTCCCTGAGTAACCACATGTCTATCACCTCTACAGAGTTCTCGTAAAACTTTAAAACATTTCATGATAAAGCAGATTTCTGTTCGCACACAATATTTCGTTTTTACTTCTTGATTTCAATCCACCAATGCCAGCGCGGCTCACACCAACCGGCCTATCGCAGCGCGGCACTATCTGACGTCACTCTTCCTCCGCTCGCAGCAGTTCCCCTCCTTCTCAATTCACCCGTTCTCACTCGCACGTGTCCCAATCACACACTGAAGTAACTGTCCGTCCTACCAAACAATTACCTCTCTGACTGTCGGTCCACCGATGACCGACCAGCCTCTCGAAATTGTTGACCTCAATCTGGCAACCGTCTGTCCGCGAACGACCGGACAATTACCTCTGACACAATCGATAGGATCCAAACGCTCAATGTTCTGCACACAACAACCTACGACCAGCGTCGGTTATTCACGCACTCACACATACGCTCCCTATCTCCAGTGGGTTAGTCAACGACGTCTCATGACCCCCACAACCTCTGGTCAACAATCTCAGCTCTGGGTGTCTTCTACACACAATATCGAATCAAATCTCTCAGCCCCGCGCGCGCTCACGGTCCGATCCTCAATCACACGACTCTCATTCCAACTCCGCAAGACATCACACAACAATTAAACACCGCAATCTAACAAGCATCACCCTGTTCATACTCACTCTACCACGAACTGCTACTTCCGCCTCACCGTCTCTCTCCATCAGTTCTCATCGACCGCCGTCGTCCTCCTCTTACGATCCACTGGATCACCATCACTCGGGCTCTATGGGGCAAATAATCTCTTATCCTAATCTAGATCTCCCCTTACTATCAGAGGAAACCATCCTCTGCTACCAACTGTTAACGCTGATTCTTATCTTATCTTATCACCTCTAAGAATCCTCAGGTCGCCAGGATCTTTTTACCTGCTGAATAGTGTGAAGGGAAGAAAATCTTTTTCGGTTATGCGACAAGTTAGAATCCAGTTTACCTTAAAAGACCACTGACTCCGAATTCAATTTTGTGGGTTTATTACAGCCAAGAATAACTGCACATGCAAGCACCTCAAGACGAGGTTAAAGAAATAGATGGGCACTAATACAAACAGCATCCTACGCAGGAGTCTCATCCGACTCAGAATAAGAAGAATCGTTAGCTCCAGAAGTATTAAACAAACGATAACTGCTCCAATCTCTATATTATTCTTCATTTACCTGAATAAGCGTACAACCACTTGCTGTCCCTACTCTATCACTAAGGTGACATACCTACTTAACGAATTTCCCAGGCAAGAATAAAAGAAAAGGTGTCAGCTGTGAAGACTTCCTAAAAAGTGCACTCACTTAGCATTTCGAGCTCGTTCTAAGATGCTCCTTCCTCAAATCTCTCTTTGCCCTTCTCTCTTGTCTCCTCTACCTCTTCTCTGCCCTCCTCCCTCGGGGCACTGTCCCTAATACAAAATGCACATACAATTGAACACGCCCTTCTCACGCCATTTTCGGCCAGGTCTTCCTTCTCGTACTTTTCCATTGAAACTCTTACTTCATCCAGGACGGTTACGATGACCTTGAGTCCCAGGCACCTTCTCCGCTGAAAGTATCATCCCTACATTCCAGTTTACTCCCATCTCAATGCCTCCCACCACCCTAACTCTTGAAACAAAGAGCCAGTCTTTCACTAACGAGGCATATGTCCTTGCACCTGCAACAGAAGATACATTTCAACAGACTTTTCCCTCTGCACGAATCTACCAACTGTGCCCAGAGAGGCTTTCCAAGAGAACACCTTCTCTGCCTACAAAATAAGCTAACATAAGAACGAATAGGCCTTTCCTTGTCGTATATGCAGTCAGGCCTTTACACAATTTAAACACACAACTCTTAATTTTCTTTAAACATAGACTCATATATTTCATATGCAAACATAAACTACACGTGCAATTTTAATCTCATGCACGTTAACTACTGTATCTCAACTGCACATAAACTAAATTATCTATGTATCATTTTAAACACATCTCAATACTACTCTACATTTGCATGCTTATAATAACACGATTACTCTCTTATTCACTCTAATAATGCAATTCAAATTACATTTTACTAGCCATTCATTTATATATGTCGAGATATATGCGGGTGCGAACTAAAGGTGATTATGATGCACCCCTACAATTTTTTAGAGAACATGGCGCTCTATCACTAACTACAAACTTCCATATAGCAGACACATGCCCTGCAGCACTGTTTACTGTTTACTGTCTGCGAGAAACATTCCTTTTTCTAATCTATCACACCATCTATTGTGTGTTCTCAATTAGCCGCTAAAACAAGCTTGTCTGGTTCGTATACCTCAAGCTGCGCCTTTACCCCTCCCCGTAAAAGCTTCCATGACAATTACAAACAGCAAACAGCCAGACTGAAAGGCGCCTTTGGCGCATATGCCCGTTACATTTCCTGTTTTACATTTCCGCAAATCGTGTAATACTTTTAGATCAATGCCAAAACACTACAACAAATAATCTTACGACATGTTCTATTACTGTACAAACAGCCATCTTAAACTAGTAACAAAGCTACAATAACAATCTTGTCACCGGACATTACCCTGCACGGCACGGGCAGCACTAGCCTTATGCTAGTACGCTAATGCACCTTTTATTTTGCCTTTAAATACAAATTATTTCTTCCATACTTTTCACAAGCTACACACAGGTTTTGCAGCACTTTTTCCACTAATTCCCAGGATAATTTGTAACACATACTACACAAAATACAGTTCGACCATTGCTTCCTCGCTCGTCTCACCTCCCCCCCATCTCCACCTTCCTCCTCCATCACATGTCACTAGCGATTATAACTATACACATGCATTGTACCAATTTCAAGTCCTTACTACAACAATGCTCACATGTATACCCCATGTCCTGTCACTAAAAATATAGCGATGTTTACACTAGTTGCAACACTACCAACTGCTCATAAATTACTACCTATTAAACAATGCGTTTGCTACATTATCTACCCCTACATACTTTTTTAAGCCCACACACATTAAGCACTTTGTGCTAACATATGTTAATGTCCAAATATGTAAATGTAAATGTAAATCCAGTATTTGTAAAGCGCACAGCTACCCGTAGGCATCCCAGCGCTGGGGGCCGTCGGGAAGATTAAGCGAGCTATTGCCCAGTCACATGGTGCTGGGCTGACCTGCCACCGGTGCCAGGGATCGAACCGTGATCCCCAGCGTCCGGCGTCAGTCGCCCTGGCCGCTGCGCCACACCTCATACCTACAAACACACAACACACAAAAAGCATTTTCAATGCAATAGGTCTCGCATTTGTGAGAGATTGACCTATTGGCATTGTAAATGCCAAGGCCTTTTATTTATGTATTTTAAAAGCCTGCAAGCACGTATAAATATGCACTTTGTACTTATAGTCCTTGCTTACGAAATGCACAGCTGCCAGTAAAACAGACACAGTTACTAACAGCCTTGCTTTTCGTAAGCAACTACTACTATAACTACAAAGTGTGTGTTTATGCACTCATTGCAGGCTTTCAAAACACATACAAAAAAGGCATTACCATTTACAATGCCAATAACTCAAACTCTCCCAAATGCGAGACCTATTGCCAGGTGTTCATTTTCATCGTTTTACCCGTAGTCTCTCCCCTGGTCTCCTCCACCAGACCCTTGTGACCCTCTTTACCCCTAGCCTCTTTGACACCTGTCGTGCCCTCCTCCACTCCATTTCTTCAGCCCCCTCCTCTTTTGGACACTCGCATTCAGGGGTGGATTCCGCCGAATATTTTCTGTCCCATTTTATTTTCATTCTTCCCCTTTTCTCTCCCTCCCATCTGTCCCCTTCACCAATTTAGCTCCCTCCTGATTTCTTTACATGCACCTGTCTTTTGTTATCTCTGTCTCTTGTTATCTCTGTCTCTTTGCTCCACTCACTTTTCTTCTCTCCTCGATTTTTACCATTCCTCCCCTCTTTCAATAATGTCTCCATTGTCTCTTAACTCACTCCTCCCGACCCCTTACCGTCCCCACTTCCTTCATCTCCCGTTGTACCATCCCCTCTCACTCCTCCACATTTTGTACCATTCCCTCCTCAATCTTTGCCTTTATTTGCGTCTATCCTTGAGTCCCCCACCCACACTCTTTTGCCTCCTCACTCAGCTTCTCAGCTCTTTTCTATATCTCTGTACCCTCCTCTATACCCCCTCTCTTCTTTAGCTCTCTGTGGCTCTCCCTCCACCACCCATTCTGTTACCACCTCCTCTGTGTTTATCCCACTTTATTTCTTTCTCGCTCTCTAGCCTTCTCCGCCTGTGTGCCCTGCTCTTTACACCAACACCCTTTACGCCCCATCATGCTCCCCCTTTTTACAGCCTACACCTGTCCGGTTTCCTATTGTCGCACTCCCTCCTTTGCCTGCATTCTCTCTCCTCCTTTCTCGCAAACCTTCTCCAGCAGTTTCACATCCATATTCTCTCACTTCCACCTCTTTTCTCGGTTTGATTTCCCTTTACATCTTCAATTAATGCCCCCATACGCCTTCCCCTCACCCTCACTCCTCCTGCCCACTCATGTTAACTCAGTCTTTACTTCCGCCCACAAATTCCTACCTCGGCCCTGCATTTCCTCTCTTGACCCATCTCGGCTTCCCTACAACCCCCTAAGGTCTCGCTCACCCCCACAGCCATAGATTCTTTCCTCACCCACTTCACAACCCTTAACTTCCCCGAAACCGCTCCGCACTACCCGTTTATCCCTCACCCTGAAAATGTATTCTAACCCTCTTCCATATATTCCCTCCCACACCCCCTTTCGCTGCCCTCCCGTACTCATTTGTCTCCGACACCAACATTCTTTGAGTCCTAGCTTGCCTTCACAGCCCTCAGTGGGTCCCCATCTCACTTCCACGCCCCTCATACGCTCCTTCCCTCGTGCATTCATGCCCTCCTTTTACTACCCACCCCATCCTCACCGTGATACTTCGCCTCCCTCATTCCTCGTCTCCTCCTTTACCACCTCCTTCGTAGCCATGCCCATTCCTTCCTTCACTCACCTTCACCCCCTTTACTCTTCATTCCTTGTTCCTTCCACTGCGTTCGCACAACGAGCATGAAAATGCTCATACAAAAAAAAAACACAAGTGGACAAGGATGTATCAGTTTGCTAATGTCCACATTTATGGAATAAATGTATCCCACAATTTACAGCGTAAGCTACACTTTGTTTCTCACGACTATTGTCACACTTCGAGCGGTGTGAAGATAGTAAAATATTTAAATAGTATTTGCAGACAAAGGAGTGGAAAGTAGGTGGAAAATGAGCAAAACCTGTTTAAAAGATAACATAGCCAATAGGTCTCGCCTTTGGGACCTTATAAGTGTTTAGCCATGCAACACTTGATGTTGTTGCACCAAGGATATTGTGCTGGATAACTTCAGCACAATATCGTTGGTGCAACAACATCAACTGTTGCATGGCTAAACACTTATAAGGTACAAGGTTTAGCCATGCAACAGCTGATGTTGTTGCACCAAGGATATTGTGCTGCAAAACTAAATACTTATAAGGTCCCAAAAGCGAGACCTATTGGCTATGCCAATGCTTGTTATTAACTTCTCGCCAACCTGGCCTGAGTTATAACACCCCAGGATAACCAATAGGGGCAAGTAAAGACATACCCCTCTCTCTAACTGGGAGATGGAGTTTACCACTCCCAGCATTACAACTGCCTCCGGTCATGTGTAATGCGGTCATTCTATGCAATTAATATTTTGAATAAGTGGACCATGTAGTTAGTCAACATTGCTATAAGATCTTTTTCTCGGTTATCGCTTTTAGTCACTCCACTGGCCTCTTTTCCTTGGAAAACCCCTGAATTGGGGCTCAAAGGAGGCTTGCCCAACAAAACAATCCCGGCCTCTGCTGACCGTGTTAAAAAGGTTGTAGTTGAAAACCTTTTCAAAACCAGCTGTGATGAGGATATGATATGTGAGGTCTTAAGCAGTGCTGGCGGTGGCACTGGTTATAGTCAGCTCAGTAACCTATAAATGGTTACTAAAGCATGACGTTATGACTGACATTTTCACCTAACTATAACGTCACTTTAACCTTTGTTTTATGTTACCTACTGGTGACTCCAGGAGGTAGTTATAGTTAAGACCATGTTTCCATAGAAAAAGCGTTTTTTGACTTGCCTATATCTTTGGCGCAGTTTGCCGAATCTTTATGAAAATTTCCCACAAAAGTGCCTTGGTGAATCTTGTTCTGCATGAAAAGTTTCGGATTGACCTGTAAAGTGGGGGCCAAGAAAAAGGGGGGGGTCAAAAAAAGAGCAATTCCCATGTTAATTCCCATATGAACTTTAGTCGAACCTGCAGCCTGGAGCACTGGACGGAATTACACTGAATTTGGTAGAAAGGTAGATTTGGTTACGCAGATCACACTTTCAGTCTTTTGGTGTAAATCTGTTCAGTAGTTGTTGAGAAATTTAAGGAAATCAAGATAGTGATATCTGTGGCCGCGGGGACTTTGTGAATAATAACAAGCTCATGCAGGAAAATGCAGAGCTTTGATTGGCTGCCAACACTTCAACCAGGAAGCTGAGTCCCAAAAAAAAATAAAGATAAAGGGGCAAGGTATGAATATCCTGACCCCCAAGCCTTGGTATTGGGGTTCCCCTGGAACTCCGCCACGGCATAAATGCATTTTTAAAAAAGAAAATTGCCCCGAATTCACAAAATTCTTGAATTTGCGGTAAAAAAACAAACAAACAAGTGCGGGCTCCCGCACTTGTTTTCAAAAGGGCCCCCAGGTGGGTCAGGTTCTGGTGTCATTTTTTTTAAAAAGGAGGGGGCGCAAGGGGCCCTCCTCCTAAGGCTCATTGAGCCTCGGGGACCTGATACTGATTTCTGTGATCTGTTTGTACTTGTTTTTAACATGTGCTTTTATTATTATTATTATTATTATTAGGATTTGTAATGCGCAACGAATCATCCCCAAAGGGATCTCTCGGCGCCCTTGGCTGCACACTACCGGTAGCTTATGACAATATGGCGATTAGAACAACCAAGTTTTAAGCTGCTTCTTAAACTGCACCAGAGTTGTGCAGGCTCTTATCTCATCTGGTAGTCTGTTCCAATGGAAGGGGGCAAGATGCGAGAATGCACGCCCACCCATTTTGATTTTACAAATTTTACAGGGACAGAGCAGTTTCCGATTGCTCGATCTAAGTTGGCGTACAGGGACATAAGGGATTAACTTCTTCCTTAGGTACGCCGGGCCAGTCCCCTGCAGTGCTTTAAACACTATAGTCAAGAGCTTGAACACTGCTCTCTTCCAAATGGACAGCCAGTGCAGTTGTTGCAAGAGAGGTAGTGACGGGGTGCGGACTGGTTTGTTGAGAGCCAGCCGCGCTGCTGTGTTTTGAACCACTTGTAGCCTCGATGCAAGATCCTCCCTAATTCCTACTAGTAGTAAATTACCGTAATCAAGTCTACTAACTAGTAGTGCCTGTATTAAGGTCTTTTTGGCCTCCAGGGGGATCCATGGAAAAATCTTCCTCAACATCCGCATTATACCAAAGCATGTACCCGAGACCGATTTTACATGATCCTCCAGAGAAAGTTTATTATCGATCATGATTCCCAGGTTCCTTGCCTGCTTTTTTGGACTGGGTGCCTCACCAAGTTCCACAGGCCACCAGTCCGCCGACCATAAATCCACAGCCTTCCCAAACAAGAGAATCTCCGTTTTGTTGGAGTTTCGCTGAAGGAAATTCTTGCTCATCCACGTGGCTATTTTCAACATACAGGACTTAAACTTTGCTCTGGTTGCCGCGGGATCCGACTCGATGGGGATTATCACCTGAGTGTCGTCCGCATACGAGATCGTCTCAAAACCGCAAGATATAATAATGGCAGCCAGCGGAGCCACATAGATGTTGAAAAAGGTAGGGCTTAAAATGGATATGGATCCCTGGGGGACCCCCTTGTCCAGTACCGTGGTCTGAGATACAAATGTGTCCAATTGGACACATTGTGTACTGTTGTTCAAAAAGCTTTATAGCCAGGCCCAGGCCCAGGCCATACCTCCGACACCAATCTCTCGCAGCCTATCCAACAGGATGCTGTGAGAGATGGTGTCGAAGGCTGCCGACAGGTCCAGGAGCACTAACATAGTGGGGATACCCCTGTCCTTATAGTATCTGTGACTTCCGCCAAAGCGGCTTCGGTGCTATGCCCTGCTCGGAAGCCCGATTGGGAGGGGTCCAATAAACTATACTGCTCCAGATAACCCGTTAGTTGTTGATTGATCAGTGTCTCCATGACCTTAGAACAGCATGGAAGGAGAGAGATCGGCCTATAGTTTTGCATGTCTGCCGGATCTGCCAGCGCCTTCTTCAGCAGAGGTTTTATGTGTGCCTTCTTCCATTTCCTAGGAAATGTGGCCGTGGCCAGAGAAATGTTGCACACCTCCGAGAGCGAGGAGGATAAGACCGGCGCTAATTCTGACATGATAAACGGCACCACCGGGTCTATTGGCGAGCCTGAATTCGTCCGCGCAAGTACAGATTCCACTTGCTCTGTAGTAATAGTTATAAAGGAGTCGAGCCTAGTTAGTGATGTATCCCTCCGGGGGGAAACCATCCCCTTCAATACCTCTCCTACCGCCAGAGAACTATAAATTTTATCAATATTTTCCTTAAAATAATTTGCTAAGTCATCACAAAGCATTTGCGTAGGGGGAATAGAGGGACTGTTTACTTTAGGGTTTGTGAACTCCTTGAGGATCTTAAAGAGCTCCTTAGAGGAGTTTTTTGCCTCCCGTATTCGCGTACCTAAATGATCTCTTCTTGCTGTATTACAGCTTTTTAAATAGGCTTTATGAGACAGTTTATAAGCCTGCTTATCCTCCGGCAACTTAGTTTTCCTCCATTTTCTCTCTCTACCTCAATACAGGGCCTTTTCCTTTTTAAGGCATTCTGAGTACCAGGGGGCTGAAACAGCTCTTTCCTGAGTACTCACTACTCTAAGGGGAGCAATGCTGTTTAAGGTGTCACTAATGGAGGCCTCCCATCTATCTAAGGCTTTGTCACTTACCTCCCCTCTTTCGAATGAGGGGGTTCTAAATGCCCGACTAAACGCTGCAGGAGTGACTTTCCTCCAAGCTCTACGAAGATTATCTCTACGTTGGAGCTGGCTTCCTATTTCTGGCCTGCTAAAGGAGAATTTGAGTGCCAAGTGATCGGTCCAAGTTAATGCCAAAGGAGGATCTACTGATAAATGTATATTCGAGAAAATGGTGTCCAGGGTATGTCCTGCTACATGTGTAGGTTCATGAATTCTCGAAGAGAGACCTAGCGACTCCATGGGCGACAGTAAACACACCGAATCTGTATTGGAAAGGTCATTTAAGTGATGGTTAAAATCCCCGACCAGAAAAAAATAGTCGGATTGCAGGATGTACGGGGCAAGGGTCTCCAATAATGAAGTACAAAACAATTTTTTGCTTTCTCCTGGGGGGTGATAGACTACTGCCCCCATCCACCTAGCCCCCTTAAAGGACTCCAACCGAAACACCATTAGTTCCATACCGGTAGTCGACACTGTATCCACTGTTTTGATATAATGTGGAGCGCGTAAGGCTATGGCCAGGCCCCCCTTCCCCTTTTAAGATTATGCTGCTGACCGAATAAAGATTATTTGAACTGGAACTCTAACAGAATGGCCCACTTGATGGTACACTACTGGAGTGTACTCTACGCCACTGCATTGTACTGAAATACACTATACGCCACTGCACTGTAACACAATCAACTTTGTGCTATTTCGCTTTACAAGATTACATTCTGCGGCACTCCACTGAAACACACTTCACTGTACGTGACTACACTGTATACTTGTATAATTAACCTAATTGAGGTGGACGGTACTGTACTGTATGCTACGCCACTATATAGCACTCCACTCTACATCTAAACAGTTAACACCACTAAATTCAACTTTATTACAGTAAACACTAATAAATCCAATGGTACTTCATTCCATCTCACTGTAGTTTGTGCTACTCCAATATACAGAATTGCACAGTGCTGTATTAAACTCTACCACATAGTAGTCTACAGTATACCGCTCTGCACAACTGCACCACACAGCACTCCAATATATGCCACTCCATTGTACGCAATTTGACTTTACAATACTATCTGTACCACACTCCACTTTACTTAAGCCCTCTGAATACCACTAAATTTGTCCCCACTCCACTCTATAGTACTCCAGTATACCCCACTCCACAGTACGCTATTTCAGTTTACACCATTCCACTGTACCACACTCCACTGTACGCCACTTCACTGTATGCTATTTCAGTACAAGATATTCTAACAATAGGCCTCTAAACTATACAACACTCCAAGACATAGCACTACAATCTACGCCACTACAGTATACGCGAATACACTGTACATTATTTACAGGACATCAGTCCACTTTATCACACTCCACTTTATGCTATCCCTCTGCATACCAGTGCACTGTACACCACTACACTCTATGTCACTCCAATGAACGCCACTCTATTGTATCCAACTTCCCTCTATGTCCCTCCACTGTATGCAACTTTTTCTCTCCACTACTCTGATGTATGGCATTCCACTATACAGTACTCCAGTATACCTTATTCCACTTTACTCCACTTCACTGTACCACAATATACTGTACCAGAGTACACTTTACAACACTATCCACCACAATATTGTACCACACGCCACTTAATAACACGCTACTCCACTAAACTAAAATGGACAAATGTTACACAATTGTTACTAACATTGTAAAAACCATTGAAATCCACAAATAAACAAAGGTTTGATGTCAGTTATAGTTAGGAAAACTTTCTTTAGGTTCAGTATACAAACCCAAATTAAGCTCCATGAACATTAGAAATTCTACAGTTATAGTTGTCTCTTAATTTTATTATTTATGCACCACTTGCACACTTATTTGTAACATATTTCTGCCAAACACACCTCACACTGTACAACCCTAACAAATTCATAACTTAGTCTTATCTGTTGAAATTATCAATTTCACACTGCTTTCATATTACTGTAAGCCATACTTATCACTCACATTTATACTTACGCACCACCATTCAATTAATATCACTTGGCCACTTCTGTTAACAGTCTTGTCACCTCACTCGCCACACTACATTAACTATATCTTGCCCCCTTTTCCATGTACTACCTATACCCTTGGATATTACCTAAGTTATAGGCTGTGAATTTATTGCAGTAAATAAAACACTTATGACATGGCAAATGATATTATTAGCCGGCAGTGGCGGCTGGTGGAATTTGAAACTGGTGAGGCAAATGCAGAACGAAGGAACGTATGCGAGCGAGCGAGCGAGCCCGACGGCAATAAGGGGGTGCGGGGGGGTTCTCCCCCCATGAAGAAATTTTTAAAAAATTGGCATCTTTTTGGTGCGATTTTCAGCACTATTTCTGTGATAAATGGACTAAAAATTCAGTTCTTCTAGGCATTCATAAAAGAAAACTCATACATTATTTCAGAGAATTTCTGGGTTGCCAAGCAAGTCTGACTTCTGAAGAGAGCTAGGGTACTAAGCAAGACTGCTTTGGCTCTACCCTTTCCAATAGAAAACACTAGTGATGTGAACAAGTTCAATGGACAAACCTGGGGTCTAGGGAGAGTCCCTCTCCTGAGAAAGAAATTTAAAAAAGATTGGCAAATGGTGCATTTTAAAGCAAATGAATCGAAACACGCCACACAAAGATGGTCTGGAATCACATGTGGATGGGCGCTAACACCCAAACAACTAGCTCAGTCCTGCTAAGCTTTGGCCTTCACAAAGTTGACTGAATTTAAAACCAGGCATGGTAATGACAGGAGAAACTGGAGCAACAAAGTGAGAACAATGTCTAGGTGTCAGCAGCCTAAAATAGCACTGCAACTTTACAGCCCAACCTCATCATTAGAATAGGTTTAGCAAGCAGTGCCAGAGGGTCAGCGAGGGACGTGCTATAGCATTCCTAGGCTCAGAATTCAACTAGCAAGATACAGTAAGTACTACTGGGTGGTAAAATGGTTCCTGGATGCTGGTAGTGCAAGACATTGTGACAGAAAAGAACACATTGCACAAATTAAAGAGGCGAGCTGATGTTTGGGTATGGTGAGTAGGAGCCATATTCAAGCCAACAAACATTATACTCGTACTAATCCAAGACACCTTCTAAAGTAGCTTGGAACTATAGCCTGAATATCAATTTCAGTTCCACATATAGAGTAACCTAGCCCCACTCATAATGAGCAATTATCTGCTGATAATTTGTGAAAACTGCCATTGCCAAGGAAAACAGAATGATTGTGCACCTTTTGGGGAGTTGGTTTCTATGTGTCTAACAGCACCAACAGTTGTATGTGTTTGGTGATTTGTTCCATCCGAATTTTGGATACCAATCTAGAATATTGATGGCTAGTTGGTTTGACCCTATATTTTAGGTTCAGGTTACAATTTAAATGGCGACTTGGTTTGGGCCCAACTGTCAATGTAGTGAAATATAATCTCACCCTGAAATATTGTATTTAATTTCACCTTCCTACTGTAAGAAGCACTGTAGTGGAAAGGACTGAAACAAATTCAGAAATCTTGGCTCTCACCTGAAGGAGTAGGGAGCATACTGATCCAGCGCGATATTAGCAAACAGCATTCATACACCAGATACTCACTTGGGCCCATGCATTCATACTACGCTAATACTTACGCTGGGTTTTATCAGTTGTTACTCTTTATCAAAATCCCTGCTACCATTTACCTTCCGAATGAAGAGTAATGACTTACCAATGAATCCTTTGCTAATTGGGAAATTTAAAATGAGTGACATTCATTATAGTACATAATCCTGAAATAACCACTGAGTCAGGAAGTTTTAAAATGTTTATCTAAAGATTTAGCAGAGTAAAATACAGAACCACACGGTACTTAATCGCAATACCCAAGATGAAGCATAGAATAACTATTGCTAATCAATGACGGTCCCTCAGAAAAGGAGAGGATAGAGACAGCAGCGCAACTAAAGGTTGCATTATTTACCTAAGTGCGAGAACCAAACCCCTTGGCCAAGGAGTTGGAAAGATTAGGACCCAGGAAGGATGAAGAGCAAAGACCTCCTCCAGGATCAGGACAGGACCGGTGACCTCTCTACAACGACGCCTGCGTCGTTCCCCTCTCTGATACTCGACTTCTCCTCGATTCGCCCGTGTCTTCCTTCTAATGGACTCCGCCGCCCCCTCCTCAGGACCTCTCTGGACAGCGATTCAGTCTGCAATCGATCAGCTTGGCAGTCTGGAGCTAAGAGCGCTAACTAATTAGCTAATTCTATATCTATTATACCCTTCTACGCCCATGTACCTCCCCTTAATGTTGCTAAAATATGGGACCACTACTTCTGATTGGACAGGGACAGGGGGTGGATTCTCACACCATATTGATTTGCCTTGTATTTCTGAAGCCTATTGTTTTTAAACTACCGCCCCTTCAATTTAATAAATTTGCTTTATTTCCCACCCGTCTCACGACAAAATTGACAATTTATTCATATAAAATGTTGCTTTTCGATGAGAACATCTTGGTATGTAGTGGTGTCGGCCAGCAGGTCACGGCCTTGGGTGATATCCAAATTGACTTCATCTCTTTCTTTCTCGTCTGCCTCGCAGGGCGCATGTGCGGAATCTTTGTCACACGAGCTTTCAGTTCACCAAACCCAGGCCCAAGTTTACGAACTAATAAAAGTCAGAGAAGAAAACATTAAAATCACAAATAAAAGGTTTCACTGTATGCCCACTCTCTCTACTCTATTCCCTTTTAATTATAAATTCCATCCCGCATTAGTAGCGTTAAAGAAACGACAGTTTAATAATGACATGAGAGCAAGCTGAAGCATGTGAAAACATCAAGCAGCCATTTTAATGCACACTGCGCAGAAGCAGAAATTTCCCACCAAGCAAAGAAAGACGTCACAACACATGATGTGGTTGGGACATGCGCAGTAGGGTTCCCGCGCTTTAGCGGCCATTTTGGATTATAGACAAGCGTTATTCATTAGTAAAACACATAGGCAAGCATCCTTTCTATTCGTGTAGTGTATGCAAGGATTAGTAGAGACAATACAAGTTTAATAAATTAATACTATGAGGAGGTTGCTTACGAGCAAGTCTCATTTATGAATCCTTGCTCTATCAATCCCCTCTCTGATGGCGTTTCTGAGCCATCAAAATACTACCCACAATCAGATGCCAACTTCTAGCAAATAGTTTCACTCTTATTTTTACATTTTCTATTTTTACCATCTCCTTTCAATTTCTTGTATAATTCACTTCTCCATTCTTCAAGTTCTATTTCATCTAATTTTCTCTTCTTTCCCTTTCCTGTCACATTATATGTTCCCTTCCTTCTACAACATTTGCACCATATTATTATTGTCAGTGCTATTATTGCTATCCCTGCTAAGGGTACTAATATTTGACCTATAAGTCCTTTTCCTACATTAGCAAACCAGGTACCAATTGACGCAATACTACTTGTCAATCTTTCCCATACACTATCAACTTCCAGTGGTTTAAGTTCCTTCTCAAGTTTAGTTATATTCTGTATATACGTTCCAATTTCTGCACTCTTATCAGGAATATAAGTGCAACAGTGTTTCGTCTTTAATAATTTACAGACTCCGCCCTCTTTTGCCAATATAATATCAAGAGCAAGTCGATTTTGCATCACCATAGATCTAATCGCAACCATTTCCGCATTAATCATTAGAAATCCTCCGGCAGTATCCGTTGATAAACGATCAACCACTGTAGACAATTTACATATTTTCCTTGAGTTCAGAATTATTCCCACTGAAGGTATCAATGCACCAAATATATCACCTACAATTTCTGAAAAACTAGCTCTTTTACTACGTATTAATTCACTATTGTTTTCATTGCTCCCAGTGTTTCTTTTTACGTGGTATATCTTTGGAAATACTATTCCAAAATAACAACTTCCATACCACCGTGCAGGAAGCCTAAAGTAAGCCTTATTCCCACACACATAATAGATTCCAGGAAAAACTGAATCTGTTCCTCCTTTGATTCCCCAACCTCCAAGAATTAAGAAATTATGTTCACATTCACTGGTACCAATGAAAACATTGTTATAATCAGTCTTTAACCTATGAAGACAAATTTTTCCTGTCTTTTACAAAAACCAGAGCCATAGCAGCTTGAGCCTTGCCAGGTGTGTAACTCCCTTCTTTTTCTGCCCAAGGTGGTAAATGAGCCCTATGCTCAGAAGCTTTCTTTTGAAAATCTTGTCTTCTATCTTCTACTAAATTGAAAAATATCTTTTCTTCTTCATGTAAAGAACATGTTAGATTGTGTCTATGTGCATGTGTTTGTCTATTGATTTCATCGTTAAGAAAAATTCTCCCATAAACTGTGCGTCTTGACTACTAAGCACTGGGTTCATACTCTTTCGAATCGGAACCTCAGAAAATATCACATCTAGGTTTGAATAATAATACTGAAGTCTCCCTGTTCTATAAAATAAACTAGACAAAACACTACATGATATGCCATATGTCAGTGGTAAGTGATGATATGTTAATCCTTCTGCTACTGATTCAGGTAACTTCATACAGACATAACAATTACTAACTTCCATTGTGTCTACATACTGAAACAATAACTTTGTGAAAACGTTTAAACTAGTGTCGTTATCAGCTATTTCATGATGAAACTCTGGTTCATTTTCTGCCATTAGTTCTACTCTATTGCCCTTCATGTTTGCTGTCTTTCCTTTAGTTTCGTTATTAATCTTTTTATCCATTATCATAAGGTAAGGGACTGCTACAATCAGGACTAACCATACTATAAGCACCATTATTAGACTACATATGCATATTGCACAGCATCTTCTACAACATCTCTGTTTTGGTCTCCCAGCAACTCTATCGTCAGGCATTTTCGACAAGGAAGATCGCTCTTCTTATCTATTTCCTCTTTTCTTTATCTGACTCTTTTGCTTAGTCAAGGTGGTCTTGTTTCTTTCTCGTACGTTAGCTCTGCACTTGTTCCTTCGTCACCACTTTCACTTGACTCTGAACTTTCGTAATCTTCAAGAATGATGTAAGTCCAATCAGGACCCTTGAATTTGTTATTCACAAGTTTCAGTCTTTTACTTCTTCTTTTCTCAGTTTTATTTTCTTGTTCAGTTTGGCTTGTCACTTCATTTACTTGGTCTGGATCTTCACTTCTGGTTGTTATGTGGTATTTTACTCTTTTAATGACACTTGGCCAATGATCTCCTTTTCTTGTCTTCTTTGTTTGTACTTTTTCTTTATCTTCGTCTTCAGAAATCTTTTTATTTTCACTGCTTAGCACTGTTTCTTTTTCTGCAATTATTGTTCTTCGTGTTTGCGCTTTTTCAGGTCTGATTGGTTTCTCTTCAGCAGCTCCACTGTTAGTTTCCAATAAGTGACCTTGTTCTTGATTTATTTCTTTATATTCATGATTCTCATGATCTTGTTCTTCTGTGTATTTTTCTTGATCTAACTGGTTCTGATCAGGGCTTATTGAACTTTGTACTTCTGCAGCCTGACCGGATTCTTCTAAACCTGTCTGTCCCTGCTCAAAATTTATTAGTTTTTCGTTAATTTGAGCCCAATTTCCTTTCCCTATCTGACCTTGCTCAGGTTCTCTTATTGTCTCTTCTTCTTTTTCCTGAGCTGCTTCTTCTTCACCTATCTGATCGTCTTCGATTTCCTCAAATCTTGTTTGACTTCTTGTTCTGTGGTAAACTTCAGGAATTTCTACCACCGGTATCCAGTCCTGACTTGTGCTCGGTTGTTCTTCTTCAGCTTCTTTTGAATCTCGAGCCTGAGATTCCTCAGCTGGGCAACCTTCAGCTCCCTCAGTGATTGATGCTGTCTGAGGATTTTCTTCTTCAGGATCTGGTACTCTTTTGGTGTGGCTTACATGAATCCAATTAGGAAATCCTGCACACTTCACTGCTGTATTTGTAGTCAGTATGACTTGACAAGGACTGCCCCATCTAGGTGATAGACACGTTTCTCTGGTGTGATTCTTCACTACCACCCAGTCACCAGGATTCAGATCATGTTCTTGTTCAGGCTGCCTGGAAACTGCGTCTTCTCCAACCTGGTGAGAGACAGAACGCACTAGGTCAGCCAGTCCTTTACAATAGTCCAGTACCATATCATCAGATATATTCAGCAGTTTGTTTGTGGGAACATGTGTTTGTCTCATTGCTCTTCCCATCATTATCTCGTGGGGGCTCAATCCTGTATTTCTGTCAGGTATGCTTCTGAGTACCATTAAAACAAGTGGCAATGCATCTGGCCATTCTAATGATGTTGACGCACACATTTTTCCCAATCTTGACTTTATAGTGCCATTCAATTGTTCAACCACTCCAGAAGCTTCTGGACGATATGCACAGTGCAGTTTTTGTTTAATTTGGAATGCTTCACAGATTATTTGGATCACTTCACTGTTAAAATGTTTTCCTCTATCTGATTCCAAAGTTACTGGGAAACCAAACCTAGGAATGAGCTCTCGTAGCAACAGTTTTGCGACTGTAATGCTATCATTTCTCCTGGTAGGGTAAGCCTCCACCCACTTTGAAAACAGACACACTATGACTAGTACATATTTCAACCCTCTCCATGGTGGTAACTGTATGAAATCAAACTGGAGTCTTATAAAAGGACCCGCTGCCTTTCCAATTTTTCCAAACCCAATTATTGTCTTCCGCCCTGGATTATGCATCTGGCAAGTTAAACATCTCTGGCAAAGACTCTCTGCAACAGCCCTGAACTTCGGATTGTACCAGTTTTGTCTAAAAAGCCTAATCATTGCATCTCTCCCTATGTGTGTGTCTCCATGATACATTCTGGCCATTTGTGAGAGTAAACAGTCTGGCATGACTGGTCTGCCATCAGCACTGATCCACACTTCATCATCTCCTCTTTGGGAACAACCCACTTTGATCCACAAATTCTTTTCATTTTCATCAACTTCATCTTGTAATCTCTTTACATCATTCCAAGTTTCAGGTGGCATATACAGCATAAGTTGGCAGCTGATTCCCATTCTTTCCACCCTCTTATTGACTGACAATCTATTTTTGGCACAATGTTGAGCCACCAGATCTGCATATCTGTTGCTGACTACCACCCAGTCATCTCCTGACTGATGTGCGGCACATTTCACCACAGCCAATTCTTTTGGTGATTGTATTGCTTCCAGCAATTCTTTTACGAACTGTCCATTTTTAATGGGGGATCCTGAAGAAGTCAGGAAATCCCTCTGCATCCATAGTTGGCCAAAATCATGCACAACCCCGTAACCATATTGGCTATCTGTAAATATAGTTACTTTTTGATTCCTCCCAATTTTGCAGGCTTTTATCAATGCAATCAATTCAGCTACTTGTGCAGATTTGACTCCTGGTAAATAGGATGCTTCGACTATTCCAGTTAATTCACATACCGCATAGGCAGCAGTTAATTTACCGTCTTCATGTCGTTGACATGAACCATCAACAAATAGCTCCCTGTCTGGCTTTCTGAGGGGCTGTTCTTCTATATCTGGGCGTGGTTTCGTACATAACTCTGTAATCTGTAAACAATCATGTTCATTTTCTTCGTCATCTTTAATTTTCTCATGATATGGGTCTGGTAGTAAGGTTGCTGGATTTATTATAGTACACCTTACCATGGTCACATTTTCAGCAGCCATTATTATTCTTTCATATTTAGTCAACCGACTAGGAGTAAGATGTTGTGTTCTGGTTCTTGTTAATAGAATCACAACAGCATGTGGAACAAACACCTTTACAGGATGTCCCATCACAATTGACTCACTTTGTTCAATGCTCAAACAAGTAGCTGCCACTGCTTTTAAGCATCCTGGCAACGCGGCTGCTACTGGGTCCAATGTAGCAGAAAAATATGCTATAGGACGTCTGTCTAAACCGTGTCTCTGGGTTAGGACAGAAAGTGCACAATTTTCTCTTTCATGACAGAATAATGCGAATTCTCTTTTGTAATCTGGCATGCCTAGGGCTGGTGCTGAGCACAGAGCATTTCTCAATTTTACAAAAGCTCCTGCACTCTCATCATCCCAATCAACTGGGTCCTTTGCTTTCTTTCTTGTCATTTGAATTAGGGGCTTTGCTAACAAGGAAAATCCTAGTATCCATTGTCGACAATAACCTACTATTCCTAGGAACATTCTCACTTGTCTTTGGGTTACAGGCATTTGCATTTTCTTTATTAATTTTACTCTTTCAGCTGTTATTCTTCTTTTTCCCCTCTCAATTTGGTGTCCCAGATATTTAACAGCTGTTGTACAAAACTGCAACTTTTCAGGTGAGACTTTATGCCCTTCTTCAGCCAAAAGATTTAATAGTGCTATGGAATCAACAACACAGTCCTCTCTGGTGTTTGATGCCACCAATAAGTCGTCGATATATTGCACTAGGACTGAACTTCCTGGCATCACTAGTTTCTCAAGGCACTTTTTCAGTATTTGATTGAAAATGGAAGGACTTTCCGTGTACCCCTGAGGAATACGATTCCATACATAGACTTTATTCTCAAATTTAAATGAGAAAAGATACTGGCTATCTGGATGCAATGGTATTGAGAAGAACGCTTGACATAAATCAATTACTGTGAACCATCCTGCACTCCAAGGAATTTGGTATAGAATTACTGCAGGATTTGGCACTATGGGACAACATGGTTCCACTATTTTATTTATTTTTCGCAGGTCCTGAACAATCCTATATTTTCCACTAGGTTTCTTTAGTCCCATGATTGGTGAATTACATGGGCTACTCATTACTTCTTTTAGTATGTTTTGTTCAACCATTCGATTAATTTCTTCAATGACTCCTGCCTTTACTTCTGCACTCATTTTGTACTGTCTGGTATTTGGGAAAATCGCACCTTCTTTTACAGTAATTTTAACTGGGTCTATTTTAGCCATAAGTCCTACTTCTTTTCCTGTGAAATCCCAAACTAAGGGGTTTACTGTACCTTTTAATTCTTCTGGCAACTCGTCTTTTGTTAATACTGAAAACATCTCATCTACTTCTGTACCCTGTTTTGCAATCATAATTTTATATATATGGTCTTCATCTGGTGTCTGAACTGCCACACCATCCGGTGTGCAGAAAATTGTGCAGTTCATTTTGCACAATAAATCCCTGCCTAATAAGTTTACTGGGCTAGAATCACATACTACAAATTGATGCATTTCTCTGAAGTTTCCGATTTTAACTTCCATTGGTTCGGTAAGAGGTGTTCTAATCCTTTGATTAGCTACTCCTACTACTTGGATATTTTCACCAGAGAGAGGAAGGTCTGGAATGTCTGCTGTTCTTACAGTGGACCGGGTAGCACCAGTATCCAACAGAAAAGTGATAACATTACCTTTCACATTTCCTTCCACATATGGACCTGACTGATCTACCGATAAGGATGCGCCAAGTACGCACTCCTTCTCCCCCTCTCTTAGGCACTGTCATGAACTGTATTGACAGAAATCGTCCTGTAAAAGAAATTGTGAGGTTATATAATCATTCTTACCACTTCCTCCTTGATATCCGATGTCTGTACCGTGCTTTGCTCTGCTTACATTACCCTGAATAGGTGCAGGTGGCAGCTGACTCTGAGGATTTACACCCTGCTGTGAGTCATTCTGCGTCTGTGGATTTAAATTTTGATTTGGGCCATTATTATTCCGAATCTTTTTACATTCATCCTTCCAATGCCCCAATTTTCCGCATCCATGACAAGGAAATTTCTTTTTAGCTTCTTCTCTACTCATTCGTCCTCTCACTTTCCCACCATTCCCAGTATCACCACTCGTTCCAGAATCCTTTCCCTGATTTTCACTCGGATTTACCAAATTAATTCCCTGTTTCTCGGCCATTTTCACCTGAGCCCACATCACTTTTTCCTGCAATTTCTTGTGTCTATCCTCAATATCGTCTCTACAATATTTTGCATATTTCAAGATTTCATCAATCGGCTTCCCTTGCCAACACAGCATGTGCTGTTTAATCATCTGACAAATTTCTGGCTTTAAACCGAAAACAAATCGATACACAAACTGACTCATGTTCTTGTCTCCAATGTCCTCAAATCCACTATACTGTTTAAATACCTGCAGTAAACGCTCATAGTAGGAATGTACCGATTCATTAGCCTCTTGGGTAGTTCGGTCTATTTTCACCCAATCGGTTTCTTTCGGTGGTATTTTCCCTTTCAGGTAAGTTATCACCTGCTGATACTTTTTCATCACATCATTTGACGGGGCACCTGTCTTTGGGTCTCTAGGATACTCGTCACTTGGCCAATCAACTGTAATTTTACAATCTGTCCACAAATCGGCAGGTACCACTATGTCAAACAAACCATCTAAATCCTTCAACAATACCTTTGACACCTTCACAAACCTTTCAACCTGCTTGTACCATTCAATTGGTTTTTCTCTCAATTTTGGAAAATCATTCGTAAATGACAAAATATCTTGTCTGCTCCATGGGACATGTACATATCCTCCTCCCGCAATTTCTCGCATTGGATACATTTGGTCTGTTTTCCCTGTCTCCTTCATCACATATTCTGACGCTGATCTACTTGATCGTACTTCTTCCTTTTTCTTGGCCCACCTAGTTCCCCATTTATCTAGGTCTCCCCATTTTTGTAAAACTATCATTAATTCCCTTACTTGTAATTTTCTTCCAGAGGCATTCATGTTTTCTAAATCTTTTTCTGAAAATTCTGCTCTATAGGGTTTCTGCAACACCTTTGATCTCCCTATTTCTATTCCCATCTGTAGTGCTAGATTGGATAATTTTTCATGGAATAATCTTACATTTCTTGTGATACTTCTGCACATGAATAATAATTCTTCATCATCATAGGTATTCAAGCGATCTAGTCCTACATTTCCTGCTATTATTTCTTCTAATTCGACTTTCAATTTATGAATGTCCATTATTTTTGGAGGTGTGCACTGTTTATCTGATTCTTGTGCCCACCTTTCTAAATCTTCTGGGGTGACTATTGTGGCATTTTTTGCTCCTGATGAAGTCACTAGACTTATATCTTTTGAACACCCAGGTGTAGTTCTCTTGGGAGTAATATTGACAGAATCTCGAATGGGTAAATCCATCAATGATATTGTGGATTCACTGTCACTAAAGTGATTTTCAACCATTACTACTGCTTCAGGGTTTGTAGCGTTTACAGGAGTGGGTGCAAGTATCGGTGGAGGACAGTTTCCCTGAGTACCATATAATGGAACTACTGGACCAATTGTTACAGGTATGGTCAATGAATCAGGATGTACTTTTATCTGTGTTATTTTCTGTATTAATTCTGCTCTGGTCTTCTCTAGGGCTTCCCTTTCTTTGTCATGAAGTATTCTACTAGGGGTGAATTCATGCATTACCTGTGGTACTAATGGAGTTTTTAACGGTGGTGCACTTGGGGTGCATCCAGTTGTCCCTTCCTGATATGGTGGGGGTTCCTTAACATTTCTTCCATAAATTCGTCTTCAGAATCGTCACTTCTCATTAAATGTTTTGTCTTTTCTGTGCATTTACTTCCTAATTTTTCCTCTGCTGTTAACAATGGATATAGTCCTTCTGTAAGCATTGCCCTTCTCCATTGTTTCATCTGACCATCCCTAGATTCATGTAGGTTCCTGGGAAAAAATCCTCGATAACCCCTATTACTCCTAGATCGGTCACGCTCAAATGCCTCGGTTTCCCATTCCTTGAAGGCTTCGTATTGAGTTAATCTAGGTCTGGGTTCTAAGTCATTCATCCTCAATCTCAAATTTTGAAGAATTCTTCCATTGAAGGTACCATTCTCGGGAAATGCTAGTATTCCATCATTTTTGGTATATTCTATCCAATTCTCTATCCATACACAAGTATGATAACCTCTCTCCATCATCATAAATGAAGCGGGCATTTTAGCTGGTGGAATGATAATTCCTTCCCTAGTTTTGATTGGTTTATCCTTTTTAAAATAGTTCTTAATCTTTTGCAGAAAGGACATTTTTCTCTTTTTTCCGTACATCTTAGGTGAGTATCGATGTATAAAATTATATTCTGCAAAGCCTAGGAATCTCCTATCCGGACGAGTTCCTGTTAAAGTCGGATCGCGTTTTAACATGCAATCTCTACCCACTAAGATTTTTGCTTCTAGAATATCAACCAATCAAGTGTCTGCTATCTTTTATTCCCGAACCAATCCTTGCGCTGCCTTTTGGTGACGTTTGTCTGTCAACCCCTCCTTTACAATCTGCTCTTCACTGTCCCTCGCTGTTTCAACCAATCCCAGCGCGGCACCTGTGACGTCAGTACTACTCCTGACTATCAACCCCTCCTTTACAAGAGTCGTTCCACACCCGCTGATTCAACCAATCCCAGCGCGGCGTTTGTGACGTCAGCTCCCTCTCCGGCAGCTGACCCTCCCTTTACAAAATCTTACGCAAACTTATTTTCTCTACAATTCTTAATTGAATTTCAGTAACAACATAAAGCATTCACTATCGTGCCAGTTTCTCTAAATTCGAAAAGATAGTTTCTTTCACACTTAGTAAAACCTTTCCGTTTACTAAACATACACTACGAGCAAAACCCTTCCGTTTACTCTTCAAACAAGCTCCAGAAGTACCTGTTACTTCTTCAATGTTACCCTTGCTAGGTGATATAACATCAAATTTTCACCAGCGTACTCTTTTGCTATTACTCACACGCATAGATTCCCTAACCAGTACTGATAGTCCTGCTTAACTTTTCAGTACTTTTTCTGCCTGACAGATAACCTCACTGCAGTATGGCTTCCACTTACCATCCGCTATTCTTTTTACCCCGGGGATTCTGGACAACATAAAACAAACTTTGAATACACGGTTGTTAGTTCATAAAAATAAAATTCTCATTACCCAATTAACAAAGAGTAACCATCCTCTGATTACCAGAAAACTGATCCAGCGCGATATTAGCAAACAGCATTCATACACCAGATACTCACTTGGGCCCATGCATTCATACTACGCTAATACTTACGCTGGGTTTTATCAGTTGTTACTCTTTATCAAAATCCCTGCTACCATTTACCTTCCGAATGAAGAGTAATGACTTACCAATGAATCCTTTGCTAATTGGGAAATTTAAAATGAGTGACATTCATTATAGTACATAATCCTGAAATAACCACTGAGTCAGGAAGTTTTAAAATGTTTATCTAAAGATTTAGCAGAGTAAAATACAGAACCACACGGTACTTAATCGCAATACCCAAGATGAAGCATAGAATAACTATTGCTAATCAATGACGGTCCCTCAGAAAAGGAGAGGATAGAGACAGCAGCGCAACTATAGGTTGCATTATTTACCTAAGTGCGAGAACCAAACCCCTTGGCCAAGGAGTTGGAAAGAATAGGACCCAGGAAGGATGAAGAGCAAAGACCTCCTCCAGGATCAGGACAGGACCGGTGACCTCTCTACAACGACGCCTGCATCGTTCCCCTCTCTGATACTCGACTTCTCCTCGATTCGCCCGTGTCTTCCTTCTAATGGACTCCGCCGCCCCCTCCTCAGGACCTCTCTGGACAGCGATTCAGTCTGCAATCGATCAGCTTGGCAGTCTGGAGCTAAGAGCGCTAACTAATTAGCTAATTCTATATCTATTATACCCTTCTACGCCCATGTACCTCCCCTTAATGTTGCTAAAATATGGGACCACTACTTCTGATTGGACAGGGACAGGGGGTGGATTCTCACACCATATTGATTTGCCTTGTATTTCTGAAGCCTATTGTTTTTAAACTACCGCCCCTTCAATTTAATACATTTGCTTTATTTCCCACCCGTCTCACGACAAAATTGACAATTTATTCATATATAATGTTGCTTTTCGACGAGAACATCTTGGTATGTAGTGGTGTCGGCCAGCAGGTCACGGCCTTGGTTGATGTCCAAATTGACTTCATCTCTTTCTTTCTCGTCTGTCTCGCAGGGCGCATGTGCGGAATCTTTGTCACACGAGCTTTCAGTTCACCAAACCCAGGCCCAAGTTTACGAACTAATAAAAGTCAGAGAAGAAAACATTAAAATCACAAATAAAAGGTTTCACTGTATGCCCACTCTCTCTACTCTATTCCCATTTAATTATAAATTCTATCCCGCATTAGTAGCGTTAGAGAAACGACAGTTTAATAATGACATGAGAGCAAGCTGAAGCATGTGAAAACATCAAGCAGCCATTTTAATGCACACTGCGCAGAAGCAGAAATTTCCCACCAAGCAAAGAAAGACGTCACAACACATGATGTGGTTGGGACATGCGCAGTAGGGTTCCCGCGCTTTAGCGGCCATTTTGGATTATAGACAAGCGCTATTCATTAGTAAAACACATAGGCAAGCATCCTTTCTATTCGTGTAGTGTATGCAAGGATTAGTAGAGACAATACAAGTTTAATAAATTAATACTATGAGGAGGTTGCGTACGAGCAAGTCTCATTTATGAGTCCTTGCTCTAGAACATACTACAAGACAGGAAAAGAATGCACTGCTCCTGAACCCTAAAAAAGAAGGATTTAGACTGCCTGGAGTGCCGAAAGCCTGCATTATTGAGATACAGCTACAGGCCCAGCTGGGACACATGCTGCTGTAAGCTGAAGCCTGCAAGAAGCCACCAAGCAAGAAGAGACACTTGTTACCACTAGTCAGCATCATTTGTGAGAGTGGATTCCTCCCCATCTCCCTGTGAGAAGTCTAGAATGGACAGACTTCTGGCCGACAGGTGAGCAAGGGAGAGCTCAAGAAACCTCAAGGGTGGACCACTGCTTAGATTTAGCAAGCCCGAGGTACTCTTCCTCCTCCCTCTGACCAGACTTTCCACAGCTGCAGGGTGACTGCAGTATGGCTCTCTCTGGGCCTTTACCAAGGTTCTGTGTGGTGATTAGAATTGTGACCCTGATGCTAAGAGCGCAATACTCTCAATGCCAGCGTTATATCTCTGTGTGACACTCGTATCTATGAGTCTAAGCAAAACAAGTGAGGTACTTTCCATGTCTGGATTCCACATGCGTGGTGGCCAACCCCACTCTGAGCTTTGTTCCCTCTGATCATACACCACCTTCCATTAATGTGCCAAACTGCCAGCATACAACACCTCTCAACTCACGTGTTCTGCTCCTTGGATACCCTGCTGCAGCTACATTCATCTTTCCCTGCAGCATACACCCCACAATCCCCAAACTGATGATTAACTGCAGCCCACAGGCTAGTTGAGAGAAGCTATTGCAACTGCAAGCGCACAGGATCCAACACGCACTTAGGTTGCATTTCTGTGCTGATGCTGTCACTGCTGGCTTGATTTATGCACTCTTAGAGTTTAGAGTCTAATTGGCCCATGTGCTACATTGTTTAGTACAGGTAACTGATACAATGTTTAAAAGACCCTTTTCATTAGGTAATTCAATGTGATCCTAAAAAAGTCTTGGAGTTTTTCTAAAAAGAAACAATACTGCGTGGCCAATAAATGTATTGCATGTTATCTCTGACATATATTCCTCACCACCCTTCGGGAGTGAACCATGACTGTTCAGTCGTGCCCTCCCATGAAATTCAAAGCTTACAGAGCAAGCACTTGGCAAGCAAATTTCAGTGGCCCCTAGGGCAAGGGGCAAAACAGTTACCCGGAGGACCCGGGTGCCCTTTGAGTCCTATATGCCCCAGAAAACCGACTTAGAAATCTCTATGTTTCTAAAATACTGCTGATGTGGGGCTTCTTTAGGGTCCTGACAGGAGCGTTTGGCATCAAAAGTACTTTGCATCGAGCCAGCAGCAGCCCTGCTGATGCTGTGTCCTCGTTGGGAAGATGAATTGCCAGGGATTTGAAAGTAAAGAGACCTGCAGCTGGCGCCAAGGGATCCAAAGTGGTGAAGCAGTGGGGGAGAAAGGGGAAATAACCAGACCACATATACCAGCAAGCCAACATTAAACAAGGCCCTTGAATAAATTGCAACCTATGTAAAGAGAGCCCGGACAGCCACAAACACTAAGTCACCAATATGTTTTCTCCATTTTCAGCTGAAAAACACACAAAGCACATTCTGCAACACTGAAAAGAAGGCCTTGTTCCCTCACAAAATTCTGTGACGCATGTCTGCAAATGAATACTATAGAGCCCTTTTACTCTCAGGTGGCCGAGCGCACAGGTAGACACTGAATCACAGACACTGAGATCAGATAAGGACAGCCGCACCCATCCTGTTTTCTGACTTTCCTACCAGTTGCCAACCAACCCTCTGTCCCTCGGTAATTTTGCCGCTAATGTTGGCAGCGTACAAGGATCGCCACATAAACACCTGCAAGGATGACACATAAACACGTCTACATGTTTAAGGCTGGGAAAGCTTATAGATGGCTACAACTCGAGTATGTATGAAGGCGCGCCGCGCTATATGATGCATTAGGTTTCAAGGCCACAAAACTGCCTTCTCCATTATTAGCTTTTGTACGGGCAAGAGTATAGGGTGTTTGCAGATAATGCAATTTCAAGACCACAATGTCCTTTATACCTTCAGTAAAATATGAATAAAGTTTACAACATGCGCAATCTTTTCACTATCACGGCAATAAAATAAGCGAACAATGTGTCTGATTAATATTTTATTTCCTGGCAGGGGCAGTCCGACCCACTAAAACGATTCTATCACCTTTTTTGTGTGCCCAGAACGAGACTCAGAAAGCAAACCAGCGCAATGTGTGCCACTGACTGAAAAGCGCACAGAGGGCCTCCTCGTATAGCGCTAGAGTTACAAATACAAAAACTCGCCACACAAGACTGAGGTTAGCTTAATGAGAAAAGTGTGAGGTTAATACGACAAGGATACACACACACAGAGCACGCCCCGCCATAACCGGAAACAGAAAACCACGTCATGAATTCACCTTATAGTGGGTTAATCAAAAGTGCTCGCGGGTGGGAGGTCGCGCGGGGGTGAGGGCCGGGGAGGGGGTTAAAAATAAAGCAAGAAAACAGACTTACCTGTGACCGGGTCCGCGCCACCTCTGCTGTCTGCTCCTGGGCCCGCATTGGCGAAATGGCGCCTTCAACGAACGTCTTCTGCCTGAGTGCAGTGGCTGGTGGCAACCCCTCTCAGCCAATCCAGACGCTGCTCCAGCAGCGCCAGGATTGGCTAGAGCAGGGACTGTCCCCGCCCATAGGAGACCGGGGGCTGCGGCCACTGGCCAGTAGCAGCCCTCGCTCGCTTTCCTAATGTGCAGCACTGCAGGCTACGGCTAGTACTAGTGCGCATGTTCGGGCTGGTCAGAAAAATGACCAGCCCAAACCCGAACATGTGCACTGGGCCTGTCAGTCAAACACAGTCAACAAACCCAACCCTGCAGTGCTGCCCCGCCCCCTTCAGCGTCCTGACTGACAGACTCGGGCGTGGATTTCGAGTCAGGTCTCAGGGGACGGTGAAGTAGTGAATGTGGCCATGCTGTCCATGTGGCATTAGTGGGCCAACGCCCCAATGGATGCACCGCCACTGTTAGCCGGAACACAGTGCATGGTAGAGTGGCGAATTATAGTTATTGTAGTGTGGAGAGTGAGGTGACAAGTCTGTGTATGGAAGTGTGCAAGTGATATTAATTGAAAGGTGGTGCGTAAGTATAAATGCCATTTTACATTTTTCTAAGATAAGAAACACTCTCATCAGGGGCCAATGTAATTTTACAATTTGGTTCAATATACAAAGTTTATTTTTATATTCTGTAAGCAATGATTGTTTACATTTTGTGATGATTTTTAGGCTTTTATACTATTTATATTTAAACCTCTGTTTTTGTGCACCATGATTTGCTGCTTACATTTTGTTGTACCCATGAATAATAACCTGTACATTTTGTTGCATTGTTCTTTGTGTAGTGTCATGTTCTATGTCCCTGTGAGTGCTGATCTAGTCTTATATGGAATGTGTTGTGATGTCATGTAGTCAGTTTTCCTGGTGTGTTATTTGGAAGCTGCCATTAAGCTGTGTCTAAACTTGGAATTTAGTTGATCCACACCATAGCTCCTGGTTATGTTTTTTACATGTAACATAAATTGTTCAGAAGTACATTGGATAAAGTATATTGTCTTTTCAGCCTTCCTTAAGCGTGCATATTTTATTACCAGATAGACCGTCTTCGCTCTCAGCAGGAAGGAGGAAAGTTGTGCGTTTGAGCTCTTACCTTGTGGTGGTGTTCATTGAAAGGGAAGTTACTCACTATTATGTCCTCCCAGACTCTTAAAGGGGCTGCACTCTCACACTAACACGTGTGGTAGCTGGTGAAGTTTGAAAGAGTTTGTCCATAAATGACAGACCCATGTGTCATTGACTAAGAAAAGCACATATTTTCCAGGTTTTCAATATGCATATGTATGCCACTTCTGTGTGTGCAAGTTACAGAGTGTCTTTGTATGGACCATCTGTGATCCTTTGAATGACACTTAATTTTATGTCAAGACCGGAGGCTCCTATTATGCTTTCTAATCTTGCTTTATTCCAATAGCAGCCAAGATAAACAATAAAACTACAATTCCCAGAAAGCCAAGCGAAAGATTGACCAATGGGGAAACATGGAATCTAGAACCAATAACCAATGAACGTACAGTCCCATGTATAACGCTTGTCCTGACTGCGAACAGCCCTCTATTCTTGCTGCTCGCAGTCAAGATAAGTACGTGCGCTTCTTACTTTTTATCATATGGTATAAGGTTACTGGTATATTTCATGTGCGCTGCTTATTGTTTTGCTTATTGTGCTGCTTTTAGGCACCGGTGTCCTTCTTTTGCGCTTTGCACTCCCCCGCTGTTTCCCGCAATTAGTGCTCACTTCGCCGCTTGCGCGCGTTGACGGTTGCCTCAACGCGTCGCGCAACGGCCATTTTTTTCTGCCGTTTCTAATTCGGATGGTAAACGCAAGGATAAGTCAAAAAACGTGGAGGTACCTAAAAAACTGGTAATTTCCCAGATTTTGGACACAGACGATGATTTTGGTGACGCAGATGATTTGTTTGACCTTTTTGACGTCAATGACCCTTCTTCCCCTCCGCCTAAGAAATCGAAAGCTGATTCTTTTTCCTCCACGCCTATTCTGGATTCAGAGGGTACTCCCATGTTCGACCCTTCTTCTATTCGCCATCCAAATTCCACGGAATGGTTCCCTGTTTCTCATGTTGACGACTATATTTCGGCTAGACTTGGTCTACCTTTGGACAAGACCACCAGGTCCAAACTCAAGTTGGAATGCCCTAAACCGTCCCTTGCTTCCAATATTACGGTTACTCCGTCTATTGACCAACCTTTATTAACCTTCTTTTCCAAATTTGGTAAAGATCCCCGTAAAGGGGTGGATAAGGCTTGGTCTACTTGTCAAGACAAGTTATTGGACGTCGTAGGGCCCTTAGCTCGCATTTTTGACATGGCGGAATCTGCTCGTTTGGATGGCACTGATTTGGATCCTCAGGATATTTCCTTATGGATACAAAGAGCTTTTTGTCTCCTCGGTAATGCCAACTCGGCAATTATCCATGAACGCCGCAAAGTTCTCCTTATTAAATTGGATCCCAAGTTGGCTAACTTGGCTGCCCTTGACCCTGGTATTAAGGCCGATGGACTTTTGTTTGGTGACTCTTTAGTAAAAGACTTAAGTAAGTTCGTCACCACCTTTGCTTCCCTTGATAAAGCTCAACAATGCATTAAGAAAGTTTTTTCTCAATGGGTTTTTGGAAGGGCCGGTAGAGGCAGGAGTCGCTTTGCCGGCCGTTCATACCACAACCAAGGCTCCAGGGGATCTTTCAATTCCAACTCCAACTATCAAGACTTCAAGCCCCAATTCTACCCTCAAAGGGGTCGAGGTTTCAGAGGTCGTGGACAAAAGAATTTCAGGAACAATTCCCAACAAGGTAAGTCCCTCAGATCCTCCCCCTGTAGGGGGTCGCTTAAGTCTATTCGTTCCAAAATGGCGAACTCTGACTGCAGATCCTTGGGTTCTAAACTCTATCCAAGATTATCTTATAGAGTTTTACGCTCCACCTTTCCAAACAGTTTTCCCTCCTCCTCTCGTCTTCTCAACCGACATGTCAAATCTCATTTCAATAGAGGTTCAATCCCTTCTCCAAAAACAAGCAATTCAAATTGCACCTCTAGATCCTTCAGGGTTCCTCATCTCCATCTTTCTTGTTCGCAAGAAGAACAAGAAAATGCATCCTGTCATAAATCTGAAGTGGTTCAACCAATTTGTGGTTTATCGTCACTTCAAAATGGAAACCATTATTCATCTCAGGGATTCTCTTCGTTTAAACGATTGGATGTTCAGAATAGATTTACAGGACGCATACCTCACTATTCCGATTCATCGTGCTCACAGAAAATTTCTCCAATTTCAATGGCTAAGAGTAACCTATCAGTTTTGCTCCCTCCCCTTCGGTCTGTCGTCAGCACCATGGTGCTTTACGAAGATAATGAAACCGGTTGTGACGTATCTGAGGTCTCTCGGAGTCAGATTAATAATCTATCTTGACGACATCTTGATAATGAATTTAGACAAACAAACTCTGTTGTCCCATTTGAACATCACTCGATCTCTCCTTTCAGAACTGGGTTTCCTTTTAAACCCTGAAAAATCCATGCTCATTCCTTCTCAGCGAATCGACTTCTTAGGTTTTCTCGTGGATTCTTCCACTGCTTCTCTTCATCTTCCTCAGTCAAAAGTCTCAGCTATAAAATCAGAAATCTCCCAAGTGCTTCGAACCTCCTTGGTCTCCCTCAGATCTCTCGCGAGAATTGTAGGTCTGTTGTCTGCCTCCATTCAGGCAATCTTTCCAGGGCCTCTTCACTACGTGCCCTCCAGCGCCTAAAAATACGACATCTGCATCAAGGCCTGGCTTATTCCGATCTGATTTCCTTAGATCAGGAATCTCGTCTAGAGCTCCAATGGTGGATAGACCATTTAGATGCGTGGAACGGGAGAACAATCTTCGCCTCAGCCCCAAATCTTGTGTTAGAATCCGATGCAAGTCTGTCAGGCTGGGGGCGCCCATTGTGGTACAATCTCGACTGGAGGTACATGGTCTCTTGAGGAGTCGAGATTGCACATAAACTGTTTAGAGATGCTGGCAGGCTCCTTTGCAATCAGGAGTCTCGCAAAGGACAAAGTTCGCTGTTCAATCCTTCTTCGCATGGACAATGTTTCTGCGGTCCGCTACATAAACTATCTCGGTGGCACCAAATCCAAACCCCTTGCGGAGTTAGCAAAGAGCCTCTGGAAATTTTGCCTTCTCAACAAGATCTCTCTCAGAGCAGAATACCTCCCTGGCAATCTCAACACCATAGCAGACTGGCACTCTCGTTATCTACGGGACTCCAGCGATTGGAAGCTTCTTCCATCCATCTTTCAATCTCTGTTTAAAAAATGGGGCCCTTTGCACATCGATCTCTTTGCATCTTGCCTCAATTCCCAACTTCCACAATTCTTCAGTTGGCGTCCGGATCCTTTGGCTCTGGCCACAGATGCTTTCCTCCAAGATTGGTCTCCTCATCTCAATTACGCCTTTCCTCCCTTTATCATGATCAACAGGGTTCTGGCCCAGACCAGACGCCAGTTAGCCTCCCTGGTGATAGTGGTCCCCTTTTGGCAATCACAGATTTGGTTCCCCTCTCTGCTGGAGATGGTGGTGGATTTTCGGGTTCTCCTTCCTTCTTGCACCAATCTTCTTCTAGATCCCTTGGGTCAGCCACGCAATCTCATTCTGGACAACTCGTTGATTCTGTCCGCTTGGAAGAATTCGGGTCTATCCAACCTGACCTCCTCATTTCGCAGGAAGCTTCTCTCTTTATTAGCAGAGCCTGGGATCCAGGAACAACCAAAGCTTACAAATCAGCGTGGTCTTTATGGGCAAGCTAGTGTTTGGGAAAACAAATCAATCCCTTTTCAGCACATTTAAACTACATTGTCAATTGTCTAGCTTCTGAAGCTAGCTCAGGTAAGTCTTACAGAACGGTTAATCTGTACAGATCTGCGATTTCTCTTAATCTCAACGCTATTGATGGCAAACCAGTGGGTGAACACCCCCTAATTTGTCGCCTACTTAGAGGTGTGAAGTTCTCTAAACCTCCTTCTGGCAAAGTACTCTAAGTTATGGGACGTGAATTTGGTACTCAAACTTTTTTCTGATTGGCCAGATAATGCAGTACTTTCTTTGAAAATGCTTTCAGCCAAACTTACTATGCTTTTGTGCTTGGTTTCTATAAAACGTGTTTCTGATGTCAAAGCTATGGATGTTTCCTCTCGTCAGCTTACCCCTTCTGGTGTGATGTTTCACATTAATAAGCGTACAAAAACTAATTTGAACACTGTCTTTTATCCGTATTTTCCCTCTCAACCTAAATTATGTGTGGGTCAATGCCTCAAGGTGTACGAACAACGGACCTTTGATCTCAGAACGTCCTACCATTCCCAACTTCTCATTTCTTTCCGTAAACCTCACAATCCCGTTTCTTCTGCCACTTTAGCTCATTGGGTTCGCTGGGTTATGTCCCTTGCCGGTATTGATGTTTCTGTCTTCGGGGCCCATTCCACCAGGGGAGCCATGGCCTCCAAAGCTTTTTGGGCAGGCTCCAGATTGGAGGACATTTTGAGATCGGCTGATTGGTCCAATGACAATGTGTTTCGAATGTTTTATTGCAAACCTGTTATTACTGCAGCTTCTTTGGTTGTTGATATGCTTTGAACAAGCATAATAGGAGCCTCCGGTCTTGACTTAAAATGTAGATTTTCCTAGTAATTTATGACGGAAAGTCTTAATTTTATTAAAGACATGGAGGCGAGTATTATTCCACCGCAACACCTTTTAATATGTGTTCTTCTCCCTCCCTATAGCGACTCCACCTCTACCACCAGCTTCTTCCTGATCGGTGCCATCGCCTGCAAAAGAACTCTGTTCTCCAACGTCCTGTTTCATCGTTCAACACTGATCCTTCGATCCTCGTTCCGACTGCAAGAATGACCTTTTTGGACTTTAGTCAAGAGTTTTTTGTTTGGACTCTAGCCTTTGGTATTGTTCTCTCTATATTCCCTTTGTTTATGGACAGTATCTAACATGCGCGCCGAAGAAAAGAGGGCTGTTCGCAGTCAGGACAAGCGTTATACATGGAACTGTCCGTTCATTGGTTATTGGTTCTAGATTCCATGTTTCCCCATTGGTCAATCTTCCGCTTGGCCTTCTGGGAACTGTAGTTTTATTGTTTATCTTGGCTGCTATTGGAATAAAGCAAGATTAGAAAGCATAATACTCGCCTCTGTGTCTTTAATAAAATTAAGACTTTCCATCATAAATTACTAGGAAAATCTACATTGTCAAGCTTAAAAGTGGAGAATGCTGAAATCACATGTGCTGATTTTGTTTTTAATTCATGGACATGAATGTTTATGTTTATAATAATAACTTCAAAACCACAAATATAAGAATGTAAAGGGAAATAAATGACTGGATAAACTACTCACTCCTAACCTTGAACATCTGGACAACTCAAATTGAAATCTCCAACTTTCTTCTTTGTAACTTAGGCATCTATTTGTTTAGAACACTGAAACAATTGTTTTTTCAAGCAAATGTACATGTTGATTTTTTGGAGCGTGCTTCAGAACAATTTGAGTTGCAAATCCAGTTCAGTTTTTCGTTTTCAATAAGACAAACAGAACTGCAAATACCAGAAAGCAAAGTATGAATCTTAACTTGATGTTCTACTAACAAGCGATAAGAGATACTTTGAGGTCTCTACTTATATATGGGTACGTTTCTGCATTTGTCTTTTTACCTTGTAATTCTGGAAACGCAGTAAAGTCATAGTTGTCAATAATTGTATTTAATTGTATTATATCTGCACTTCCAAAGGCCATCTATCTAGGTATATTATTTTCTATCGATCTATTAGCATTTTAGCTAAACCATTGATCCTTTTAAACCTTTTTGTAATTTTAAAGTAATTCCTTAAAAGTGAGTGTTGTGATCATGTTCTTTCTAGATACATTTTGAGGCTCTGCCTTTAAATATTAGTTGGCTCATGAAAAAGTGAAGTTTAGTAAAACATAGACGAGAAGACCAAAATGTTAAATGGGCAGCTTAGGAGCATTTATCTGTAGAAGAAATGCACTGTGTCTGGCAGATTTATTGCTTCCTGCACTCTTTCTCCACACCAAATCAAGTATGTGCCCTTCAGAAAATTGTGCATCAGATATTAAGACTGGGTGTATAGCAAATGAGTGCGTCATAACACTGATTCAGTTAAAGTGTTAGCATTCATACCTAATTTACAGGCGACATGCCAGGATTGCTTTGCTTTGTCCCCTATAGTCCTGTCTCCATGAAAGTGTTGCTGATTATGGAGATATGACAGTTTCTGGCAAGAACGTCATTTGAAAAATGTCTTTTCAGCCCTTTGCATAGTGATCCTATTTATATTATATTTACGTGAGCAAAATTTGCACGCATCTCTGCAGCAAGTCCATAAACCACAATAGTTATCCTACCACTATTAAGCCCTTAAACCTGCTTAGATACATATATATCTCCGGAGCAGGGGCATTAAGCAAAGTGTTTTCAGTGGATAGAAGTTCAGCGATGGCAAAAATCGATGTAGGGCCGCCACCATTGTTTGCATCGTGCTGCATTCTATCATTGCTTTTCAAAAATGCTTGCAAACAAAGTGTTATATTTGGCATAAAACACATTTAAAGTATGCATTAGTCTCTTATGCTCTCACATTCCTTTGCTCCTCTATTGTTTTCTTTCTCCCAGTTGTGTTGTCTATTTCCAAATGCCCACTCACCTAACACTTCACATCCCATCTGTGTTTTCTCCTGTGTTTTGGCTCTACCTTCCTCTATTCTATCCCTTCTCCTGTTTTCTTTCTCTCCACCTAGTTGTTAGGTCGAGCCTAGACATCGCTTGCACTGTTGCTCCAAGACATGCTGTATATACTTTGTGGACTGACAGCCCGCCCACTGCTTTTCATTTATGTCAGTGTCCTTCAAAAATCCGTGCTTCTGAGTAGTTCATCTTTCCTCTTTGTCCCACCTTTTCCTCAATTGATTACTCCCACACAGCAGCATCCTAGTACTTGTACTCGTCCACTAGTACCATTTTAGCAATTGCAAAAGGGACTAATTTTTCCTTTGTTCAAGAGCACTGCACACGAGCATTCGATCTTTTCAGTGCTTTATTACCACAGTGCCCGCTTTCATGTGTCACCATCGTGGCCACATCATTATATAGCACGATCTCGACCCGAAGGTATTCAATGGATCGCTTTACATGAGCACATAGGGAGATTAAATGATTCGTCCAGACTGTTGAGCCAGGGTCGAGACTCAAACCCACATCATTATTTAACGTAACCTCGATCTGAGGGTATTCAAGCGCTTTACATGAGCGCACAGAGAGATTAAATGATTTGCACAGAATGTTGAGCCGACGCCAAGAGTCGAGCCCACATCATTATATAGCACGATCTGGACCCGAAGGTATTCAAGCTCATTACATGAGCGCACAGGGAGATTAAATGATTTACCCAGAATGTTGAGCCGATGGGGTGCATTTTCACATGCGTTTGTGTAATTGACAATTGTTAAAAACTCTCATAGTCTGCAGACTCCATATATACAACCAGGTGTACTTCTTACATGGTGGCCCCTGCCACAGTAACCTGGTGTGGCAATAAAACAATGGCAAAACTAGTAGGTCTGCATTGGCATCCAAAAGGTGAGACCTATTGGCTGTGCCAATACTTGTGTCTTACTTGTTTCCTCACCTTCTCCTTTCTATCTTCTCTCAATCTTCTCCTGTTCTTCTTCTTTCTAATATCTTTTCTCTTTCCACCTTTCCGTTTTTGTTATTTTGCTCCCTCTTTTGTTTCCCCTCTCCATCCGTACTTTCTGACTTTCCAGGCATTCTCCTCTGTACAGCTTATTATTTATTGGACACCAGGATTTATTTTTCAACATCACATTTTGATGTAGAGCAAAAAAGGCAGAACAGCGATAAAGAGGGAGGAACAGAAAGATGGAAAACAGCGATAAAAGGAGAAAGCTGGCATTAATACCTGCATAAATGAGATAAAGAGACAGGCAGTGTAGGATGGTGGAAGAAAGTGGGAAGTTACGACTAGCCAGTCTTGGTAATGTGGCAACCCCAGCATTCGGCAGCACCGGCGGTGAGATCCTATAAGTTTCTGCACTTATTATTATTATTTATTTATTTTTCAAACTAAGCACTGCTCTCCTTGTTTGTATTGTTTATACTCTTTCCCTCTAGCAGGCTCACCTCTCCCTGAATCTCCTGCAGTTCATTGTTCAGATTCAAAGAGTTAATTACAATCAACTACAAATTCAGCATCATGTCATGGTGACAAATTGTAAACAATAAAATAGTGCCAATGTTTTCAGTTATGAATTGAAAAACTTACTGGGCAAAACAGGTGAGGTTTGTTGACTACGTCAGATGTATGACACACTATAAAGTGGAATATGCTAATTTTTTACTTGTATCAGAGCAGCAGGCAATAAAGGTTAATGCTGAGGATGACTGCATACATGCCAACAAAACAGATTCAAGCAAGAGAGTCCCAGTTGGATTTTTTAAGCTGAAAATGGCTTTGTTTTAGCTGTCTCCCGCCTAAAATTGTCTCTGCTTTAGTACAGCCTTATGGAGATAATACATTCCCCCTATTTTTTCAAAGTCTCTCTCTTTGCATTTTTAAAATGTTGGCATGTATGTAACTAGAAGGTATTCAGGTGCCTCAATTGGGGTGAAAAACTGGCCTTTTGTATCACCACCTTCCGTAGAACCATCCCCTTCCCCCTCAGGGTAGGTGTGTACTATGCATCCAACTATGTCGAACGGACGGGTAGTCTTGATCCTTCTCAATCAGGCTTTCGCCCTAAATACAGCACAGAATCGGCCCTACTAGCGGTCACCGATAACATCAGGATGACCCTAGATAGAGGCCACTCCACGATTCTGGTGCTGCTGGATCTATCCGCCGCGTTCGACACGGTTTCCCATAAGATTTTGCTCAGGAGACTGGAGGAGATTGGACTTAGAGATTTGGCCCTCCAGTGGTTGACGAGTTTTCTTTCTTCCCGCTCACAGGTGGTTAACCTTGGTCCGTATCGTTCTGCTGTAACAGAGTTGTCCAAGGGAGTACCACAGGGCTCTTGTTTGAGTCCAACTCTGTTTAATTTCTACGTGGCTCCCTTGGCCAATCTGTTAAGGAGTAGCGGGTTTATCCCCGTCTCCTATGCTGACGATACCCAGCTGCTCTTTCCATTTGCAAAATTCACTCCCTCAGTGCAGGTCGCCTTCTCTCTGGGAATGAGAAGTATCTCACAGTGGATGAGGAGTAACTTTCTCCAGTGCAATGTGGGAAAGACGGAGATCATGCTCTTCGGGGAAGCTCAACTACTGTGGACCCCCGATTGGTGGCCCACAGACTTGGGCAACCCCCTGTCCCTAAGACCTGTGTAAAAAACTTGGGTGTTCGTTTGGAGCAGACTCTCACTATGAAGGAGCATGCCGCACAGACAGCTGGCTCTTGCTTTCATGTGCTGGGCCTATTGCGTCGCATCCTTCCCTTGCTCCCTGATGCATCTAGGAAGACGCTAACCCAGGCGCTTATTTTAAGTCGCCTGGATTATTGTAATAGCCTACTGTTGTCTGCTAACGAGGCTGCTCTTAACAGACTGCAGGTTGTCCAGAATACGGCGGCACGCTTGATCCTGAACGCCCGCCTAGGACAGCCTCCCGGCCCCTGCTCCTTCAGCTCCACTGGCTCCCAATACGGGAGCGTGTACAGTTTAAAATCTGCTGTACCATACACAAGGCCTTGTCCAATTCGGGCCCCAGCTATCTTGCGGAGAAATTCATCCCCTATACACCTCGGCGGTCTCTCCGCTCAGGATCCAAATCCTTCCTTGCAGTGCCCAGCATTAAACGGTCCAGACAAGGTGGGAAGGCTCTTTCCTATCTAGGTCCCTGTTATTGGAACAAGCTTCCTGTGCACCTCAGACAGTGCACGGAACATTCCCATTTCAGGAAACAGCTCAAGACCTTCCTTTTCCGTTCCTGATTCCTAGCAGATTGCTTTTCCACAGGTGGTCCGTCTCGAGCGCAGAGATACCCCTTCGGGGGTCAATTCTGGCGCTTTATAAATAAATAAATAAATAAAATAAATAAATGGGCAGTTGGAGCAATTTGCTTGCCTGGCTGTGCTCCACGAACTTCAAGCCCTCCATCTGCACTCACCTTTATGCACTGTTGTCTTAGAGGCCTTCCCTTACACTCACCTGGTGTAGCTCCTCCAAGGTCCTGCCTCTAGACATGACCTCAATTGTGCAACATCCAATGCCAGATAGCCTTGATACCAGGGTTGGGCTTAAAGGTGAGTACTGGGTGGAACAGACTCTGCCTGGGAGAGAACAGTGAATAATACGTAGTACCAGCTAGCAATGTGTAGTTATTGGCAGTTCCAATAAAATACCGGTCAGGTGGCACCTGTTATGTCCCAGGGTGTGGCAGTGCCTGTAGTCCATGCTGGGACGATGTGCGCAGGAGTGGAGCGCTGGAAGAAGGACCACGCATACATTCTCGTCAATTACTTGGTGCAGAACTGCTGATAAACGGTCCATCCCATTTATTTAAACCCTCTGGTAGCATGACCTTAGGCTCAACCATTTCTTGCTCTGAGGCTGAGGGTACAAATAGGAACACCCCTCAGCCTGCAACATTACATTCCTCTTTTTATCCAGAGCACAATAAAAACTGTAATACAAACATTAAGGTGCAAATGGTATACATGCCCATCTAGGCCAAAGAATACTGGATGTAACATTGGTGGGAGCTTCAATCTGTTTTCTTCTATTACGGGTCCATCAGATGGTCCTGGAATTTCAGGGACAGAGTGAGGTTCCTCTGTAGATTATACCTGGGTAGGCCACGTCCGCAAACCTACTGCTGGTGGGAGGGGTCCCTGGTGGCTCCTTTTGCCTGGTGTCCTTTCTTTTCTCCTTTCGGCTTCTGCAGTGGACGTCCGTGTTGGAAGCCCGGGACCAGAACTGGAGCACTGGGAGGCTTCCGAGCCCCCTGGATGAAAGAATGGTACCTTGGTCTCTTCATCTGGGCTATCGAAGTTCTGATGCTAGTGCTCGTCCGCGGGACTCTGGTTACTGTGTCCCAAATGGCTCCTGGGGGGCTGTGTGGTACTTTTTTAAACAAGGGGCATTCCTGGTGACCATTTCCTAACCTTGTGTTGCTGATACCATGGTTCCTCAGATACTTGTGACTTGCTCTGATAGGGGTTCGAGTGGGAGACGGAACCTGCTCTTGTGGTGCCGGTCCTTTACCAGCACCCCCTACCCTACAAAGACGTTTGGGGTTTTTGCCTTTCTGCATTGCATTAGTGATGGTCCTCATGAACCTCTCGACTTCCCCATGGGCTTGGGGCCAGCGCGGGATGATTTTGCAGTGTTTGGTCCTCCGTGAAGAGAGGTAGTAGGCGAAGTTCTGGCTGTTAAAGGGGGGACATTGTCAGTGTGTAACCCCTTTATCAGGCCATGGGTGGCCATGATCTTCTCTAACTTTGGTATGGTTTCCTCTGCAAATGTGGACTTCACTCTCTTCACCTTGGGGTAATTGGAGACGTTGTCTATGACCACAAGCAAATGCCTGCCATCAGGTAGGCTGCCAAAATCCGCACTGGTGCGATGCCACAGTACCCCAGGGATCGGTTCGGTGATGATGGGTGGCGGGGGTCTGGGGCGCTGGTGTCTTCACACAGACCATACTGCCTGACGGTCTACTCGTTTTGGTTGTCTAGTCCAGGGAACCACACTTTGCTGCGCAACCTATTTTTGATCTTGATGATCCCTTGGTAGGCTCTGTGGGCAAGGTCCACCATCTGTTTGGTCAGGCTGGTAGGTATGACAATTCAGGGTCTCCTGAGAAGGCATCCTTCTGCTGTGACTGTGAGTTAATCTCTCATGTGGTGCAGGGATACTAGCACGTGCCTGGCTTCTGCTGTTTTCTGGGACGGTTCAGCAGTGATGGTGGTCCACTTCCCCAATTGGGTCACTACAATGGCTAGTTGGAAGCATTCATCAGCTTTGGTGGCCTCTATGATGTTGGTTAAGGATATGGGGACTGGACATGACTGTTCTACAACCATCGTCACATACTCCTCTGTGTCGCTGCTACCTATTCTTCTTGAGGATTGGCTGGTAGGGCATTCAGAGACAGATATTCTGCGGGATTGTGGGTTCCTGGTTTGTACTCTACTGAGAAGTGGTATTCTTGTAGCTGGAGGATCCACTTTTCGATTCGGGGAGGAGGCTTTGTCGCAGACCCCTTGAACAGTGGGATCAGTGGTTTGTAGTTGGTGTTTTAATGTGAATGGATGGCCGTTCAGGTAGATGTGGAAATTGCGACACCCCCAAAGTATTTACATTAAAGTATCTTTGCTTGATAGGGGTTAGTGCGTGGCTAGCGTAGGCAATGGGGGCCCACTCCCCACATTGCTGTTTCTGGGACAGAACAGCCCCTAGGCCAGTGGGGCTGGCATCTACTGATAGCTCAGTGTCTCTGCTCGGATCAAAATATGCAAGGATGGTATTCTCTGACAGCGGCCTGAAAGGATTGTTCTTGCTCATCACGCCATTGCCAGCGGGTCGACATCTTTGTGAGCTCACAGAGCGGTCCTGTGGGCAGGGTGAGGTTCGGCATGAAACAGCCGCAGTAGGTGACCATGCCTACAAAACGCCTGACACTAGTGACGGTAGTCAACAATGGTGAAGACTAGATGTCGTGAATCTTGGCTGGGTCAGCGATTACCCCTTTGGCGAAGAAGTGGTAGCCGCAGAAGCATTTCTCTGCTTTGAGAAACTCATATTCCTTTTTGTTCAGGGTGAGCCCACAGTCCTGGAGGTAGTTGAACACAGCTCTCAGTCTCTGGATGTTCCTCAAGGGTGGGCGCATGTTATCACTGACATTTAGGACTCCCTGGAGTCAGGCCAACACTCCTCTGATGAAGTCCTGGATCACCCCAGCAGCGCTAGAGAGGCCGAAGTTGACGCCTGTATCGTCTCAGTCGGAGGTGGGATGAGAATGTTTTCACATGATGGAAATCGGGTGCCAGGAGGATCTGATGGTAGCTGGACCGCAGGTCCATTTTTGAGAACCTGCGGAAGCCTGAGAGTTTGCTACAATGTCATTGACGGTAAAGAGACAGAATATTGAGGGTAAAAAATTTGACCTACCATAATATTGAGTTAAAAATATTGTGGAATGGAAATATCGAGTGCAAGAATATCGTTGTCAAGAATATCGATTTGAAGGTAAGTAATATCGATTTTAAAAATATAGAAGTTATTAATATCGTTTGCAAAAAATATAGTTGTTTAAAATATCGATTTTTTAATTAGTGTTATGTATTTTAGTATATATTTTAAATGTATGTGATATATTTTTCGTATAAGTATTGTTTATGTTTTATAATATATGTGTCAAATTTTTAGCAGTTATTAATTTTATTTTAATTAACTTTTGTGTTTTTTAGTTCCGTAGCAGGTTGAGGGTTTATAGGGGAATAGGGTAGGAAGTAATTAAATTATAATAAATTAATGAATATTTTCAATTTAATAATATTTATTTAATTGAGATTTTATAATGTTAATTGTGTTTTTAATTTGTTTTGGTAAATTTTAGGTGCGGGTTGTGGGGTTTATAGGGGTAAAGGGTGGTAAATAATTTATTTTTAATTAATTAATAATTAGTTGTTAATTAACATTAATTAATTAAATGACAATTCATTGGGGTAATTGTGTAATTAATTTTAGGTGCGGGTTGTGGGATTTATAGGGGTAAAAGGGTGGGAAGTAATTTATTTTTAATTTATTAATAATTAGTTGTTAATTAACATTAATTAATTAAATGACAATTAATTATGGTAAGTGTGTAATTAATTTTAGGTGCGGGTTGTAGGGTTTATAGGGGTAAAGGGTGGGAAGTAATTTATGTTTAATTAATTAATAATTAGTTGATCATTAATCTTAATTAAATAATTGATATTTAATTAGGGTAATTGTTTATTTTTGTGTGTGTGGGTTTTATTTTTATAGGGGCAAAGGGTGGGGAGTAAATTAATTTTACTTACTTTATAATTAATTGTTAAATACTATTAGTTTTTTAATTGAAAATAAGTTTTAATTGTGTAATTAATTTGTTTACAGTTTAATTTTAGCTGTGGGTTGTGGGAATTAGCTTTTTAGTTTATTTAATATATTTGTAGGTATTTGTCATATGTATTTAACATTATAATATGTCTTTATTTATTTAATTTATAATATTAAATATATTTGTATTTACTTTTTTAACATTTATATATTTTTTATTTATTTTGCTTTTTTTTGTTGTTAATATTTTGTTTGTTTTTAATTTTGAACTGACTGGAGTGGGAATATTAATTGTTACCCCTCCACAATCCAACACTTTCCCTACTGTTACACTTATTGGAGTGGGAATAGTAATTTTTACCCCTCCGCTATCCAACACTTTCCCTATTGTTGCACTCACTGGAGTGAGAATAGTAATTTTTACCCCTCCGCTATCCAACACTTCCCCTACTGTTGCACTGACTGGAGTGGGAATAGTACATTTTATTCCTCCGCTATCCAACACTTTCCCTACTGTTGTACTCACTGGAGTGGGAATAGTAATTTTTACCCCTCCGCTATCCAACACTTTCCCTACTGTTGCACTCATTGGAGTGGGAATAGTAATTTTTACCCCTCTGCTATCCAACACTTTCCCTACTGTTACACTCACTGGAGTGGGAATAGTAATTTTTACCCCTCCGCTATCCAACACTTTCCCTATTGTTGCACTCACTGGAGTGGGAATAGTAATTTTTACACCTCCGCTATCCAACACTTTCCCTACTGTTGCACTGACTGGAATGGGAATAGTAAATGTTTTCCCACTGCTATCCAACACTTTCCCTACTGTTGCACTCACTGGAGTGGGAACAGGGGCGGTGTGTCCATTGGGGCGTTGGGGCGTTGCCCCACTAAGCCTCATGGACCCATTCACCACCGAACGTCCGTCAATCATGTCACCACTTGGTGGCGGCAATCGCTATTCGCAAATGATCGCAATCGCTCTAACAGTCAGGCGTCAGCGCTGAAGGGGATGGGGGCGGGGCTGCGGCAGTAACTCACTGTCAAGTGAAGTCACTCACAGTCACACAGTGCGCAGCAGCGCATGTCTATTTTTGGGCTGGTCATTTTTATGACCAGCCCGAACATGCGCACACAGTCACGCTTGAAGGCTTCCCTTTAGCAGAGCTGAGGGAGGGACCAGAGGGAGGGTGCGCTTCATACAGCAGCAGCCCCCCCGGGTCTCATATGGGCGAGGAGTAACCATGCCCCCCTAGCCAATCCTGGCACATTGGCGCGGTTGGCGCCGCTATTGCAGGGCCAGGATTGGCTGAGACACCGCGCAGCGCAGCAGTCCGTCACGTGACTCAGTCACGTCACTGCGCCACACACGACGACACACGCCAACACCACCACACACACCACAGCAGACCTCGTGGTGACTCGTGACGGTGTGCAGCAGCAGTTCTTGCTTGTGGCAGTGGCTCGCGTGTGACGCACGTACTCCGAGATCCATCATCTCCTGCTGAGTCCTGGCTGATCATCAACTTCACTTGATGCCTGGTTTAAAAAAGAAAAGTAAGAAAGAGTCCGGCGGGGGCCCCACTCCCACTGGTTTGCAAAGTTTGAATGTTTCACAATTCACCGGCATCCTCCAACATACGCACACACACAGGGAACTCTCTCACTAGTCACTACTGGATTTTCTTGTTTAGTGTCGGTGGCACCGACACTAAACAAGAAAATCAGTCCTGTGTGTGTGCGCGACGCCGACGCGTATGTCACGGGTGGCGCTTGCACCAGAAAGTGTGCGTCCACTCACTGTCTTGTCTTTGTGCACTGGCCTGGGGGGGGGGGAGGGGCATGGCAGCCAGCAGCGCTGTTGATAAAAATGGACTAATTAATGTTATGGACAGCCGAAGGCCTTTTTGAAAAACGCCGTAGTCCGTGTTTTTGGTGACTGGTGGTTTCTAGACTACGGGACTGGGAGAGTTAGCGAATCAAGCTGCCGCCTGCCGGATTCTAGTCCACGGTGTCGGTGAGCCCAGAGTGCGCCCGTGCACACACAGCAAGGAACTAGCCTAGGTTATGTAAGCACACCCACTTCCGAAGTTTATAACCGCAGAAAATCTGCCAATGCGATTCCTTTATAGTACTAAATTATGGGGCAGTGGAAGAAACGTGGACACAGGACACCATACTGTCAGAAAGATGGAACTTTATAAGTATTCACGTACTCTGTCATGCTTTTTAAAATTCCATTTACACGTGGATTAACCGAAACGATGTTTGTTGAAAACCACTATATTTTATGAGGGTCCAGGTGAATGGCTGTCTCCACTAGGAAACCAAGAAAAAAAAGCACAGTTGATTGCAGTTAATATAACTGCTTATTAGGCCATATTCAGTACGAAGCATAACATACAAAGGAGGCCACGGAGATGTGTAAACATTTCTTTAGAATTAACAATTCACGGTTTTGACCAATAAGTAATTCCTTTTTTCCCGCCTGAAAAGCTATTTCTTTTTTTACATCCATGATTGGCACGAATGATATAAAATGTTTAACATTCGGTACACAGCAAAATGACAATGCACAGCAAGCCCCCTTGAAATAAAATGACTGAGAACACGGCCGCTTGTGCAGAAGTGCTGCAAATTACCAGTCTCAAAAAAGCGTAATGTAAGCAGCAATAACAATAACAGAAAGGCGAATAAACGAACATTTGCAACACAAGCTCTGTAATGGCCACATCTTTTCAGCCACAGCAGGGTGCTGCCTGGCCTTCCTGGAAATTGACAAATGAGAGCTGTTTAATATTGTGCTTGAACAGTTTTTCCTTTCAGAAACCTATTTGTGATAGGATAATGAGAGACGCAGGGATGCGGCGGAGAGAGTTTTGTAGGGATGACTAGCTTTCTGGGGGACTCTCTCACTAATGGATTTTCTTGTTTAGTGTCGGTGGCACCGACACTAAACAAGAAAATCAGTAGTGATAGAGAGTTCCATCCTGTCACTGTGTGTGCGTATGTCACGGGTGGCGCATGCTAATGCAATCATTCAATGAATGCATTAGCATGCGCTACTGACACATTGAGGCAGTTATATTCGCAGTTGGCACGTGAAAGACACAGCAGGTTAGGCAGGGAAGATAATCTGTGGACACTGAAGTTTATAAACTGACCCAAGTAGAGTGAACGCTTAAATTAAGATTAAGGTGAGTGAATTTTACAAAATAAACCCCTGAAGTTTACAAAAATGCTTGAGGAGAGTGGAAACATGAAAACATGTTAGAATTGTAAGAAGACCAAGGGTTTTTTTAAAAAGAGGACTCTGAAGAGTGACCTTTACGCGTGTGCAGAAAATGGGTAAACTTTATTAGAAAAATTAAAATAAATGCGGCAAGTGAAGTTTACGGGAAAGGCCTGGAGACCTAAGTACACGGGCATCAGTAGGTTGTGCAAGGTAACACGACGAGACTACTTAGAATGGGCGGGCTGAACACAAAGTATGCAAAGATTGCAAGTTAAGGTTATAAGAGAATGGGATAAGAATGAAGTTTACATGATGACTTGGGAATAGTTAAAATAATAAGAAGAAACGGAACTTCACAAGAGGGCACGATCAGTCTAAATTACAAATGGATGCCACAAAAATGATCATGGCTAGGGGATACCCAAAAAGAGAACATTAAGAGTGAGAATCGCAGCAGTCCGACGCGACGTACTGAGTCACAGAGTCAGTCAGGAGCAGAGGTTTGCCCCTGAGGCTGAGCACCGAAAAAAATCACATTGTCAGCAGCACTCCTCTGAGCACAAGAGCAGCCGCTGCTCTTGTGCTCAGAGGAGTGCTGACAATGTGATTGGGCTTGCTATACGGCCTCCAGCCTTTTATACCCCACACTCCCAGCCTCATGCCTTCCCATAGATGAACGTGGTTATGCAAAGACCCCTGCCTGCCTCTCACAGGAGCCCCATATGGGAGCAAAGGATAGGTGTAGGGAGGGTGGAAGCTTTTGAAGAGCTGTTTCCCTGTCAATGGATAAGAAAGAGAAGCTTTGTGTGGGATCTCCCTTGTGGCAGATTAAAGCCCTTTCCATGATGTTACTAATGTGAAGGGCCATCACAATGGGAGGACAGAAGAGGCAGTATGCCCCAGGCCTGTGATTTTTCAGGGCCCCATGCTGATGGAAGGATGGATGGCTAAATGAAAGAGGGATGGAGAGAGAAAGGGAGGATGGATGGATGAATGACTGAAAGGGTGAATGTGTGGAAGGATGAGTGACTGGGTGGATGAATGAGTAAGTGAAAGGATGGCGGGATGGTTGAAAGGGTACATGGCTGTATGGATGAGTGAATGGTGAATGGATGGATGAGTGGAAGAGTGGATGGATGAGTGTACGGATGGATAAGGTGAAAGGATGAATGGAGGGATGGATGAGTGAAAGGGTGGATGGAGGGATAGATGAGTGGAATGATAGATGGATGGAAGGATAGATGATGGATAGGTTTGCAAATGGTTGAATACTGATATGGATGATCACACAGATGGAAGGACAGAATGAATGGTGAAAGACTGAATGATGGATGAAGGAATGATTACACCTTGTAACCCCCATCATCTTAAGTACATTTCCTATAGATTGACTTTCACATTTATATGAGTCATTGTCTGTATATAATATGTGTGTGTGATGTAATGCACTCCGACACCCTGTCCTACTTACTTGGGATGAGTAGCACTATAAAATAAATTAAATACACATGAGAGACGGTCTATGTGAAGATGAGGGGCACCATTGGAGGGTGGTAGCAAGGCTGGACTGGCCGGTCCAGGCATCGGGCGTGTCCCTGGGAGGCTGGAAAGGTGGGGTGGGGGCGGTTTTGTTACCACAAGAAGACCGGCACATTTGCTCAAAGCTGCACGCATACTGAAAAACCATGAAGTGCACAATTATCTCAACATAATATAAACTTCTTTTCACTCGTACTTAAGTGGTTGTCTATTTACTTACTTCTATACTATTGCGCGACCTCTTCTGATGTGTCTGTAAAAGCTACCTTTTGTCCTGAATTTTGACACTTTGTCCTGAATTTTTACACTCACCGTCCTGAATTTGCATCCATGCCAGTTGGTCACCCTAGACCCGAGTCCCAAGTTCGGCAAAATAAATTTCTTTTGTGCAAAAGTATAAGTAAATAAAAAAAAGTGTAGATTAACATGGCCTTGCACATGGGGCACTTTTAGATGCATTACTTTTGTGAGTTTCTGTTAGTTATTGACAGTTTTGTGCTTCAATTTTACATTCAAACAAGCATTTGCAATGCAATCGGTCTCGCTTTTGGGACCTTATAAGCAATGTTCCCTCTAATTTGTTTCCTCTATGTGCGGCAGTGTAAGGTCTCTGTGCGCTGCAGCCAATGCTATGTGCGCCAAGAACCAGACCGCGCATGTGGGTGCAGCGACAAATAGTGCAAAAATCACTCGAAATGTTTTGCTTAAAAGTGAAAATACGGTTCATTTCCACACATAAAGCGCCACATGATGGGTTTTAAGGCAGGTTTACAATTTACATACACACACCATGACATGAATTGGTTACACAAGCAAGCTCACTTCGGCTTTAGTAAAAGCACAAGACTCCAACGGTGGTACAAAGATAAGATTTCACTAAAGATTCTCAACTAGAGCTCTGTTCATAGGGTGGGGAAATGTTGGGAGCCTATACAAGATCGCATAACTGGGGATACATGCAGGGGGCACATGTTATGCCCCCTGTGTGCATGCACCCCTAGTTCCTGCAGGGCATGAACTGTTGACACAGCGACCTCGAATCAATTCTTTGAATGCTCTGAGAACCCTTTTGAATTCAATTTGGAAAATTCTCTTTCCAATAGAGGAAGACTAGGTGGCTCTCCCTCCTCCAGAGCACCAAACGATACATGGACATTTAAGAAACGGACACTTATGAATATATTCTACCTGTACTGAGTGAGTTGTGTGTGCCTACATACCCAGCCAACTTCCTTTTCTCTGTGTATATATATATATACACACACACACAAACACACACACGCATATAATATACTCGCTTGTGCACAGACAAGAAATATTCAAGTGTATAGTAAAGAATTTTGGTATAGGTCCTAGCAGGATTGTCCAGAGGAGGTCTGCAAATCAGTATTGGCTGAAACATGTCAAAACTACAAAGAGAGACTATGAGAAACTGGGTTATTAGTTGGGGAGGATGAGAGTCTTGTGCAAGTAATAAGTCTGCAATTGCCTTTTGACTCGGAGCCAAGTACCCCATTGTAGCACTTGGCTAGGGTAGCTAAGTTGATTAGTCCAAGGCCTATTTAGAAGAGATGGTGTGGACTAGCAATACCAATTTTCTGGCACGCAACAACAATACTCCAAAAAATGTCCAGTTAGTGCCTTTACTTTTAAAAGGGAAAAGTACACTTATTTCACAACCATACGCAACTATTAACTGATGAATATATACATCAGGTAGATTAAAATAACTTTGGTGACATTCTCATATCACATTTCACCCTTAGTGGGTACTGAACCACATAATCACAATCGCCTCCTCTTGTATCAGTTATAATATCACATTATAAGGTAGTATCATTATATATAAAGCAGGATGACTGGTTTGGTCAGGTTATTACCTTTACCACATTAATAACAGAAACCATGTAATACTGTGTAAAAGCTATACATTAAAAGGGATGTCAATAGGTAGAAGGCAGGCCTACAGGTTTGTCACGATTTCACCATGTTTATAAAATAGCATTATATTGTGATTTACCCTTGTATCATAATTTAAACCAATGGAATTAATAAACATTTTGAAATGTGTTCATAAAATGTATAGGCATTGCACTGTTCATTATTAATACTGTCAATAAAGAAATGCAATTCAGAGCAACCATTTTGTGTGCAGGGGTCTTTGTTCCCTTGGCTGGGTAGCAGGGTAAATTACTTGCCCCAGTTGGTTGGGGGTACAAAGGCTTGGAATCTGATGAGGAGCAGAGTATGATAAATAAAACAATTCATGTAGCGCCATAAGATGTGGATGTATTATGTTGAAGCCCTGAACGTTCAAACCCACTGTATGAGTTTTACCAATTTGAGATCTTGCAGGACTGTGGAAGCCTATTTGGAGTGAAACTCACTGCAGATTTGGCCTAGATGTATAATACAATGAAAACACCACAGATTTTCCAATAAGCCTTACTGACCTCTGTAAGAATGCTCACTAATAATATAGGGCCTACTCCAGGTCAGCACCTATTAAGGCAGAGTCCCTTCGGTGCCAGAATAGCTATGTGCAATTACAAGGCTGTGCATGACTGTAGTTTCATACGTGCAGCCCGCACACGTGTGTTTACATGTGTTCACCTTTAACCAGCTTGGTGCCTCTTACACTAACAAAGGCAGACACTGGCAGTAAACACGCTCACTCCACTTACCATGAATTTACCATGTGTCAGACTCCAGTAGTGAGACTCACCCACAGTAAAGGTTAAATAACCAGGTAGTTAATTGCAATAAATTCTGGTTTAACTAAATGGCCAGAACACATGAAATGCAAACAATTTAACTATGTGCATAGCTGCTAAGGTTTCAGATTGCCATGCGTGACATTTTCATGATTTCAGTGAAATTATGAGTGACATTTCAACGACTATGAGTGACACTTCTTGTGAGCAAAAATCAAGCAATGAAGACGTGTCCAGTCTGTCGCGGCCGCACACTGGCCCAGCACCGCTGCAGGCAGCTCTCCCCTCAGCTGAGCGCCCAACAGGCCTCTCATGCGCGGCCATGATGCTGAGAGAGGGTCAGTGTTGATTCACGATGCTGCGGTCCGGGGTCCAAGGCCGGGTAATGTGCAGGCAGCACTGCGCACTCTCTCAAAGTTTATGCCGTGGACAGCACAACTCAGCCCCGAGTCCACCACGCCGCTTCTGACCGACCTCCCTTCCTTCCAGGCTGTGTTCCACGACGTGAGGTCACATCCCCCCGGGGCACCAGCCAGTACGATGCCGCCAGGCATAGCAGGGCCGGGGCCAGATTGTAACATTGTAGCACTCAGACAAGATCATCATTAACTGTTTACTGAGCGAGCCTGAGTGCTAGCAAGTATGCGGGGAGCAGCAGAGCTGGCGCACAGGTGACCAGGCACCGGCGCGCGCACTAGCAGCCTGGCGCAGCCAGTTTCAGCGCTGGTACAGGCAGAGTGAGACAGTGAAATGCGTGACAATGCATTTCAGTGCAGTGATGTGGAACACCACATTGAAATGCATTAGAGTCACGTCTGATGGTGATACTTGGCAGGCCTGTATGAGCAATAGTTAAAGAAGCAAGCGACTGCATCTGATTGGCAACTGGCATACACCTGCAAATAACTATGCTGTGCAGTTAGGCACAGTTACCAAGACTTTCAGCATTTTGTTTGTCAAAAATGAAAATATTTTCATTAATTTGTAAATTTGTACATTGCTTGGAAGATTATTAAATGATACATAAACCCCTTGTGTATCTTCTAGGGCAAAAACAAAGCAGTGTTCTATAAATAGTTAAACCACATAATATTCCTATCAATAGCAGTGATAGATGGGCTTGCTCTCAAATAATTATCAGACATCCGTCTTTAGATAAGAATGCCTTCATACCAAGCAGGATTTGCCTACCGCCAGTTCTCCTCGGATTATGGTAGAGTTCACCCTATGAATGTTAATGCTAATGAGACTATGGTCACGCTAGAATGGAAAAGTGGCAATGCTGTGCTCTAAAAATTACTTTTCCGACACAGATTATGAGCCTAACTCTGCAGCAGGAAACTGCATAAAACATTCCTAGACAACTATTCAGTGAAAGGTACTTAGGCCAGAAATAGCAGTTTAAGCAGCAAATAAAGTAAGATGACAAAGACATGGTTTAACACACTCAGGCCTTTTATTCTCTGCTACTTTCCCAAGCTATTTTCTCTTTTGTTCCTGAGACGAACCACAGCAGAGTTCACTCTGTCTAAAATAATCCGTGCAACAGCTTGATCCGAAAAGTTGAATACTGAGTTTCCTACCTGCTTGCAAGAAAAATCTCCCATCTGTAGTGACTAATTAAGTTTTCTGCACATTGCGGGGATGATAGAGTTAAAACACGAATTCTTGCTTTTATTGATGACCTGGCTACTATACACGCGAAGACAATGGCAGGTCAGGAAGGCACCAATGATGTCCCTAGCAATTACCAGCACTTCTCTATTAACAAATGAAAGGCAGCAAGTCTACAAGCACGACGTGTGTGACGCACACGTCATGCTTGTAGACTTGCTGCCTTTCATTTGTTGATAGGGCACAGCTGCAGGGCAGTTGAGTGCCTTTGTTAAAGTAATCATGTTAATTGCAGCGCATGGCGGGCGCAGCGATTAACATGATTACTTTAACAAAGGCACTCAATCTGACCGTTTTCGCGCCGCACGCATTTTAAAAGCGGTGGCGCCACGGTCCTCAGTTGCCTGTGCGCGCTTTGTATTTTACGGTGCGCGCTCCAGGAGATATAGGTGCGCGCTAGCGCACGCGCGCACGTTAGAGGGAACAGTGCTTATAAGTATTTATCCATGCAGCACATTATCCTGGGTGCTGGAACCAGCGGCTCAAATTAAGCAGAGGGAGAGGGGAGCAACGAGGGAGGGGCGAGAAGCTTGGAGGGAGAGGGGAGGGACAAGAGGCCTGGAGGGAGAAGGGAGAAACCAGGGAGGGATGAGAGGCCTGGAGGGACAAGGGAGCAACCAGGGAGGGATGAGAGGCCTGGAGGGAGAGCAGAGTTCTGGCAGCAAGGGCTGAAATCGGGGAGGGTGGGAGGCTTCCATCCTCGATCACAACCTTAGGGTCCCAATCAATGTCCAAATTTGCACCTCATACCTCACGTGCCATCAGCAGGGACGGTCCCATGTAGCGCGACACCCTGCTGTGAATTTACACCTAAGATGGCTGGCAGTGCCAAGTCCAAATTTAACTACAGTTTGGCATTCGGAGTGGGCTGGTAGGTGGTGTGTCTGCAAAGAAGTAAAAAGGTAAAAGGCTATGCTGCAGCTGCAGTAGTGTGTTCCCTGCCTCCTCCTCAATGTTGACTGTGATTTGTATTTTTTGACTGCTGTTGACTTACCCCAATTCCATCAGGCACTTCTTTCTAGTGGGCAGTGATAGTGGTTGGTGGGGTCCTTGCCACACAATAGAGGTTCATCTAGAGCACTCATATTTAGTGCACATGAGCAGACTAGTGATCCTACCTGGTGGCGTACCTGCATCTCCCGTCATGCTCAATGTACTGCATCTCTGTAATTCACATGAAAGACAAATGTGCTGAGCAAGAGCACTTTATGTTCACACACATGCTGAGGAGCTGGAGTGGCTTTGAGTTTGGTGAATTGGGACTGGCATCATGCAGGTAGAGCAGCTCCTAGAAAGGAGATGTTCATGTGATGACGTCAGAGACCCAGAGCAGAGGTTATGTGGTGTTTCCTCATACTAACAGGGATGAGACTCTGTTCACTGGTGCTTGGTGACATCCAGTGGGGAGGAGGGTCAGATTCGTGGTTGGTGATCATGGGCGGCTCTTGGCAAATTGTGTCCTAAAAACGAGAAGGCGCAAGTTTTCCCACAAAATGTGTACTCCGAGTTTGACGAGTAACTCCTGTTAGCGTCTGAATTTGTATTTACAAGAAACTTACAATGATGGATTTAGGAAAAACCCACAATGACGTAATAAATGGCTGCGGTAATGAGCATGAGTAGCATAAAAAGTTAAAAGCCAGATGAGATAGATAGGCCAATTAACGGAAGAGCTCATCAGCATAATTATAACATTTAAAATCCATGCAGCTCTGTTCCGTGCCCTGTCACCTACTCACAAAACATGTTGTGCAAGTTACAACCTGCTGTGTGAGCGCAGGGAAGTACTCCGCTCCGAAGCACTTCCTCAACTTAAGTTATTGGCTGGAAACAACCTGGGGTAACTCGAGGCATTAAGTAATGTCCACTCAGCTTGTCATCCTTGCACACTCAAGCGTTCCATTAAGTTATGATGGCCCTTATTCAGCACTTTTTCTCAAACCGCTTTAGCAAGCGGCCTCCTGACGAGAGACAATAAAAATGTCATGATAACGCTGATGGTTAATGTTTTTCCTAGAGAGAGATCAGAGTTTTGTCTAGTGGAAGTTTTGACTCATGGAAAGGTAGCGCAGAAGGTGAATGTGCCTGCTGCAAAGAACATGTACCTGATGCAGATCACAAAATGCACATGATGTAAATAGGTCAGTGAGTCACTGCTTTTGTCAGAGAGATCCTTTTGTTACTTGCAGTTTGTAAGTTAAAATCCTAGCATACGACAGTGAGCTATTAACTGTCATCTAAGAGCTGCATGCAAACTGCAAGGTAAAAATTGGAGCGTTATGTTTCCCCCCCCCAGTCTTTGTTTGATTACCCTAACGTTTTCAAAAATAAATTGTTATATTTTTATTTTCAGCAACCTGAACCATTACCTAATTTTTGGGCAATTTTTGGAAGAAGAACAAGGGGCCCCAACCTCCTTTGCTGCTCTTTCATCCCGGCTACGACCGAGCAAACACCAGTGTTAAAGGTAAGGAAACTGATGCTAATTTTTTTTAGATTGGAGTTAGGGCTATGTATGTGGTCACTCTACATGGTGGTTGGGGTGGGTGCACATTCTGAACATTGTACCCTCAGTGGATGGAATTTACTAATAGCGTTAGCCCTGTGCTTTGGGCAATAACGGTTGTTAAAGCCACTATCTATCCCTTGCCTTGTTCAAGGCCCTCAAGCAGTGTCTGTTTCAGTGCCTTCAGCAACCACTATGGCACACAGAGGCAGCAGCCAGTAAGGCTGTATTTTTAGCAGTCATGTTGTGCAAAGGGAGCAGCTGTTAGAGATTTATTGCGATACTGCACAAGATATATGTATTTATACTGAAATTTGATATTATTGCACCACACCTTATATGTTGTACTTTGATTATTGACAGGTTTCTTTCATATTGGTAAGGCCAGCATCGGCATGATGAATACAGTAGAACAGCTAATTGCAAGGTCATTCCAGGCACGGCCACTAGAAGAGAAAATACATATAAAGCAATTAGGACCTCATCGGCCTGACATAAAACTACAGAAAACTTCCCAGGTCAGAGGAAAATTGTCCACACGTACATTCTCAAACGCCTGGTACACAAAAGCTGATTGGCTTACAGGGTGCCCTTTAAGAAATTCTCTGTTCTGCTTCCCCTGCTTGCTGTTTGGTGGTGAGTTTCCTTGGACACATGAAGGAGTAACAGACTTGAAGCATTTGTCTGAAAAAATAAAGAAGCATGCACACACAAGAAGGCATATGGAAAATCTGACGAGACTGGGAATGTTGGGGAAAGACACACCGATTGAGCAGCAGATAAACGATGCATACCGCAAAACAATACAGAAACACAATGAAGCAGTTGATAGGAACAGACAGATTCTATCCAAAATAATTGATTGCATTCGTTTCTGTGGTGCTTTCGAACTGGCATTGCGAGGCCATGATGAATCAAAAAGTTCCTCAAAACCTGGAATATTCAGCGGCCTTGTGGATTTAATAGCAAGCATAGACAAGGAAATGGAAGCACATTTAACAAGTGCTACAGTCTTTAAGGGCACCTCTAAAACAATACAAAATGAACTCCTTGAGTGTATGCTCGAAATTATGAGAAGCCATATTGTGCAAGAGTTGCAAAACACAGACTTTGTGGCTATTCAGGCTGATGACACCACTGATGTGGCCACTAAAACACAGTCCGTATTAGTGTTTCGGTACCTTGACAATGACAGACAAGTTGTGGAGAGGTTCTATGGTTTCACACATTTAAGAGACTCTAGTGCAGAAACCATTACTGCAGCTATACTGCGTCAACTGAGCGTAATTTTTCCACAGCTGCCTCAAAAAAAAAAACTTATTGCACAAAGCTATGATGCTGCGTCTGTAATGAGTGGAAGCCTCCGTGGAGTACAGAAAAGAATTCGAGATGTGTACCCTAATGCTCATTATGTGCACTGTTACGCCCACCAACTTAATCTTATTATGCAACAGGCAGTATCAAAGATCAGCGAGACACGAATTTTCTTTCAGGATGTAGGAGGCATGGCAGCATTCTTCTCATGTTCCCCCAAAAGAACGGAAGCACTTCATGAGATTGTGGACAAAAGCGTTCCAAGGGGATCCTCAACTCGTTGGAACTTTAACATCCGTACAGTCAACCTAATCTATGAACATAGGGAGGACCTTGAGAAATGTTTTGCCGCCATAGAAGACAATGATGACTTTGATTACAAAAGTCAGACTGAAGCCCGTGGCTTTGCTAGAACACTACAAGACAGAGAGTTTCAGTTCTTACTGTTTTTATTTCATGATATAATGGTAGCTGTCGACCTGTTATACAATTAGTTACAAGCACGAGAGATAGATACTGTCAAAGTGCAAGAATATACCACTATGTTTGTACAAAGCATAAGCAAAGTGAGAGATGGGGTTGACAATTTAGACAGCAAACCGCCAGAGCATTCTACTTTTTCAAACCGCAGGAAAAACATCACCACTCTGGTCCGAATTGCAAAGGAGATATGTGACATTGTAATTGTGCAGGCACAAGAACGTTTTTCTTTCACAAAACATTTGGTGAGTGCCACATTATTGCAAAGTGAACAGTTTGCAAAATATGATGAATCTTTCCCTGAGCGTGCTCTAAATGAGGCTGTGGAAGCTTATCCCATGCTCAAAAAAGAGGAGCTGAGAACTGAGTTGACTGTACTGTACGCAATGCTTGTGTACCAGAAGGCCAAAGGTGCCATTTCTTTGCTGGCTTTAATACATAAACTTAATATGGAAAAGTCACTTACAGAGACAGTGGCTTTACTAAAAATTGTAATAACTACACCTATGACAACAGCAGAGTCAGAACGATGTTTTTCAACCTTAAAGAGGATAAAGACTTTCCTGAGAAACACCATGCTTGAAGAAAGACTAAATGCTTTGGCAATGCTCTCTATAGAGAGCAAGCTAGTTCAAAAAATACCAGACTTTAACATTAAAATTATTGAAAAGTTTGCTGCACTTAAAGAGAGACGTGCTGATTTCATTTACAAAAAGTAAACAATATGTTCAATGCAGCTACTTTGCGACCAGTTTAGTTGTTGTTCAATAAAAAACATCTGTGAGGTACTCAGAAATGCATTGTATCTCGAAGTCTGTTATGAAGCTCTGTGGTTATACTGAATAAGCAGCTACCTATGTTATATGACATCTCTTTATTAATGTAATAACTGCACTTTCACAATTGCTTTATTAACCTTCCTGCTTTCTCAAATTTGCTTGAAAATGCACAATTTTTCCGCTTTTTTTCCAAAATTTTCTCGGGGGGAGAACCCCCCCGAACCCCTCTTAGGTTGTTCGGGCTTGCTCGCTACGCTCGCTCGCTACGGTGCACTATGCCAATAATTTTACGCCCCACCACTTTCAAATGTCACCAGTCGCCCCTGAGTGGGAATAGTAATTTTTACCCCTTCGATATCCAACACTTTCCCTACTCTTGCACTCATTGGAGTGGGATTAGTAATTTTTACAGCTCGGCTATCCAACACTTTCCCTACTGTTGCAGTGACTGGAGTGGGAATAGAAAATGTTTTCCCTCCGCTATTTAACTCTTTCCCTACTTTTGCACTCACTGGAGTGGGAATAGTAATTTTTACCCCATCGATATCCAACACTTTCCCTACTCTTGCACTTACTGGAGTGGGAATAGTAATTTTGCCCCTCTGCTATCCAACACTTTCCCTACTGTTGCACTCATTGTAGTGAGAATAGTAATTTTTACCCCTCCGCTATCAAACACTTTCCCTACTGTTGCACTGACTGGAGTGGGAATAGTAAATTTTAACCCTCCACTATCCAACACTTTCCCTACTGTTGCACTCACTGGAGTGGGAATAGTGATTTTTATCCCTCCGCTATCCAACGCTTTCCCTACTGTTGCACTGACTGGAGTGGGAATAGTAAATTTTAACCCTCCACTATCCAACACTTTCCCTACGGTTGCACTCACTGGAGTGGGAATAGTAATTGTTACCCCTCCGCTATCCAACACTTTCCCTACTTTGCACTGACTGTAGTGGGATTTTTTTTTTATTAGATTTTATGTTATTGGTATATATTGTTATCGGAGAAGTAATATGAAATGTGTCAGGCAGGCTCAAAATAACTATTATACTAAACTTTTAGCATGGAAAAGTGGAGGTTTAATTAGCTTAGATGAGTTTAAGTTTAAAAAAAATGATCACCCCACAATGCCGGCTTTATATTTTATTCCAAAAATTCACAAGTGTAGAGATAAACCGCCTGGCAGACCTATTATATCTGCATGCAATAGTCTCATGGAAAAAACTTCCAAATTTGTCGATTATTTTTTACAGAGCTTTGTACGTGCGTTACCTTCCTATTTACAAGACACAAGTGATTTTTTGGTAAGTTAAAGGAGGTTAAATGGGATTCAGAGTGTATTTTAATAACATTAGACGCCACGTCACTATATACTAGCATAAGGCATCAGGATGTCATAAAAGCCATCGAGCATTTTTTGAACAAACGACCAATGAGCCTGTATATGCATAATAAGATGCTAGTCGATATGATAGTGACTTGTCTGGAAAATAATTTTTTCCTATTTAATAATCAAGTATACCAGCAAACCAGAGGTGTTGCGATGGGGGCCTGCTTCTCCCCAAGTTATGCCTGTTTACACATGGGGCTTTGGGAGGAGCAGGTCCTATCCAACACCTTTGCTGAAGTTATGAACCAACACATAGGTTGCTGGTATAGATATATTGATGAGCTGTTCCTAATCTGGAGAGGCCCTGAAGATCTGGCACTCCAGTTTATTGAGCAGATCAATTCTAATAACCTCAACTTACATTTCACTGCGAACATAAGTAAAGAAAGGGTTTACTTTTTAGATGTTGAGGTGTTTATTGGGGAAGGAAAAGTGGAATCCAAACTACACAGGAAACCCACGGCTGGGAATACTGTGTTACATGCTACCAGCTATCACCCTAGACACCTCATCCAGAGCATACCCTATGGTGAGATGCTGCGTATTAAACGCATTTGCAGCACCTCGGATGAATGTTATCTAGCCCAACAAGAGAGTAGGGACAGATTCCTGGCTAGGGGTTATACAGCCCGGACTATAGATACTGCCATTGCCAAAACCAATAATGTTACAAGGGAAGACACTCTTGCAGTTAAACCCTCTATTCAGAGCGATGACAATATATCTTTAGATCAGACTACGCGTATGATCCTTACATTTAACTCTCAGCATGGGCAAATTCGAAAAATCCTTAACAAAAATTGGGCATTGGTACGCAATGATCCAATATTAGGAGAGTCAACTTCTAAAACCCCAGATATCACATTTAGAAAGGCAAGATCTATGAGTGACATGTTAGTAAAAGGCTGCCCAGAAGTGATAACACCTAAAAACTGGCTATCTTCTCGTAGGGGTTTTGTGAAATGTCCATCATGTAAGGCATGCAAATATGCAGTCAGTACTACTTCATATACTTGTCCTTTTAGAACAGAGGCTGTACTGATTACTACATTTCTGACATGCAAAACGGAATATGCAGTATATGTGCTGGAGTGTCCCTGTGGCCTGCGGTATGTGGGGAGCACTAAGCTGCAGGTCCACAAGAGGATACTCCAGCACATCAGGGCTATCAACAATTATGATCCCCTGTACCCCGTTGCTAGGCATTTTAAGGATGTTCATAACCAGAATTCAGGTCTTTTGAAATATTTTGTGGTGGACGCAGTCTTACCATTGAGAAGGGGTGGTGATCGTGAATCACTCCTCCGGTCATTAGAGACAAGATATATTTTAGAACTGGACAGTAAGGTTCCTTCTGGTATGAACTCGAGTGAAGATTTCTATACTTGCCTGTAATCATATGTTGCCCTCTCTTTCTCCTTTGGAGTATGATGAAAATTCTGTTACTTGTTTACATTTTACAATATGCTGCTTCCAGTTTTTAACCTTGTTGAATGTTTTGCACTTTGCACTTTATTAGGTGGCACTGTAAGGAAAGTTACATTTAGCACTAGCACTTTATAGGATTGCATAGAAACATGGTCGATGCCCACTTAGGGCTTTATTCAGCTTTCAGCCATACAAGATTCATGCTAATAGATGGCTTATTATGGTTTATAACGGAATCCACCCTATATCGTAATATAGATGTAGGGTATGGAAGGTTCATGATCAATATCAATTTATTTAATTTGGTGTTTTTATGACCTTTTTAAATCTTTGCCCGTTATTCATATAATTTTGTATGATAATATTGTGCGATTATAGGTGATGCTTTTAAATGAATTTAGTTTTAAGTATTCACATTGTGTGTATAAAGGTACATATATTTATATATTGTATATTCTGTGTATTTATATATTTATATTTCTATATTTCTATGTTGGTATGTTTATTTAAATTACCATGTGCAATGTCAAATATATAAACCATTATTAGGGCAGGTTGTAAGAAGTTAAACTTGCTAAAAGAAAGACCTGAGATTTAATGTTTCTTCCATGTTTAGCTGTCATGTGACAGGTCACGAGTATTTGCACTAGGCACTTTAAAAAGGTATGGCACTTCGCAGCGCGTTATGTGAACAAGACCTCTGGAAGGTCGAAACGCGTCGTGGCGGTGGTGCGGGGCATCTAAAATAAAATAATTTCACTAAGCACCAAGTAAAGGGTCCGGTTTCGTCTTTTGCCTGCGGACTGGATGTTGTTGGCGAACTCCATTCGATATATATATATATATTTATTTGTAAATTTTTATATAATTTTAAAATGATAAAATAAATTAAAATTAATAGTTTATTGTTTTAAAGTAAATATATATATATATATATATATATATTAATTATTATGTATGTTTAACTTTTTTTAATTAAGTTTATTTGTTATATTTGTTAAAATGTATATCAAATCAAATTTTTTTAAATTAATTTTATTATTAAATATATTTAATATTTATTATTTTATTTTATATATATGAAAATCGATATTTTGTGCAACCATATTTTTGACCTCTATATATTTTTTCGATATTTTTGTCCTTACCTGTTTAAGTATAGGGAGTCGATATTTTTGCATTCTATATTTTTACCTTGATATTTTTTTCATCTATATTTTTGAGGTCGATATTCTGTCAGTGAACCGTCATTGACTGTTGAGGTTATGTGCCGTTCTCATCTGATAGCAGTGTTCGGGAGCTGCATATTAACATACTCTCTCTTCACCAGGCTGTTTCAGCTTTCCAGTCACCACAATGAGTGAGACCCAGGGTGCCGGCCCCTCTACTTTTTCAATGATGTCCGCTTCCTCGAGTTTCTGTAGCTCAGCCTCCACCTTCGGTCGGAGGTGAAAAGCTACCTTCCAGTGGCGCAGGGCGACAGGTTGCACGGACTGATCAATGTGTAGGTGAACTACTTGCTCTTCCAGACAGCCAATCCCTTTGAATATGTGTTCATATTTGTCGAGTAGGGAATCCACTGCGCTAGCATGGATTCCGATTGCAAACTGGACTAGCCAAAGGCGTTCGGCCTTGTGACAGCTGATGAGCATGTCTGAACCACCTTGAGTGATGTAAATTTTTTCTCTTGTGGAATGGCCTTGGTGTGTAATTGTGGTTGTGAAAAAAAGCTAGCGAGAGGGAGGCACATGGTATTGCCAAAAGCGTCCACTCTAGTAGTAGTGGGGTGGAGGGCCAGTGGAGCGGACATAGTCTGATGCATCGCTAGAGGTAGAATGTTGATTGATGCCCCTGTGTCCACGAGGGCCATGAGAGGTTACCCTTTAAATGTGACTTGGCAGCGTGGGGCATGGTGGGCTCATTTGTGGGTCGTTTCCACTGCATGAATGACAGGTACTGTACCCCAGCGGCATCTTCGTCCATGTCATCATTATATGTTAGCACTTATTCTGTTTCCACGTGGTTGGCTGCTTTCTTCTTAGGACCTTTCTGCAAGGGTGCAGATTGACAGACATTGGCGTAATGGTTCATTTTCCCACATGCTGAGCATTTCTTCCCTTTTGTTGGGCAGTCTCTGGTGTGTAGGGTGGCGCCACCGCACTATAGGCACGGTCTATCGAATTATGATGTTCTCTGGCGGTCTTGCTTGCCGGTAGGCAATGTGGCACTTGCAACTAGGTTGACAAGCTGTCTTTATGGCGCTTTGGAGGGGCTGCTTCATGTGCTCTGGCTGTGACTTTGAAAGTTCTTTCGATCTGCCCAGTGTGAGGATGTCTGCCATAGTCAACTGGGAGATCTGAAGTATTTTCTCCTGTAATTGGCAGAGGAACACCTGCATATGAATTGTGCATGGATCTCATATTGTTCATCCAGGAGGCTGCTGGGGCTTGTGAGTTTCCTGAGCCTGGCGTAGAACTCTTCAACGGACTTCTCTGGCAACTGTTGGGCCTGATGAAGTAGGAACGGCTCATATTCCACGTTGGCCAGGGGCTTGAAATGTGCTGTCAGAGCAGCTTTGAGCTTTATATATGTATAGGGCGTAGGTATAGGGTGGGCCAGCTTTGCCCACAGTCTTGGAAAGTCTGTGGGTGGTTGCGCAACCCAGATGTAGGAGCATTGGCCTGCGTCTGTCTGCCTCTAGCCCTACTGCTGCGAAGTATGTTTCGAGTCGGTCAACCCAAGTTACCCATTTCGAAGTTTGAGATGAGGGGATGCTGGAGACGATGAAGGGTTCTATAGTGGAAATCGGCGCCACCATGTTGCGGCCAGTAGATGCACATGGATGATGTCTGGCAGGGAGCAGGCAAAGGCATACTCAAAACTGGTACAGGCCACGGTAGTGTCCGTTGCACAACTCTTCACTTGGGAGTGGGCGGGTAGAGCAGCGAGAGCCATCTTGCGTGGCTGCCAGACAACTCCGGGTGGGCTATCTCACTCACGTGCTGTAGTGGTGGCGTGGCTGACATGACCGCTTGTTGGTATCAGGGGGTGCAGGGTACCCTTGCGCCCAAAGCTTTTGTCCACTGGGGCTGATGTAGCAGGTGCTTTGGTAAGGCCGGTGGAGCACAAAATCGACGAGGGGGGCAGGGCACTTCTCTGCTGCAGGTCTCTGCTTTAGAGCCGTTCTTCCCTCTTTTCAGTGTAGAAGAGAGGCCTCCTACCCCTTCTGGGGTGGGTCCACTGTAGAGGCAAAAGCTGCTGCATGGAGTTGGCGGTCAACAGTACTGTAGGAACGGCTGTGTGGCCAGGTGTCAACGCACACCGCGGGCGCTAGAACGGCAGCATGCCAAGGTATGCGCAGAGCCTATGAGCGGCATATGCAGGCGGGTGAGGAGGCCATCCCATGCGCCAGGAGTTATTTTCCAGGGTAGGCCAGACTGGTACGGTGTGCGCAGGGGCAGAGTGCTGCCGGAAGAAGGACCATGCACACACTTTTATCATTCACATTGTGTGGAACTGCCGATAAACGTCCCCACCCGTTTATTTAAAACCTCTGGTTGCATGAACTTAGGCTGAACCATTTCTTACACTGAGGCCGGGGATACAAACAGTAACCTGCAACATTACAGCACCTTTACCTCTACTACTACCCCTGCATAAAAATCCATAAGCCTTTAAAAAAAAAAAGTTTGTGACAGGTCTGGAGGTGGCACCTGTCTCACGTGATAGGTCTGGAGCAGAGGGAGGAGAACCAAGAACAGGAACTATGACCAATAGAACCAGGAGAGGCAAGAGAACCAGGGCCAGAAAGACAAAAACCAGGAAGCTCTAAAGGACCTGAAAGGGGAAGATAAGAACCAAAGAGCCAGAGCAATTCTATAACTTGTAGTCTTGTTCTTATGGTGGGGTAAACAGGACTTCAAATTCCAGAATGCAATGTTAATCACTGGTCAGGATGAGCTATTCCCTGTGCAGATCTAGGAAACTGGAAAGCTCATGGCACACAGTGCTTAGTGTTGCCACCTGGCTGTATTTTTACTGGCATGACCAGTATTTCATTGTCCCAGTCAGGACAAAACCTACATACCTAAAGCAGTTTTTTTACCATCATCAGTACATACATAAAATATAAGAAGAAAGCACTTTAATATGTGTTCCATAGCTGACTTAATGATCTCTGACTGATTATTAAAGTAAAGAAGGACAGACAGAGCACGCTAAAAATGAAAACAGGTTCTATATAAACTCTGTTTAAGTATCATGTTCGGGTCTTTGCAGAATCTTAAAACGTGGACAAATGGCTGGAACTTTTCTCTGGGAAAGGTGAGAACCATAATAGTGATAAATTTTGATCCCGAGCTACGGGCAGTAGATTGTACCAAAACACAGTGGACTGGTAGGTAGGGTTGTCACCTGACCACTTTTTACCAGCATGATTGTTTTTTAACCAACCAGAACATAAATTAGAAAAATAATCTAAAGCTGTTAATAATCTAAAGCTGTATGACATCCGCACCCTCCTGGACCAAGGCCATTCCGCAGCCCTCATCCTACTCGACCTATCAGCGGCCTCCGACACCGTCTCCCACTGCACACTAGTCGCCAGACTACACGACGCAGGCATACAAGGAACAGCCCTGGACTGGATCCGATCATTCCTCACTGGAAGAAGCCAAGGGATCAGACTCCCACCCTTCCTCTCCGACCCCACGAAAATCACCTGCGGAGTCCCACAGGGTTCATCACTGAGCCCCACCCTCTTCAACATCTACATGGCCCCCCTCGCAGCCATCGTCCGACAACACAGCCTCAACATCGTATCCTACGCCGACGACACCCAGCTCATCCTCTCCCTCACCAAAGACCCCACCACTGCCAAACTCAACTTCCAGAAAGGAATGCAAGATGTCGCAGTCTGGATGACCAACAGCTGCCTGAAGCTTAATGCCGAGAAGACAGAAGTCCTCGTCCTCGGTACCACCCCTTCTGCATGGGACAGCACTTGGTGGCCGACCGCCCTTGGAAGCCCACCTACCCCCTCAGACCACGCCAAGAACCTTGGCGTCGTACTCGACTCATCACTCACCATGAACCGACAGGTCAACGCCGTCACCTCCAGCTGCTTCAACACCCTCCGCAAGACCTTCAAGTGGATCCCCCCTGAGTCAAGGAAGACAGTCACCCACGCACTCATCACCAGCAGACTGGACTATGGAAACGCACTCTACGCCGGCATCAACAAGTCCCTACTCCACAAACTCCAAACAATACAGAACACTGCCGCCAGACTCGTCCTCGGCATCCCCCGACACGAACACATCAGCCAACACCTACGAAGTCTCCACTGGCTCCCCGTGGAGAAAAGAGTCACTTACAAAATCCTCACTCACGCCTACAAATGCCTACACAACAACGGACCCAAATACCTCAACGACAGAATCAACTTCCACGTACCCAAAAGAAACCTCAGTTCTTCCAACCTCGCACTGGCCGAAACCCCGCGCATCCACAGAGCCAGAGCAGGCGGAAGATCCTTCTCTCACATTGCAGCCAAGACCTGGAACGAGTTACTGGCAGACATCAGACGCGCCCCCTCCCTGAACACCTTCAGGAAGACCCTCAAGACCTGGCTCTTTAACCCCTTGACCGCGATCGGAATTCCGCTCGTATGCTGGACATTCCGATCGCGGGTGGGGTCGTGACGAGCTCAGCTCGTCATGCGCACAGCGCTACCGCGCAGCATGACAAGCTGAGCTCGTCATGAGCACGGAAAGGGTTAAACAGATCTGCGGACCCCCCCCTCAGCGCCTTGAGACCCTCACGGGTGAGTAGCGCCTCTCTGATTGATTGATTGTTTCCCCCTTATCAGTACATACTTTGAACAGTAAATAATTCTATTTAAGTGCCATGGCCCGGCCTTTCCAGAATCTTAAAATGTAAACAAATGGCATGTATTTTTCTCTGGAAAAACACCTTATGAGGAGAGATTTGAACGTAATGCTTAGAAATGTGAAAAGATGATGTGCTACCATTAGTATCAAAGTTCATATGACATAATTTCCTGACTTCTAGCAGTAACCTTATGTTATGTTAGCAAATTTCTAAAAGCGCACGAATACCCGTGGGTGTCTTGGCTGGTAGGTTTAGCAGTTTGGGTAATTAATTAATTAATTAATAGCTTGAGCATTTGAAAGATTTCGTTCTGAAAACAACAGAGCTCTGAAGTTACCCGTGTCTGTGCGTAAGTAGTTCATCCAGTACAGCTTATTCGCGACTTCTGAGTTTTGTAGTCTTGTTTAACCGCTTTATTAATAAAAAAAAAAGATTACATGTTCCAGAATTCCATTTACATTCCTTGGGTGGATGAGCTCCTCACGCATGGCCCTGGAAAACCTGAGATGCCTCAGGCTTGCTTAGAGAGCTGAAACTTTGTAGAATGACATTTATGGCTGCACGAGGAGAAGGACGATAAAAACTTGACGATCATACTCGTTCTTAAAGCTGATTCTTAATTTGCAGAAAGCGATCAGCAAATTTACGCGTTGCCCGGGCAAGGGTGCGTATCATGCCTACTGCACAGGGACAAAACTGTAGTCTAATACTGAGCATGTGCATATAGCTGTGTTTCATCATTGCACATGCGCAGACTCTATATCTTCACAGTAAGCATGCTTTAAAAAGTAGTGTCTCTTATTTTTTTGCATCCCTTGTGTTTCTGAGTCAAATCTCAGACGAAGTTGCACATTGAGCACCCCTTTCACAAGTACCATTGTCGTGGAAGTGCAACTGTGTTTCTTATCCCAGTATTGCAGTGGACTGTTCACGCAAACGGAAGTTTTGGTGCCTCGGTTTTGCTGTGTTTCCACTGCTCTCTTCTCCAAACACTAAACTGACATTTGCCGAATACCAATGAAGACTAGAGAAGAAATGTCGCAGAAGTATGCAGCCGAGGCGAGTGTTAGTCGTGTTTTAATGTCACCCCCTTTGAATAATGGGTGTTGGGTTGACTGTTATTTGTAGTTTATTCTTTTACGAGGTGGCTTTAAAAATCAACAGTAAAAAACAGAAGATTTGAATGCGAAATAACAAAAAAAATCTAAACTGCAGAGTATACTGTTGTTGGACAGATGTAATAATTCCAGCATATTTTATAGCCGACTCAAACTCCAGCAAGATAGAGTCAGCGACAAAGACTTTGAAATAATAATCCATGAATGACCCCTTCACTGCTGGTATATAGGATAAGTTAGACATGTGTTAAGAGTCACATAAGATGTGTAACGTTTTTCCAACCCTGCTTTTGAACTATTAATTTCAAGAAAAGGTAGTGGGACCTAGGTGATTCTAAAGCTGAATTAAAACAACATCCTACTTTGTATGAATATTTAGTCTACGTACATTTGACTGAGGTTTCTATATTTGAAATTATATTTTTTTCTGTTTTAGGTACCACTTTCATTTTGGGATGTTGCTGCACGTTTCTCTGAAGAGGAGTGGACGCTTTTACACCACTGGCAGAAGGAACTTTACAACAATGTGATGAAGGAAATCAACCAAGCCTTGCGTTCTCTGGGTGAGGTTACATTCAGTGCATTTGTTTCATGGCGTAGAATGTATACATTTCGAAACTGTTCCTCGTTCATGATCTTTTGATTCATTTCTATTCATTGTTATACATATGACTTGAAAAAGGTATAAGATCAAGGTGTTCCTCGTCTCTGCTGTGATATACATTTGTGTGCTCGGTGTATTTAGAGTGTAATCTTCAGCCTTAAATTAGAACTGTCAGGGTAGAAATCGGATCTCTCATTTTGGGCACTGTACTTCTATGAATGGCAAGTTAGCTGTATATACAATAAATTGTAAAGGTCTGGTTGGTAGGAGACCAGTACAGCCCAGTAATGCAGTCGAAAGACTGCCACGCCTGCTATAAATGAATTTATTAGAATGTATAGTATGGTACAGCAATTGCAGAAAACACAAGTGATGTTTGTCTCAAAAGTAGATGAGAGCTAGAAGTGTTGAGCAGATAGCGGTGCAAAGAGTGGAACGTATGTAAGGCACCCGAAAAGATCCCTCACAGGCTTGTTGTCTGTTGAAGACCTTCAGATTGAGGAGTTACAAATTATACACATGCACCAGTTCCACGATGAGACCTCAACAATGAAGAGGCTAAGCCTCCATGCACCTCCTTGACATTCTCTCAACTTTGGCCCTAACAGGCCTCCTTATAAATTGTATCTATGGCAGAGCTACTATTGGGGATTTATTGGAAACATAAAAAAGGTCAAGAATTTCATTCACCTAAGTTTTAATTAAACAGTATTTACTTCAGATAGAGATGTCTTCCTTCCCCTATGGTACTAGACCCAATACTGCAATCAACCGCAGGCAACAAACGGAGTGGGGTTCCAAAGCGATACCAGTCAAGAACTACAAATCTTTTTAATGCCTCCAAGTTTCCATCACTTTATGCCCTCTAACACCATTCTTCTTCACACAATCTATCACCGACTCAAGCTCAAAGCAAAATGGAGATCACTTAATCAAGTGTGTGACATCCAGCTTTGGGTTATTCACCAAAATCATCTTCCTAGCGATTTCAATATTGACAGGGGTAACCGTAAGTTCAAACCCTTCCCTGTTCTTGAGAACTCAGTCCACCTCCACAATCTCCCCCTACACTCACAACTGCCTGCGTACTGTTAAGCCAAAATACTGGACCTCATTGTTGCTGCCACCATCAAATCCCATGTTAAAGTTCAGTGATCTGATTAATTTCCTTGTTCTTTTTGACATTCCCTTACCATTGGTTATGCAGAAGTAGATCCCAGCCACGGTACACTGCATACGACCTGTTGAAAACCATTCCTCCACCGTAATTCAGCGCAACTTAGCTTACAAAATATTGCAGCTAGACTTATCCGCTCACATGAATATCTTGATCAACAATAATTAATGAAGTGGCCTCCTAAAACGATGGATGGCAATAGTAGCTGCTCATTTGTTCAAACAGAGCATCTTTGTATTTCAATACCAGCATTTTCACATGACCTTAACACTGTTGCATTTGCTGGGCATTCAAGTCAACTTTGTGAAATGCATAATTTGAACAGCTCATGTCTTCTTGTCAGACATGGCTGCAACAGTAGTTACAAACCAAGAGGACAGAGTGTCATCAATACGCCAGCCATTTATCTTCAGCAAGCCAAATATCATCCATGGCTGGATCTTGTGTATCATGCATTTTGATTGTCCGAATGCCAGAATCCGTAGGAAGCTCCTACAACTATGCCCGGAAGATCAATTGATGCGGTGGGAGGGCTGCTGCCATCATAACCATCTTCTTCATTGGCAGCGAAGCAAAAGGTCCAGTGGTGCCAAAGTTACACTCTGTTGATAGGACTTCCATGTCATTGGGACTTTCCATCACAGAAGACTGTCACAGTTGATTCATTAATGGGATAGGGTTCCATTGTGTATATATAGTGACTATGCATGGTCTGTGGTTGGTGAAGGAGAGGAGGCTGCTTCACATCATTTTCCTGAAGCTCATAGAAGTCTATTTGACTCCCAAGACTTACCTGTCATCTGTGATTACAGTTACAGTGCAGGTCCAGACACAGCACACTGTATTACCTAAAGAGGGGGGCAGGGCACGGACCCAGGATAAGTGCCCAGAAGGCACAAGCAACTTGGCAATGGCTTCTTTCAAGGACATTTTAAATAAAATCAGCCCAGCTTCCAGGAGCACAGACCTCACAACCAGATGGTCTGCACAGATTCTACAAATAAAACCACACATGGTTTATTGGTGTCATTGTGCTACATAACATCATCTTAGAGCAGAGGTTCCAATAAACAGCCCTCTTCACCACAACTCAGAATGCAATATGTAATAGCATCCAGGTTCCAAGAACAAGAGTCATTAGGCAATGCCTTTTTGAGACATATGACAGAAGATGTCTGTATGCTTGTAGGAAAATGCCACTTTTTGTGAGGTCAGCCCCATTTATTTTTGTGGGCTGATGCTACTGTTATTCTGAGCACAGGATCCTTGCTAAACAGATCCTAGTGCATGTGCTCTGACACCTAAAACATATCAAAATTGGTTATACTCCTAATTGGCATATTTAACTTACCTATAAATTCTTAGTATATGGTACAACGTCTACCCAGGGCCTGTAAGTTAAATGTCACTAGTGGACTGCAGCACCTATTGTGCCATCCACTACAGTGACCGGGTAAACATAGCTTCAGGCTGCCATTCTAGCCTGATCCAGGCAGTTTAAAAACTGCACTTCGACCTGTCAAAATAACTGCTTTTGAGAGGTCTAAACCTTCCTTTCAAATATTGATGTCACCCCTAAGTAGGCCTTATAGCCCATAAGGCATAGTACACAGCATTTAAAAGTAGGACATGTAGAAATTTAATGTTACATGTATCCTTTCAGTGAAAAAGCCCCTACAGTTATTTTCACTGTAGCAAGGCTAGCTCCTCCATAGGAAAACAGTGGGATGTAATACTATATTTAATAATGCTTTCTACAGGTAGGAAACACAGAGAAATTCTACACTTTGACTCTTTGTAATGTTTATTAAAAGCCTACTTCACTGGTAAAGTCGGATTTTTAATCAATATTAAGGAAAAGCTACTTTGTGGAAAGTTACCTTTTCCCTGCCTAAAGCCACTAGTGGCTAAATTGTATTAGCCTCCTGCTGCAGCCCTTTGAGTGATTAGCCCTGCATGAGGTGTGAAAACTGTTCCCAAAGATCATTCTTCAGTGTTGTTTTTTTCCAAGTATATTATATGATTACGGAAAATAGTGTGGACATTGGGATACTAAAATGCATACCTAAAAAAAAGTGCAGTTTTCAGGCTCCTTGGATGTCACTCCCATTCCACTATCCTCCCATTTCCCGGGCTGCAAAAAAAATCCCAAAAACCTACTCTCCACCTCATTTATACTGACTTGAGCTGCAGGACACGTGGAAAATTTGAGAAAAAATGCGTTGCAACATCATATTTTTGTCTCATATTCTTATCTTATCCACACTGCCAGTAGAAAAGTGGTGAACTGAACAATTAAAATGTGGAGATTGACATAAATGTGTAAAAAACATATGTACAGTTCAGAACAGAAGTGTGGCAATCACAGTTTGCACAACGCTGTTTCAAAAAATTCTAAACTTCAGGATATTGAAAACCTCTGGAAACCAAACTTGAGCTGTGCTGCTTTTTACCCTCTAAACCGGAAGAGGATTCCAGACCGTTAGTTGCAGTCGCAGTCTGAACCGGAGCCAGAGCCAGAGCCAGAGCCGCCATCACTCGCTATCACCCGCCAGGCCAAGGAAAGCTTGGAAAGGCTCAGGACGGAGCGGGGACCTGCGTCTGAGCTCAACCGCCGTCACTTTTCCTTGTCTTTGCCCCCGGACATGTGTAGCGCCTGAGCCAGCGCTCGATCCCCACCTCACCATCACTTCGCCATCTCGCCTCGCCCCGCCCGGCTTACCTGCTTGCCTGCCTGCTCGCCGCTTGAGCCTGAGCTACTAGAGCCGAGTTCTGGGCGGGGGGGGGGGAGGTGGCCATCAGCCCGGCCACCCTCGATTCCGGCATTGCTCCCGCTCCCCCATCAGCCCCTCCTTAGCAGCGTGAAGCTGCCACCGACACCGCCGCATCGGACTAGCGGCACCTGGTGATTCTTGGCAGGTGCTCCGGCCCGAGAGGCTGCGAGAGGTTGCGAGGCTCCAAACAGCAACTGAGAGCAGACGCACCACGCAGCACCACTTGGGAGGAGCTCTGTCTTTGGCGGTCCCCTGGTTCCAGTGGCTGTGAGGTGTGAGAGCAGAGCAGAGAGAAGAGAGCCAGGGAAGGGGCCGGGCGAATAGCACTCCTGGCAGGCGACCAGGAGCGACCAGCAGCAGTCGAACAACCAAGGTACTAATTAACTCACCATAACTTTTGTAACTAGAAACCGCCAATAAAGATAACCAAATAACCTCCTTACCAACCGCATATTTATAACTAAAACCACATCAGCTGCAAAAATAATAGAAACCAATAGAATTAGCAAAGTAATAATAATAGAATATAATAGAATATCAAGACTATATTTAGCAACAATAACAGCAGCAGCAAAAATACTAACACCAACAACAATAAATTGCCACTGAAATCGTCGGACACAAGTCATTATGAGGTCTGGCAAAGAGAGGCGGTCAGTAATAAATGTCATCAACAATAGGAAAAAGAAAAAGAAAATCTTAAGGGAAACAATCGAATCAACAGTCAGCTGCCCGCCCACACCAACAACTCCGCAGGCCACAGCATCGGCAAACACAGAATTACCCGCTCACACGGATCGCGGACTCCCAGCGACGACGCTGGTGGACATAGACGGGGGCGAATCAGTAGATAGATACGCACAAACAAATAAAGGAAAACAATATTTTCAACCTAAAATATACTCCAAATTTTCAATTGTAAGAGATGCTGGTGCAGTGCTAAACCTTAGCATAAATAAACAACTAGACCTCCCCTCCCCACTTCATCCACTACTTTCGGAAGGACCAATAGGCAAAGGTTCAACAGGATTATCAGGTGACAGTTCAACAGCCAAATCGGCGGAACCGGGAAGACGCAGCACGGCTCAACCCTGCTGGACATTCAATGGGGAGATCAAAGAGGCAGTAGACCCGAAGGTAGGGCACGAAGTCAAGCAAAACCCAACACGCACAGACACTGACACCGATAAAAACACTGGGAAAGAGAACGAAGAAAAATCACAAAGCATAAAAAATCAACATCTGTCTTCAACAAAGGAGGCTTCAAGACCACCGTTGGAGCCAGAAATCAAAATACGGATGCACCAGAATATAATGGTTCAAGAAGTCGCAGTATTCCCAGAATCTGCAGATTCAGAAACGCTTAAAACAACCACAGTTTCCACCATTACAAACGAACAATCGATTAAGTTAGCGGGTGTAAACCCCATACAATTGAGCCTGGCCCTCACAGACCCCGTCCCCGAAATTCTTGAAAACACTAACGACACTAACGGGGAAACTAAAGTCATGAATACAGGAAAGCTACAGTCTAGAGAGTCAGGAAACAATATCCACACTGGTTTCAGAACAAAAGACAAGCCCCCCACTCGTCTTCAGTTCGGACCACAGCCAGATCCTATCCACCCAACATTCGGGGACAGAGAAGCAACGACAGGGAGCTTACAAGAAGATCCCGGGAACCATCATGACCCCCAGAACCACGCGGTCAGCAACACGTCTTTCCTTACGACAGAAGAATGGGAAAACTTGGTCACTACATATTCAACCAAGACCAAAGGAGACGCACCCCGCAAGGCTCAGGAACGGTGACGAAGGAGTACGCGGAGGATACACCAATAGGAGAAAACAAAATATGGGCCTCCCTCTTAAACACCATGCAGCTTTCGACCAAGGCGCTAGAATACCATTCGGACAAGATGGACATTCAACTCACCCTTCTTAACTGTCTAGCCCTGCACGTCACAAGCATAGACAGTAAGTTGTCGGAAATGAACAACTTTATAAAAAGAGCACAATCCGAAACGGCAATAATCCCGCTAAGTTGCAGCTGCCACTTAATAGCAGAAAAACTGGTATCCTTACCTACTGTGATGGGTGATCTTCTCACGGACTTAAAAATCACATATTTAAATACCGGCAAGTTCAACACCAGCATAACCAAACAAGAACAAGACTGCCACAGGGTAACGTCATCGCCTGTCCAGGAACACAAAGATCATTCTAAGCAAGGTAAATGGGGAAATACTCCGGCCCCCGCCGTCAAGCCTGCCACGAACGATTTGGGCCCAGTCACAGGAGCGGCCTTAGAGCCAAAACAAAACAATATGAGCACAGGTGCCCTAGAACCTTCAGTCTTCCCTCGACACGAACCACTGGAGCAGATCTCCAGTGGCGGCATCATGCAGTCAGGCCCCCCAGAAGACGGCGAAACGCAGCCCAACAACCGGCAAACATCAAAACAGCGCCGTAAACAAAGGAGAAAAGGAAGGAACAAGAACTCTTCAATAAAACATTTCTTTCAGGCAGTACAAGCAAATCCGAGCAGGCAGCAGCAAGAACGAGGAGCAAGTGACACATCAACAATCGAACGGCCGGATACAAACAGCATCGTCACTCCCACAGAATCTGGGAAGGAACAAACAGGAGAGGCGAACATAAGCAAGTCTCACTGCCTTGGACTCACCGATCCAAGTGAGCAGGCAGAAAGCCAACCGACGTCCTCAGCAGAAAGGGCAGCCGCCCCAGTGCCAACAGGAGCAGCGACGGTTTGCAATGACCAAACAAAAACAAGGAACATCAAATTAAAAACAGAAACATCGATAGGAACAAGGTCAGCAGAACAGCAAAGCATCAGCGGAAGGCGCATGGAAAAAGAGCAACCGCCGGATGCCGATAAAAGGGCAAAACAGCAAAACTTGACACCCTCTATAGCACACACCGAACAAAGGCACATCAAGCCAGAAGCGGAAACAGCAAACAGAACGAGGCCAGTGAATCAGCAAAGTGTTAGTGAAAAACAAACGGTACAAGAGCAAAGCCCAGACACCCCAGAAAGGACAGAACTTCAAAACGTGGAAGCCACAAGTATATGGGGATATGAGAAAAATGAAAGGAGGGAATTTACCTCAAACAAGTTTCGAAGGGAGAAGTCCAAGGCAATTTTGTTTATCCCCGAGTACAAATCCAAAGGACGCGGAGACATTCTAAATCGAGGGAACATTCTTCTGATATTATCCGCTATTAGCAGTCTGGCAGGGATTGGTTCACAAGATCTGGAATCAGTAGAATTTGAAACCATCAGACATCTTTCAGATCAAGAAGTAACCAAGACAGTCTGGGTAACCGGAGAAATAGTTGACAAAATTCTCAAGGAAAAGGGCCAGCTAGAAACTTGGGGGATCCGACTGCATCTCAACCAAGGAGTAGGGTATCCAGACCCACTACTCCATCCCCATCAAGAGCTCAACAGCAGCGGAGCAAGGAGAAGAAGTGGTTCTGGGTACACCAGCTCCGTGCTCAAAGGAGCACGCAGCTCCTCCGCAGATATCTTGGTGAGAAATCGTTCCACTAATTGGGACATTTGGGGGCAAAGCGATCCCGCCAGTGAACAGGACTGGTCCTGGATAGCAAAAACTATAAACATAAAAAGGGAGTCTCCCTGACAGGGATTAGAACACGACACAAACATCTTTAACCTAAAATTCTGCTCCTGGAATATTAATGGCCTCGGATCCAAAACAGCAGACAGCACTCTGCTGACATATTTTCAACAATTTGACCTAATTCTGCTCCAAGAAACGTGGCTGTCAGATCCATTCCACCTACAAGGCTTCAAATCATATCACCTTCCAGCAAACAGAAATTCAAATTTCGGCCATTTAAAGGGAGGGCTTACGACCTACGCCTCGATTAAAACGATAACAACGGTCAAGGAATTACCAAGCATAACCTCGATAACAAATGAGATAAAAACGATTGTGCTGGATATAGCCGGTCCCAAAAATAAACAGCAGGTAATACTAGCTAACATCTATCTTCACCCCCGGAATAAAAGAAACGGTGCAAAACATCTGATAACAGAATTAACCAAATTAATTACTGACCAGGCAACTTCGAACCTTATCGTATCTGGCGATTTCAACATGTTTCTTTCAGGGAGCGGCGATCTAGATAGGCCAACAGAAGATCCGCAAATAGCATGGGGGATCCCCCCTCAAGACAAGTGTAAGTGGGGCAAGCAAACAAAAACCTCCAAAGACCTGCTGAAGGATCTAGAAAGCTTGTCCTTGGTGGCACTAAATGGCCGATTCACGGGGGATCGTCCCCAAGCTGCAACTTTCCACAATGCATTCGCTGACACTGCAATAGACTATACCTTTTCGTCCTAACCACTTTACCATCTGATAAAACACTTTAGGATTGGAATACAAGACCACAGTCATCATCAACCCCAAGAGTTCACACTCGCAACGCAAGGGACAGCGCTCACTTACCCAATTGCAGACTTCTGTACAAACACCTCGTTTAGCCACAGCAGAATAAAATGTAACACACGAGAACCTGGAAAACTCCTGGCAGAGTCAAAAAAACGGTGGGAGGACAATAAACTATCACACGACAATGCCTTAGCAGCTTGGGAAAGCTTCATCGAAAGCTTTAGCCTATCTAACCGCAAAACGAATCTGACAAAAACAGAGCAAAAAATTAAACAGGATCTATGGAGCAGGACCTCAAGCAAGCAAAGAATCCACTTATTGGGCTCCAATCATGCAGAGTTAAGGGAAATAAGGAGTAAAATTAACAGAGCAATGCGCAACCTCCGTCAAAACTGTTCTGTCGATAAAACTCAGTCGGAATTAAGGATGCTCAAGGCCAGGAAAAATAAAATTATCTGGTTAGTAAAAAAAGAAACCACTGAAATAACATGGGCGAAACTGCTATATGATGCACAATCAAAGAACAGCTCCAGGTTTTGGCAGACAGTTAAGAGCATAGAGAACCCAACAGCACCAGGAATCAACTCCCATATAACAGAGGATGCCTGGGCAAACCACCTACAGAGGCATTTTAATACGGAAGCCGGCGAAAACGCACAAGTCAACGTGGCATGTCAGAGTGACTGGCAACCCCTAAACCACCACGGCGTCCAGCTTACCCCCTTCTTTTCTACCAAAAAGATTGTGGATAGAATTTCAAAAAGCCGAAACGAAGGAGCACCGGGACCCAACGGGCTCCCCCCAATACTATACAAGCAGGACTCAACATACTGGGCTGGAGCATTATTACCTGTCTTCAACAACATTTTGGAAGCCAGAAGAATCCCTGATTCTTGGAAAGGATCGATTATTTCACCCATCCACAAGAAAGGCAGCAAGAACGAACCAAACAACTATAGACTCATAGCGCTAATCGACATTGAGGCCAAATACTACGCCGGCCTACTGCTTGCCGACCTTCTTGAGTGGGCAGGGGAAAACGATCTAATCCCAATAAACCAAACAGGCTTTCAGAAAAATTTGGGGACAACTACAAACATCCTTGCTCTCTCACTTCTAATTGATGCAACAAAAGCAATTAGTAAACCACTATTTGTCTGTTTTATTGACTATAAAGCTGCTTTTCATAGCATCGACAGAGGGAAATTATGGGCCAAACTAGCCCGGTGGAAAATACCTCCAATTCTTCTGAACCAGCTAATCCTGCTCCACACAAGGACATGGGTCCAAATAAAGTTGGGGTCCGGCGATAGTCTGTCGAGGAGGATTCCGACCACCAAGGGGTTAAAACAGGGCTGTGTCCTTGCCCCAACCCTGTTCAACCTTTTCGTGTCAGACCTCTCAAGGGAATTGGATAACTGTCATCATCACGCCCCGAATTTGGGTGGCCTGTCACTTTCGAACTTATTATATGCCGACGACCTGATACTGATTAGCCGAATCCCAGTTGGCCTGCAACATTTGATAAACGTCACAAGTGACTTCGCTACAAAGAACGGATTAAGTATAAATCATGAGAAGTCCAAAGTAATGGTCATTAACCAAGGAAGCACCAAGAACGAGTTTAGAGGGTGGCAGGGAGGCAGCCAGCTTGAGTCGGTCAAAAGTTACAAATACTTGGGAATCATCTTCGACAGTATGGGAACATACCATAAACAAAAATTGGCTATCCAAGGACGAGGAACTGTTCTGGCAGTCATGCTAAAGAGCATCAAGCATAAAATAACCGGCCCCAACCTCATCCCTCTATTGGAAGTACTTTGGGCAAAGCTTCTACCCACAATCACTTATGGGAGTGAAGTAATGAGAGGGAACGACGAAACAACTTTGGACAAGGTGGTCTCCAAAGCAGTTAGAATAATATTCAATCTTCCCCAATACACTTCTCCAGCAGAAATAAGGCTGGAGCTTGGCCTGCAAAACCAGCAAATAGCAAGGAAGGGCGTTTACGCCAGAAGCTGGTACAAAATAAAGAGTGCAAAGTCTGGTACCTTAAATTCGTACTTGTGGAACGAGATGACCAGGAAAAAAGACTGTCCCGCTATGGTTTATCTCCAGTCATAAATAAGGCTGCTTGCCTTACAGGATTTGTGGAAATCAGGCCTCCCTTATAACAGCTTCAAAGCCCTGGTTAACAAATCGGTGAAGATTGTTTCCATAGATAAAGATAAAACAGACCTAAATAAGAGGGCCCACAGCTGGTTCGTGATTCAGAGCTACACGAGATGCACTCCCCAGCCATATTTAGGCACAAGCTTCTCAAGAAGCGCGAAGGAAAGCCTTTTGGCCATGAGACTGGGGATTCTACCGGCAAAACCGCATTTACCTCCGTGGAAGCGCACACATTCAACCACCAACTGCAGACTATGCGATACCGCCAAAGAAGATGTTTTACACCTACTGTGTGACTGTAAGAGTTTAGATCTTGAACGAAGGCAGCATTTAAAACCGCGCCTGAATGAATATCGAATACGATCATGCAGACAGGCGGTGAAGGCCTGCTTCGATGGGGACGACGTTCCGCTAGCCTGTAGTTTTGTACGCTTCATGAAAATAGTACAAACAAAATTAAATCTGGCAGCCCCCCAGCAAACCGACTAGCACCCTGGGCTGTCGCTAATCAACCTGGTATCTGTTCCCTGGAAAGGATCAACCCTAGACTCACCCCTAACCTGGCAAGGTTTTTTCATATAATAATACAGACACTTGAACTGAGGTGAATTTTAAGAGGGACAGTAGCCTAGCAGTCATTGTGTGCTAAATTTGATACATTCACATTATAATTTTTGGACTAAATTGCAAGTTTTATATTTTTGTATTTTAAGAAATTATTGTGATTTTACTGGATGAAGCACTATTTTATGTCATACAAGTTTTAATATGTAGCTGTTTTGCTAAGATTTTTATTAATCAAGCAATAAATATTACTTACTTACCCTCTAATTTCAGTGCGCTTTGTAGCTGAGCTATTGTTCTAGTAGGAGGTTTGGGTATAAAAGTGATTAACGGTTACGGCTTAGTGCCATTTCAATGACATACACAGCTTACACATAATATCCCATGCGAAGCTTGGGGACACAAATAAGCACTTCCTCCATAGTGGTATGTGTTGTATTTTAAAAACAACATATTTACTGTATGGCAATGCAGAGTTCAATAAAATGGAGTTAGCTGAATTATTTAAGGTTGTATTTTATATAAAATGTTGCCTGCAAATAAAATAAATGCCTGCCGGATAAAATGCTAGTGGAATAAGATGCTAACTTCGACCAGCGAATACGATGCTGGACGAATAAGAAGCTAACTGTAGCCTGTGAATAAGATGTCGGCCGAATAAGAAGCTAACTTCAGCCTCATCACTTCCTCCGCGCTGCGCTTAGAAATCAAAAGTTGGAGCAGACACATGCTTACTGTTTTTAGCACTGGTGGTGAAAAGTGGTCCGCCAATTGAACGCTGAAAGTACTGCTGCCTCGCCTCGACTGCAGAAAACTGCATCCTTGGGAAAAGATGCAGTTTTCTATAAATAATGCACATGTACATTACCCACTCATACAGAAATTAAAATACTGCATGAATGGATATGTGCAAAGAACAAGCACGTCATCAGACAAGGTATAAATGACTGTGCCAGTGCATTCAGGAGACAAACAAAATAAGAAGGGAAGCAGAATTACCCTAAGATATAACTAAGTCTCATGGAATGGTACCAGCCCTAGTAGCAAGAATTAGAGTCTAGCTCTTCTGATCATGTGTCTCAACAGTGCATCGCGCCATCAGCAAATATGTCATGACATTAACAGTGAATTATTACATAAGTGATCTATTGATGGTTTCCCAATCATTTCAAAATTGTCCATCACGTCTCATAGGTTGTGTCAACATTTCCATCGTCACAATTTACCACAGGCATTTGGACCATTTAGTTATGGAAGGGAGGGATTGCCTTCTTTCATTTGACAGCTGTGGTTTGTTTACTAGCCAATAATATAATAGTAATTAATGTCCGGTCATTGTTTGTTACATTTCCCATATTACTAGGTCCCATTCCTAAGAATACAATAGCTGGGTTGGCTTTGGAGAGATATCCCAAAGTCTTCTTAATATGGTGTAATATCTCTTTCCAGAACACATGTCATCACAGACATGATAACTGCACTTGTAAATCTCCCTTCACTCCCCCCCACACTGTCTCCAACACCGACCAGTTGCATTTGTCTCCATGTGTTTCAGTTTTTTAGAAGTGAGCTACCAGTTAAACATTTTAAGATAGTGGAATATTATTTGGGGTGGGTGAATAGCCACCTCAAGGAATAATCACATCCCCTTTCAGGGTAAATCGTCAAAGTGATTACATTATTCTGAGCTCAACGCTCTGCTAGGTATGGCACAGAGCAGACAGGCTTAACTTAGGAAAACGTGTAAAGTATTTATGCAGTACCAAAATAGTAATAAAATCAAAATGTCCAAGAATAAAAATCACAAGCCACATTAGTAAAATGGAGTAAAATGTAATAAACAAAATGACACCGAAATGACAAAAATACAAAAACGGAAACTGAAGACATGAGTTTTTAAAGATTTATGGGAAAACAGCATTGTAAAAGAACAAAGTGGCAATGATAGTCAGTGGTCATGGTAGACAGAGACCTAGGTGCAATTTGATGCCGGACATAATGCAGCATGGGTCGGATACACCAATCAGGTTAATACTGTTCAGAGATTTTACCTTCTGGCTTAGTCTTTCAAGTCCCAACCAACCACAAGAGTACACTTTTAAGGCCACAGGACCTCAGGGAAGGCATCCAGAGACCCACAGGGTGTCAGGCAGTGGTTAACAGCAGAGTCCAGTCCAGGCCCAGTTGCCACTGGTCAGCTGGGTGTTTCTGGGAAACGGTCTCTTGCAGCTTGTTGTCTCCCTGTAGCTATATAGGAGGCCATCCAACTGATCTTTGGAATCCACATCTTTGTCCTGGTACAAGAGAGACAAAGTTCAGTCCTTCAGGCTCATTTCAAGTCACAGACAGCAGGTCCAGAAAGTATTCTGAAGAGGGTGCATGGGGATGTCATATTTATCCCTGGCACTAGCTAGTGGGTAGGGTGACTCGTAATCCCTCCCTACCCAATGGGGTAAACGATCCTAGGCCTTGAGATACCTACTTTTGCAGTTGTTCCTTTTTGCCTTACTGCACACATGTCCAAATTGCCATGTGTCAAGGTATTTTCAAGAAGGCAAATGTATTCGGCCACACTAAACTTTGACAGTGAGCTGGGGGTGTGTGGGGAGTGCACTATGGTAATCCTAACACTAGAATCCAGTTTGAAATGGGCATTGTACCCACAACAAATCCAGAAACAGAAGTCTGGTAAGACAAAAGCAGGGTCCTTCAACAACCAGACAGTGGAGCCACAAGAATTGTCTCTGCATCCTGTTCTCTCCCTTTCAAGTGTGCCAAAGTGTGACACATGGCTCAAACGACCTGTCAACCAGGAATGGACAATGTTGTGTCAAAAAGGATGCCATCAGCCCCCCACTCTGCATATTCTTTTGAGCTCATAGGGGTCATCTCTGCACATATAGGTCAGGCTATCGCTTCCTCCTGAGAGGCATTTCACACCTCATTCACAAATATTTAAGGCCAAGCACAGGCTGAGAGCTGGCAGAGGCATATGCTAATTAGTCTTCAGAGAGTTCAGGCAGGTAAAGGGTAACTTTCTAAAGGTGAATTTTCCTTAATATTTATAAAAAATCCGACTTCACCATTGAACTTGATTTTCAATAACTAATAAAAAAAGTTGTTTCATTATTTTAATGGCTGGTCCCTTTCCCTAGCTAGCAGGATTAGTATAATAATTTTCACACTGGTTTTGTACTTAGGACAGCTAAGTCTGCCCCAGGGAAAATGGCTTTTGAGTCCTTGTCACTGTTGGAACATCAATCAATCAGCATTTGTAGAGCGCAGCACTGTCACCCCTGGGGATATCTGGGCGCTGGGGTGCGAGGTCTCCGTCGAAAAGCCAGGTCTTGGGGAAATGTCGGGAAGAGGGAAGAAATGAGCAGAAAAAGGCAAAACAGAGGGCAGAAAAACAAGCGAGCAGAAAAGACAAAACAGAGGGCAGAAAAACTAGCAGAAAAAGCAAAACAGAGCAGAACAGTGCAAAACAGCAGGCAGAAAATCAGCAGAAAAGGCCAAACAGAGGGCAGAAAAACTAGCAGAAAAGGCAAAACGGGCGGCAGAAAAACAAGCAAAAAAGGCAAAACTGAGGTCAAAAAAACTAGCAGAAAAGGCAAAACAGAGGGCAAAAAATGAGCAGAAAAAGGCAAAACAGGTCAGAAAAACAAGCAGAAAAGGCAAACCAGAGCAAGAAACGAGCAGAGGAGGCACAAACAGGGCAGCAGGTAGACAGGCAACAGAGGGTCGCGGACTGCGGGCAAGCTGGACAGGAGAACTGACGCAGGGGGAGCTGGCACAAAGACCATGCACAAGATCATTGTAATATTAATTTTCTCCATGCCCCACTACATGCACCCTACCTTGTGGCCTACAAGGTTTACATAAGAGTGACTTACTAATATTTAAAAGGAATGGTTTCCCTTGTCAAAAAGTGTTATTTTGATATGTCATACTGCAGAGTTTACACTGCAGTAGTTGTACTAAACAGGGTAGGCATGAAGCCATGTTTGCTTTGCCACTGAAGTGGACGGCACAGTAGGTGCTTCAGTCCACTAAATGGGTACGCTTTGCATACTATGTACTAGAGACCTATGGGCAAGTTAAATATATCAATTAGAAATAGCCAATTTAACCATGGTTAAAGGAGTAACACAGGCACTTTACTACTGGTTAGCATGGGAAAAGTGTGCAGAGTTCTAAAGCAAGTAAAAACATACGTTGCAGCAGAAGGTGAAAAATCCAAGGTGACCATGCAAAAAAGCTGGATTTCCTACAAACATTTTTTTATATATAACGTTTCATGATTCTGAACACTTCTTGCCGTCCTCACGAAATCACTCCACAGTGCCTGCCTCTGATCTGTTGATATATCCATTCACAGTAGTCTTTCCTATTTAATCACATTTAGGTGTGCATTTCCCCCTCCTCCACAACCCCACAAATATTAAAAACCATACCATTTGTTGAGTCAAACTTTAAAGAGCTGTTCAATTGCAGTCATTTTTCTTGTTCAGCCAATGTCACACTTGTAAAAATACTGCAACATTTCTCTTTTCAATGGCACACTCTCTTTAGCATGTGTCAAGGTTTAATTTTTCGTTAATTAAATCTTCTAATATATGACATTCCCTCACCCACCAGCTCATGACGTCATCATCTGAGAGGGCCGATCTGAATTCTGGTGTAAAGGGAAAAGGAATAGATGATCCTAGGGGTTTTTCACATAGTATCCCATTCTTCCATGAGTGGATACAGGGTGTGTGCTGGGTCTGCTGTTTCTAGGTAATCGCAAGAGATCACGAAGTAGACTCCCCATCAATAATAATTCGATATGCAGCCAGTGTTATTCGGTTTCACATGTGGACCATTCCAGTGCTTCTCTCAGCTAGGTGATCATTTTCAATATTGGACAGTCCCGGGCCCCTGCGTTCCCTAGCAGATTGCAACAATTTCCTAGACGAAATCCAGACTTCTTACTATGCCATATAAAAGAGCTGCATGCTGATTGCAGCACTAGCATTCCTTTTTAGGTCTCGCCTGAGGCAGCGCATGCGCTGCTCTGGCGAGACTTTTAGTAAGTGGGCTTCAAAAAGCCGACCACAGCTTTTTGTGTGGCCTAGAGCGTGCGGTTACGCGCACAGTTACGAGCACAGGCGCCATCTGGCTTTCCTGTCTCGTCATGGCTCATTAAGTGCATCGCTCGCGGGCACCCTTACAGCCCGCGATCACTTTCACGGCCGCGTCACTTTCACGGCCGCGCGGCCAATGCTTGTTTTTTTGGCAGCGCGGCTCACTTTTACTATAGCAGCCGCACGCCTTTATTTTCCTCTGAACTTGCTCCTTTTCATCTGCATTATTATTTTATTTTTGCAAGCGCGGCATGCTTTTCCTATAGCGGCAGCGCACATTTTTTCCCTGGAGAAGCAGCCTATGGCGGTTGCACGCCTTTTTTTTTTAAACAACAAGAACCTCTCCTTCCCTGTACAATGGCCATCGGAACCGGAAGAAGGCATCTCCCTGGCAATCAGCAGCTGCGATCAGTCACGATCGGAGTTTGTTGGATGACAGATTTGAATTCTGTGGGTAAGTAGAAATGCTTGTTACTCTTGTTGTCACTGCCCTCGACTGCACCTAAACTCAAGGCTGCAGCACGGGGGGAAGGAGAGGGTGAAGGCAGATCCGAAACGGCATCTGTTCCAACCAAACATAGCCCGTTACAAGCACTGCGTAACTGACTGGGCCCCTTTCCGACCGACTTGACATGCACAACTCTGATTCGATCTATCAGATTTCAGGCACGCAGCTTCCACCTGACTTGATTATCTCCAGAAGACATTACAGTAGTCTTTGCGTTGCGGTCTTTCAGATAAACCGGTCTGTAAATCTGTATGCGACTGACTCAGCCTCAGCCCTGTTTAACTTTCAGACGTCACAACCAAACCTGACATAAATGATTTAGGCACCATAGTGGGCACGTAGCCCGGCACCTTGAGTGACAACTTAAGTCAATCACTTCTTTTTCGAACCAGCAGTGCGTTGCCTTTTTGTGACATATAGTTAATACTCTAAGTGTGTGCTTAACATTCCAGGGTGTAAAGCGATGGCGCAGCACAGACTGTGGGGCACTTCGCAGCTGTGCATCCTTACAAGCTCCCACTCCTTCCAGCCAAAAGCTATGAGCATCTGTTAGCTATAGGAGTCTCAGAGGCCCATGGCCACATTCTGCTGGCGGCACCATCATTTTGTGTTACGTCACTGCCCCATATCCGGTAGATTGACCGGACCTCCTCGGCTCTTCTGAGCTGTACAGTACACCGATTCCTCCCTTCCCTGCAGCCTTTAGTTCCAAGGTACATGCCTGCTTCTCCTGATCTCCACATAGCCCAGGGTACCTCTGGCCAAGTTCTTACCAACTACACACCTTCCCGCCCCTTGCTGTAGGTTCGCAAGGTCCTCCAGTTTTGTATTATTAGTACTCCTTTCGGTGTAGTACACATGTATTCTTTAAAAAAAAAACATAAGACCCTTCTTCATAGCAGTAGGTGCTAAGTGGTCCTGTGTCACTCCCGAGATCTTCACCCAGACCTGGCTGTTTTAGTCAAAAACTTGAAGCGACTGACTCCCGTCCAGCGCTATTGACCTGCCGCGATTAAATCTGACCCAGCGCCATCGACCCTTCAGCACTTAATCTGACAGCTTTACGGGGCGGTTCAGTTTAACCAAGTTGCTGACTTTGCACGCTGGAAAGAACTAAAGTAGCTCCACTGATTGGTTTAAGTACTCACCTGCGAGCTCTGCTGAAATTCGTGTTACCGTTAAATCACTGCAGGACAGGCTTGGAATGTCATCCTTCTGGGGCAATGCGCCAGCTCAAGACAGTGCCTATCATTGTGACTACTCACTACGTGGATTAATTGCTGACTGACCCATCACAGAACATCACCACTGTTACCTCAACACAATAATGTGCACAGTGCCCAACAACTTCCATTTCACCACCAGTTCTCAAAGTGACCCCACTTGTCACAAAAATCAAGCATGCTTTTCTGACTGTTCCTGACTGAATGGTTTAACTGGAAAGCAGGGTTTAACAAGCAATTGCAATTTAGTAATAGAGGCACATTTACTGCCAACCTTGCTTCTCGTAACCAAGGATTATAACTACAAAGTGCGTGTTTAAGCACCGCTTGCAGGTTTTCAAAACACATAAATAAATGGCTTTGTAAGTTACAATGCCAACAGCTCAAACTCTGGGAAATGCAAGACCTATTGCATTGCAAATGCTTGTTTTAAAAGGCCACAAGTGGAGCCTGAAAGAGGTACAACAAGCAAGGTATTACATTCATTTTCATAGCTGACACTCTACCCAGCCAAGATATAAATAGTGCCCTCCAGTGGAGGTATCACATTGTGTCACTTAACAAAGGATGGTAATTAGCCTTGTGTAGTCCTTGTAATGTGTGGTGGGTATATAAACTCCCAAATATTTGATTTTATTTTTGTTCCTTTGGAATGGAGAGATTGAGGTAAATTTGTCTTTTGTCTGAATGTCTTTTTCAGTGCCCAGTAATTCAGATTTGTCAAAGTTCTCTTTACAACTTAATATATATTTTCCTACAAGATGTCCAGGGCTCCTGTGAGAGATTCAGATGGGTTTGTCAGGGTGAACAATACATTGTCTGCAAATAAATTAATCTTGTGCATCATCTTTCCAAACGGCATCCTCTAAACTCCACCACAAATTCTTAGTTTTAAGGGAAGAGGTGCCACTGTCAGCGCAAACAGAAGATATAGGGACATCCCTGCCTTATCCCCTTCTCCAATAGGAAGGGATTAAACCTTTTCCATTTATCAACATTCTAGTGAAGGATATTGAAAAGATTGCCCAAATATCTTTCTGCATATTCGGGCCCAATCCCAATTTGCTAAAAACGTAGCGCAGGAATGACCAGCTCATACTATTGAACGCTTCCTCTAAATTAAGGGATAATACGATCATGTGCAGTTGTCTTCTATTTGATTGTTTTCCACCAAGTGGAGAACCCAACGGATATTATCAAAAGTTTCTTTTTTGTTTCATGAGGCCAGATTGATCTGGAATAATCCAGACGGGCATATAGTTTTACATGCATTTTGCTAGAATCTTAGCCTAAATCTGGAGATCAGTGTTCAACAAGGATATGGGCCTGTATGAGGAGCACAATTCACTCAGTTTACCCATCCTTTTGATGAGAGTTTTGTCTGCTGCTCTCACTCAGAGGAGTATTTCACCTTCTACCAAGAAAGAGTTGTAGACCTTTGTAAGGTAAGAGGCGCGGAGGGCAAAACCTTTTGTAATTTGTGTTGGTTAGGGTGTCTGGCCCTGGCTATTTATTGTTTTGTAAATTACTTCTGTGGTTATTTATTGTATTGTAAATTTCTTCTGTGGTTATTTCACTCACCTCAGCTCGCCAGAAGTCTATAGGATGGCGGCCTCCATGTTCGCAGTCTTGGTCACGCCCCACAGCACAATTTCATATTAAAAATGGACAGGACCACTGCAGACATTAGCCTCTCGAGGCAGGGCAAAGAACATTATATAGGCCCATTTCTGACTTGCATCTTTGATGAGGAGCAGCAGATGATCACATATACCACTGAGTGCAGATTGAGGGCTTCTGTGCCCTTTAATTAATACACTAGGAAAAGTAAAGTTGGGTTTAAGTCTTAAAACAGAGATTTCATGATCCGATTGGAAGGATTTCATGTTCCAACTGACAGGAGTTAATTCTTTTTCTGCAAGACATATGTAGTACAAAAAAGGCAACCATGAACCCCTTCAAATATACTCTTTCTAAACTCTCATCTCACTCCACCTATTGCTATGTGAGGTTACTCAAGATATAGGCGGCATCATGGTTTGGTCACCTTGGATGTAGGTGCCATATCATTATTGGGCTGGATGAAGGATTCCATCTTGGAAATTAAGTCCACTGGAGGGAGAGTAGGAGTTAAAATTGTCAGTGATTTTTGTTATTTTGTTGCCTGTGGATTTCATTATCCTGTGGCGGAACATGAGAGCCAGGGTTAGATTGGTGTTGTGTGAAGGCCAAGGTTTGGAGATAATTGATGTATGAGGGGAACATTATAGGAGGCTGGTTTGAAAGGGTTTATTGAGTGAAGACTGGTGGGACTGGAGTGAGTGCCAATATGGATCTCATGTATTGGAATTCCAGAGACAAAGCACCACAAGCATGGCTTATGAAAGCACTACATTAGAAGAGTAGAATTGGACAAGTGACAGTTTGTTATAGCCATCGCCATCTGGTAGGGAAAAAAACATTGGGTTCGGCATCTGCAGCCACAACCCATCTTTAAATCTTCCTCGTGTTTCTGCAGTCAGTACAGAAGAGATCATTGCTAGGCCTGGCATAGAGACAGCTTTAGTTTTTTTGTAGCCTCATTTAATAAACATTTATTGATTAGAAAAAAAAGACAAACATTTGCATACATTTCTAGAGAGGCTTTAGGAGAGTCCTCTTCACCCTTTGGTCTGTTTATCTGTCATTCACATTTTGCTTCTGCCCACCCCAGCGTACATCACTGGGTTTTAGCCATTGACACTGTTGTTGCTATTTTTCCTGATTATAAGTGCACATCTGCCGCAAAAGAAGTGCACTGCGGCGCCCGAGCTGGTAGGCTAAAGCTTACTTTGCCAATCCTTTTTCCTTCCATTTCTTCATCTTTTTTATTTATGTTTTAGTCATGCTTGTGTGTTTAAACTATGTTTTCAGGATTTAGTCATTCCAAGCTAATAATACCTTTCCTTTGTGCCAATAAGAATCATATTTTCCATTGACGTGTTTCTATACCTGTGTCTAAGTAATCTCCATGCTAATAAGCACCTATAATGTTCTGTGAAAATGTATTCAGTGGTTAATTTATCTTCTTTGAAATGTTTCTCTCAAGCATATGGCCGATAGATTTAAGTGGCTGCATTCTTCTTTCTATTTGTATGGCACATGCTTGCAATAAAAACAAGCATTGGCATAGCCAATAGGTCTCGCCTTTGGGACCTTATAAGTGTTTAGCCATGCAACAGTTAATGTTGTTGCGCCAAGGATATTGTGCTGCATAACTAAATACTTATAAGGTCCCAAAAGCGAGACCTATTGGCTATGCCAATGCTTGCTGAAGGATAGGCGGAGCGCAGTCCATCAACCTGGGAAGGATGAAATGCTCAGTTAGCCCCCTCGACATGACAAACACAAGCTTCACGCCGCATGCTGAGTTATGTAGTATGTGTATTAACCCAGTGGTCTGTGTTATTGGATAACGGGGCAGGGGTTGGGCCCAATTAGCAGACATTTTAAGTTCAGGCTGACAGTTTTATGTGGTTTTAGTGAAAGTGAAGGAATTGTGCCTGACCTTCGTTCAGTTGCCTCACAGGCAGTCTTGCCTATGCAGTGCTAGGTGTCATGGCTGTCCCTACTGCAGTGCGTGTTGGCCCCAAACTTTGCCAACAGCAGGTAATTTTGCTTCTCATAAGCTGCTCACGCTATACTAGTTATATGCCTTCTAAATAATTTCAAAAAATTAAAAAAAACTAACACCACCGTACATATGGAGTAAATGTACACCAATATTAATGTGAATAATTAGTATTCCAGACAAAAACAAGCATGTAAAACAGTTAATCCTGTATTAATGTTGGCCAGTCAGTACTCATGCATGTCACATCACAAACCCGGTGCAAAGCAGAAGGTGATGGAGCACACTCCTGCAACATCAAACCAGACATTTCCTACAAATTTGGTACCACACCAAAAGCAGCTAAGATATTAAAAATGCAGGAAATGCCATATCTAAAAAATGTTTAAATATTTACAAAATAGCACAGACTTCAAAATAAGATACATACAGTAGTAAAAACAGCTGTATATTTTGAGTATTATTAAAACATCCAATAAAATGGTATAAAATATAAGTCTAGTTAACAAAACCGGCTGAGGAAACATCACTAGAACCCTGCACAAAACCTAGCGCAAATGAATGCGGACATGATGAATGCAACCCCCAGGGCAGAAAGATATTACAAAGATTGCCATTAAATTCATTTCAAAGTCCTGATATGTAAACATTTGGGAGAGGGGAAATAAAAACGCATCTTAAACACAAATTACAGAAAGCAATTATACTTTTATTCATTCAATTTACACACACTTGTGCAAGTCTTCAAATTTGACACAATAAATATCTCTACAAGCTTTGAAATGTTTTCAACGTTTATTTTACTCTATTTTTGCGTTGTTCGCTTTAATGATTTTAAAGGACGTTTTACTGAAGGTGTGCATCTTTTATTCACCTGAAGTTTGATTCTTGGTAATTAACCCAATAAAGTATATGGAACACAGGCAAAATAAGCATGGACGTCAATTCACCAAAGAGGTTGCGGTGTAACATGAAGCATGCTTGGGGGCAAGGGGGTGAATTCTTTTCTCACCCTTAGAGAATCAGCAGTCACCCGTTTCCTTCTGGGGGTAACGAGTAACGATGAAACTACAAAAACTATTACTTTATATTCATGCCTTCATGGTCACTGGGGCTATGTTTACCAACACGCAAGCCACGGGTACAGTCTGTCACAACAGACTTTTAGCAGACGTCTGTGAAAATAACTCAGATAAGTCTCCAGCATTACAACTAAATCCCTTGTTCGACCGTTATCATTGAAGTCAAAGGTAGATCACGAAAACCAGGAAGACGATGATAAACTGAGCGGCCATCTTGGAATAGCTCGCATCCTTTCAAATCAAGCAAATGTTCACCGAAGAACCACGCAACAAACTGATACAGGATTCTTTAATCTAAATAGAATACATTGCACCGTTTAGAGTTTCTTATAAGCAGGGCTCGAAAAATCCAAAAAATTGTACTAGTCCTGCAGGTCTAGTACCTTGAAAAATGTCCTCGACCTAACTGCAACCTACTTGACCTCCGTCTCTGAAAGCGGAGCAAATGTGACAAGATAGCAAGATTTAAAGGCATCTTTATTGCTCATTAACTTTGTGAGCAATAAAAATGCCTTTAAATCTTGTTATCTTGTCACATTTGCTCCGTTTTCAGCGACAGAGGACAAAAGTTAGCTTGTCTTCCTACTCGCCAGAAAGGGCGAGTAGGACCTAAAAACAGCTCGCCCTCGTTAAATTTAGCTCGCATATGCGTGCGGTCGAGTGGATTTTTCGAGCCCTGTATAAGTGATATTTTTACTTTTAGTTATGTTCAAAGAGAAAAAAGTATTGTTAAAAAAGTCTACCGCTGCTTTTATATTTTTGTTTTCTAATAAAAGATATGTTAATCCAGACAAATGCTTTGCTACTAATCTTGTTGGCTGCCGAGTCAAAGAGAAACTGGTGGTAGCCTTCTTGAGCTTAAAATGCATGTGTTCTCCGGACAATGTACAGCAGCTCTTTTAATGTCAGGAGGAACATATCTTCATTGCATCGTCGGGAGTAATAAAAGACACCGGATCGCCATGTTAGGGTACCGGCGCGCGCAGTTGCCAGGGGAGCGGGTGAAAAAACTGCAGGACAGAGAGGGAGGTGAGGTAGGGTGGGGGAGGGTAAGCTGTTTTCAAGCACTCGTGCTTGCGGGAGCGAGGAGCGGCGCACGCGGCCATGCTAATTGAAAACATATGGTCGGCGCCCCGCTGCTCGCTCCCGCAAGGTGGATGCCACCACAAGCACGAGTGTGCTTGAAAAGGAGCAGACTGATGGCTAAAGGCCCTCCTAGGGCAGCGCATGCGCGCTGCCTAGGCGAGACCTAAAAAAACAGCACCATCTTACCAATACCAGAGCAATGCTTAGTTTGTTTCCATAATAGCGCTATAAGTCTGCGATTTGTCATTTACAATAACTTATTAATCATGTTTCCCTTATAGGTCCTCTGATTGCTATCTCTGTTTTTTCATTAAGACCCAAAGAAAAGGATGATCTGTGTCTCAAGGACTTTCAGGTCTTGGAGCAAGAGAACACCATGAACATTTTGCCAAGTGAGTTGGAAAGGCTGAGATATTCTATTTTTGAGGCAAGAGAAACAGTTGAGGTTATTTCCTCGAGGTTCACATTCTCTTACATGTATGAATTGTGATACCTGTTAATTTCCATAAAAAGGTGGCAACTTTGGAAAACTTTGAATGCACTTATTTTTGACACTGCCATGCACATGATGTTTGCGATACTCTTATTTTTGCTCCTAATTCATAGGTTCAAATTGTTTCTGTCTCGCAGCTTCAAAGAGTCTCAAGGCCTATGCATGCATTCCATGACGCGCTCTCACCACCACTGCTTTACAGTTCAAATCCTTGTTCTCCATTTGCCACAGGGTCACTCATCTTCCTACATTGCAATCTCTGTCGATCAATCCCACAAATGCATCCAGCTTTCACCTTTTTACTCTGTCCAATTCACCGGTACACCTATGATTTCTGAGTCATGTGACTCCTCTGCATCCAGAAGATAAATACTGGCTCTCTGCTGGGTGTGATACAAACAGTGATGCTGTAGATGGGCATGGTGAATTGAGTAGCAATTGTTGTCCTTATTTGTTAAAAGACACCTTTATGTTGACGCAATCATGTTTATTAACGCTTATCCACAGACCCACCACACCACTCTTATCTTACCAGCATGGATGCTGGATTTTGGTTGATTTCCATTACCATCAACTTTCACCAGCTCCAATGTTCAAGCTAAGACTATTTCAGATCACACCCGAGGATATTAGGAAGGTATATGGGGTTTACAGCCTGAATTACTTTAATTGTTCAATAGTATTTCCTGTTAATTACCTAGGAGTCCATTATTAACTACTCAGGTGGGGGAGGTGCTGTCTAAGGTAATTTGATGGACCCAGCAGGTGCGTGGGGGCTGGTCAAAGTTCAGATCCCAGTGCTAATATTATTGTGTATGAGGTTAGTAATGGATATAACTGGGTGTTAGTACTTGAAATTCACATCCCAGTGCATATAACTCTGATATATAGTTTTCTGACGATTAATCAGGTGGTAGTTACTGCAGTCCCCTTACATTTCCCTTCAGGTATCTATCTCAGTTTCTCTTGAAACAGTGATCTACAATTGTTAGTCTACCTTCTTTCATGATAGGTCGTGCTTTTCACCTTCCTCCAATCTACTTTTCAATTCTTTATTTATTTGACAGTTTATAAACTTGGTACTACAAGTATGCAACCTAGTTTGCCATTACTTTTAGCAGTGTTTTAAATGCTTCTCTACTCAGGTCTGTATTTGCTTGTCTACAGTGGGTACACAGATGGATCACATCATGCAGACATCATAAACATGTGATCAATGTTTAATAGGTCCTTGCATGGAGGGGGTAAAATAATGGGTTGTGTTTTTATTCAACAGGTGATGCGAACACTGAGACAGATGTTTTATTGATGGAAGAACAAACTCTTGAGGATACTTGCAATAAAGACAGAGAAATTGCTGATGGTCCAAGCACAGGTCAGAACAACTTATGGGAACTGCACTAGGAATGGCCTAAAACATGAAATTTACCTAAAAGAGTGGAATCTGTATCTTAATAACTTAACTCACATAACATTTGTAAAAGCAACAATTGTGCAGTGTCTACAATTGTAGATTTTAAGCCTTAAAAATGCGATAAAATGCTTGCAAGTTAAGCAGGAATTACCAGCCCCTCAAACCCCTGTAGTAGGGGGTGGAAAATGTTTTGTACAAATGGGCCAAACTAGTGTATTTTACTGAACTGATCACCACATATATTGTTCTGAAAAGGATCTAATGAAGTAACAACATGTCCCAGGGACTGCTTTTGCACTCAGATGTAATCTTTCAAATCATGTTTGTGCCTAGAAAACATTGTGAGTTTGTTACAGAAAAGTGAGAAAAATAGAGAATTTTGACTTTCTGTCACAGTCCAAAGTATGGAGCAAGGGGTGGGTCTAAATTTTAATTGCCACTCCCATTAAGCAGCAGGGACGTTTTTCTTATAGAGGAAATATGGTTTATTTGTACAGCCCACTTTCTAGTTTGACTGATTTATAGTGAGCAGCCAGCGAGAAGGTTCAGGACAGTGGTTAGAAATTCTGCTAGAGCCCATTTGAAAATTGCAGTTCTTTGCACATCCACTCCATTATCTGATGAATAAATATCCAACCTTAGTGAGCTGACAGGGTCAATGAACGACTCTTTTCCCCATGCTTGTTTTTTTAGGAGTGAGGTCTTTGTCCTAATCTCCTGAATTTTTCCTAGATCTAAATGAATTACCTAAGAAAAGGGTTCAGAGAACAGGAACACTTACATTGCTGTTATGTAGATTCTTTTAAGATCCGAGAAGTATCTCCTCTTTTTTGCCACATCTTACCTGACCTTGAAATCTTGGAATCGGTGCTCAATGCAGATAACACACCGTTAGTCTGTGAAATTGATTTGTACTTCATCAGCTGTTAAGAATATTTTGTACCATCCACATACAAATGATATTGAAGTTAACAGGTGCAAGGAAAGAGCCATAAAGACATTAAAGAAAAGGGAATAAGGGGGCATTCCTGTTGAAGCCCATTTGTCAACCTTGATACCTATGCATGAAAGTTCTTCATCATTACTGATTGACATCCTTTGGTAAAGAATAGCTATAATCATAGCAGAGCATCACCTGATGCTCTTCCTACCGCTAGAAGGTTGGTCATCACAATGGCATGATGCAGACCAGGGCCCTCAACAAGTAGCTCAGGAGCTACTGGTAGCTCACTAGCTCCCTACAAGTGGCTTGCAGCCAGTAGATCTTTAAGAAGGTTTGGGCACATTAAAGGAGGCAGCTCCACTCGTATCCAAATCCATGGAGTGACAGCCAGGGGACCAAACGGCAAAGCACCACCCTTGCGCCGTCAGTCTGTTTGTGAGGTCTGCAATATGACCAGCTTTCACTGCTCCGAATCTACCGAAGTGGAATGTAGATTGTTTATTGTGCAGAACTGACTCTAGTAGAGACAGAGACAAAAACAGAACGATCTGGGCCAGCAAAGAAGTGTGACAGCAGTAGTCAGAGCAGAGTCACTTCATTTGAAGAACTGCAGTAGCTAATGTAGATATGTGAACAGAACAGGAGCCAGGGATAGCAGGGGTTTGGCCGAGAGTGGAGACAGGTAATAGCCTCACTGGTTCAGGGGATGGGTGATGAATGTGCAATTGACATACATATGTGTATTTCTAAGTATACATGCGCCAGTGTTCATGTACGCATGTGTGCACATTTGTGTGTGTCTGCATGTGCCTGGTGTTGTGTCCCTCTCAGATAGCTCCTCCCTGGAAGGTATCCTTGGTGACTGGGACCACCACACCCTCTTACCCCTCGATCTTTGAGCCAAAAGTGTCCTTTTTTTCCAAAAAGCAGCCCTTTGCATTGATGAGCAAGGAAGAATCTATACAAATGTGACCACATCAAGGCTGTCAGCTCGACGATTCCTCGGGAACGGTTCGATGCCAAAAGGGGTCCACCTCTCGACAGCCCCAACCCTGAATGCTATAACAGCACAGGCGAATGGGATGGTCAAGCGGGGGACGGAAAGGAAGGGGTCAGCAGGGAGGGAGATCTGAAAAGCAAAAAGAACTCAGATCAGCAATAGTTAGGATATACGATTTCCCTTATCTATTCCAATGAGCTACCCCTACCTGTAAAATAAGCAATAACATTCCTTTCATGTAGGCCATTCATGAAATCAACAGTTCAATATTATTGTTCTGTAATGACGGTGATTGCGCTAGGGAAAGGATAGAGGTACAAGGGAGTCATAAAGCCATGAGCCCAAACAGACACTCAGCCACCGCTAGCTTTACCATGGGCCAAAGAGCCATACACACCAGTACACACACTTTGTCCCACGTCACAGGGGAAGAGCAGAAGGCTGCCTCTTGAACCCCCTGTTAAGGTAAATCAAACACAAAACGATCAAAATACTTCTTTTGACTTCCGGTTCAATAGTTCGGCATAATTTAACAGTCCTGTGCATAAGCGAAAATTCACCTCCTTAACTGTAATACCTAGATACCTAAATCCTTGGTAGTATCTGTGCAGGGAGGTGGCATAATACTTTCCCCAGTAACGGAGATGTGTGGGCTTTAGTTGAGGCAAGGATCCCACTAGTAACGGAGGCAAAGTTCCTAAGTGAAGAGCTCACTAGGGCCCCCTTCCAAGGCGAATAACAATAAGAGTCTGTTGCGGTAACAAATCCGGGTCTTCCCGGTCTAGGTGGTGCAAGTGCACCCTTACCCTACTTCAGCTGGAATGAGGCTCTGCAGTGCGGCCGGCGCTGCACAAACAAGGATTAACCAGCAGCTTGTTCTTCCATTGTGGCTGCCTTTAACCGGTCTTCCTCTTCCGGAAAGGACACCACGTGATCGGGGCTACAGCGGAGACGTACGCTAGGCCTCCTGGGAATTGTAGTTTTCAGGTGCCCTGCACCCAACGCCGATCGCGTTGCAGCGCCATTCTCCCGCCGATCCGGCTACCACCGCTGAGGCCCCTCCCTGGGTCCACCATCCGGACAGCCAGGACCAGGTGTCGCCGCCACGGGCGAACAGCGATGCGACCCCCTCGCCCTCAGGTACGTCTCTGTTTTGAGTCTGCCCGGGATCTGCCCGAGCCGTCCCGAGATCTGTAACAGCACATCCCTCCTCCGAGGGCCTTCTTCCAGGACCTGGTTTTCTAGGATTGGCCTTATGAAACGCAGATGTAAGACGAGGTGCGTGCACATTAGACGCGGGTTCCCACGAATCCTCCTCAGGTCCATAATTCTTCCACGAAATGAGATACCATAAGGTATTCCGCCTCATTCTGGAATCTAGTATCCTTTTTACCTCATATTCAGGTTCGTTGTCTACCCAGATGGGTTTCTGTTTCCTCTTTGCAGGAGTAGACGAAGGTTTCAACAAGGAAACATGGAACACCGGATGGATCCTCATGTTTGCTGGTAAGGCCAGCTTTACTGCCACCGGTTTGATACGTCGCACTATTCGGTAAGGTCCAATGTACCGCGGGTTGAAGACACTATACCTCCTGAAACGTATGTTTTTTGTAGACAACCACACATAATCCCCTTTTTTGTATTCGGGACCAGGGCGACGATGTTTATCGGCATACCTCTTATATTGTCTTTTGACCTCTAGTAGGTTCTTCCGCGCCACTCTAAGGGTATTTTGTATCTGTCTGGAGCGATCCTTCAGGTCGGGGATTTTGTCCGTGTGGATTGGTTGAACCAATGGGAGGAATCTAGGATGGAAACCAAAGGTACAGAAAAACTGAGCCATCTTGATTGAGTTATGTTGAGCGCTATTGTACGCCACCTCTGCCAGCCATAAAAGATCTACCCACTTGTCCGTTGATTGATCCACATAGCATCGTAGATATTGTTTTAGAGTTTGATTCAGACGTTCTGTCTGTCCATCGGTTTGCGGGTGGAAGGCAGTGGATGTGTTGGAGGTTATGCGTAGGGTAGCGCACCATGTTTTCCAGAACTGACTAGTGAATTGAGGTCCTCTGTCTGACACGATCCCAGAAGGTAATCCATGTAAGCGGACCACGTGAGTGAGTAGCAACGTGGCCAGCTGGGCTGAAGTAGGAAGGGCTGGACACGCGATGAAGTGACCCTACTTGGTGAGGCTATCCACTACTACCAGTATCGTGGTATACCCTTGGTCTAGTGGCAAACAGACAATAAAATCCAGAGATATATGTTCCCAAGGAGTCTCTGGGGTTGGTAACGGTTGAAGTAAGCCCTGGGGCTTTCTGTGATCCGATTTGGCTTGACTACACGTCACACACTGTTGGACCTGAGTGTATATATCTTGTCTGACCGTGGGCCACCAGAACTGCCGTAGCACCTTTTCCAAGGTTTTGTCTCTTCCTGTATGTCCGGCACAAGGGTTCACATGACACCACTGAAAAACCGACTTCTGTAAGGCGACACAGGGCACTAACAACTGCTTTTCTCGCATTAGGAGCCCGTTCTTCAGGTGCCAATCTGGATTCTTGTCCATCCATTTTTTCCAGGTGGTTTTCTTCATGCATTGTTGTACTTGTTCCAGAAAGTGGTCGGTTTGTAGAAGACAGATTACTTTACTGGAGGGAATGATGGCTTTTACTTCCTGTTTGGCTGATTCGGGAGTGTTGTCTCGACGGGAAAGGGCGTCTGCTTTCCTATTGTCCACTTCAGGACGGTAGGTGACGATGAAATCATATTCGGCGAAGAACAACATCTATCTCAGTTGCCGAGGAGTGAGTAACCGTGCTGACTTAATGAATTGCAGGTTTCTGTGGTCGGTGTATACTGTAATGGTATGCCTTGCACCCATCAGGTAATGCCTCCACTCCCCGAAGGCCTCTTTGATCGCCAAAAGTTCTTTCTCGGCGATTGCGTAGTGTGACTCTGCTATGTTCAGTTTCCGCGACATATAGGCCACCGGATGTAGCTGTCCATTACTTTTGTTTCTTTGCGACAGTATTGCTCCTATGGCCACCTCGGATGCGTCAGCTTCTACCACATAGGGTACGTTGTTGTCAGGGTGTGCTAAGACGGGGGCGGAGGTGAAAGCCGTCTTAAATACCATGAATGCGTGTTGTGCTTCGTAGGACCATTGATAAGATACATTCTTCCGTAGGAGTTTTGTGAGAGGCGCCACTACGTGTGAAAACTGATTAATAAAGCGCCTATAAAAGTTCGCAAAACCTAAGAAGCATTGTAACTCCTTCACGTTCTGTGGTGGTGACCAGTCCATGACGGCTTGAATCTTACGTCGTGCCATTTCCTGGCCTTCAGTCGAAAGCATGACCCCCAAAAATTCCACCTTCCTCACGTGGAACTCACCCTTGCTTAGTTTGCAGTATAGATGGTTTTTGCGAAGCGTCAGCAGGATGGCACGTACATGTGCGGTGTGATCTTCTTCTCTACTGGAATACACCAGGATGTCATCGATGTATACAATGGCAGTGAGGTCCAGGAATTCACGAAGCACATCGTTCAGAAAGAATTGAAACGCTGCCGGGGCGTTGCATAATCCGAATGGCATGACCCGATACTCAAAGAGCCCGTATCGAGTACGGAAGGCCGTTTTCCATTCATCGCCTTTCCGCATCCGTACGAGATGGTATGCCCCCTTGAGGTCTAACCGGGTGTAAATAACTGCTTGGCGTACCTGGTCTAAGAGAACCGGAATGAGTGGCAGCGGATACCTGTTCTTTATTGTAACATTGTTCAAGGCTCTGAAGTCCACACAAGCCCGTAACTCGCGGTTTGCTTTAGGAATAAAAAACAAAGGCGATGCTGCTGGGGACTTAGAGGGCCTTATGAACCCATTCTTTTGATACTTGTCTAGGTACTGTCGTAGGTGTTCGTTCTCAGGTTCCGTGAGGGCATATATTCGTCCACAAGGAATCACTGCTCCGGGGATTAAATCGATCTGACAATCGTAGATGCGATGAGGAGGCAGTATATTTGCTTGTTCTTCATTGAAAACATCCTGTAGCTCATGATATTGCGTTGGTAAGTCCACCTCCCATCCTTAAGCGTTGTATCCCCCCCTTAATCATGTAAAGCGCTCTGATACCCTCACGGGTCTGGTTCGCGCTCTATAAAACTATAAAATAAATAAATAAATACCTTCTTCTCTTCGGCTGTAGCGATCACATGTCTTTTTGAAAGCTCTCTTGCTGGACTGACTCGTATGGGTTTACAGTGTTCCACGCAGTATGGGGATGTGAACTCTAGTATCTCTTTCTCCCAATCAATAACAGGATTGTGTTTGCGGAGCCAGGGAAGACCCAAAATGATACTGTATTGTGGGGCTCGAATGATGTTGAATGACAACACTTCCCTATGACTACCCCCACATGCGACCTCGAGATCATTGGTGCTGTAACAGATGGGTCCCAAAACCAGTTGTCGGCGGTCTACTGCCACCACTGTTTCTGGTTCTTGTTTGGTAAGAAGGTCTACTTGTAATTTGCGAGCTAGCTCCTCATCCATAAAGAGAACCGTAGCCCCTGAATCTACCATGGCCCTAAGGGTGTGTTGTTGATGATTAATGTCGATTTCTAAGGTTACGTAAAAATGTACCGAAAGATCTCCATAAACAGAAGGGACCACTTTTATGCCCAAGAACCTCCCTTCCGGTTTTCTTGGGCTCTGAGGTTTTCCGCCTTCTTTACCTCCGTAATGGCACTGGCTTGTGTTTCTCTGGTTCTTCCTCTTGGTTTCACCAAACAATCCTTAACGTACTGACCCTTCCTACCGCAGTAGAGACATAGACCATTTTTGCGTCGTTGTTCCCTTTCTTCTGCTGTGAGAGAAGCTCGTACCGTGCCTATCTCCATGGGTTCGGAGGGGCTACTGCCGCTTCCTGTGATGGTTCTGTTTCTCTCGAATCTGAGTGCGGGTCTATCCCCTCGCTTCTTTTCGTACCGACGTTCAGACAATCGGTGATCCAGTCTCAGGGTTAGGTTGATGAGCTCCATACACGAGGTGGGTTGTGGTTCAATAGGAGCTAACACATCTTTTAAATCATCCTTAAGTCCTTGATAAAACAATGCAGCTTGTTTAGCTTCCGGCCAGTCGGTTTCCGCTACCAAACGTTGGAATGTATTAATATAAACCAACAGCTCTTTACTCCCTTGCTTTAGCTCCAGCAACTCACGATCAGCTGTGAAGGCTGCAGCTCTGCGGTCAAACACTCGTTCGAATTCTGCTCGGAATGCATCCCAATCATACAATAACGGGTCGTCACGCCTCACCAAGGGGACAGCCCATTGAAGGGCGTCGCCAATTAAGTATGAGATGGTAAATGCTACTCTAGACTGGTTGGTGGGGAAGGCCTTAGGCTTGCAAGTAAAATGGAGTAAGATCTGCGTAAGAAACACCTGGACCTTGTGGTTCTCTCCTGAAAACCTCTCTGGTGCTGCCAACGGTATGGGGACAGGCATCTCTACGCTAAATGGGGTAGTGTGCGTTGGGAACCCACCCCCGGGGAACCTTCCGGCCCCTATGTCAAAAGGGTTACGCTGCATGCCCTCAATCCTTTGTTTCAAAGCCGCCGTTTCGGCCCGAGAGTTGGCTAACTCCTGTTGTACCGTTGCCAGGGCGCCTATGACGTCCTCTAACGTGGCCATGTTTTGTATCGACCCGCCCAGGAGGAATTAAATACGTGGGCTGGTTATTCTGTCAGCTCGACGATTCCTCGGGAACGGTTCGATGCCAAAAGGGGCCACCTCTCGACAGCCCCAACCCTGAATGCTTTAACAGCACAGGCGAATGGGATGGTCAAGCGGGGGAAGGAAAGGAAGGGGTCAGCAGGGAGGGAGATCTGAAAAGCAAAAAGAACTCAAAGATCAGCAATAGTTAGGATATACGATTTCTCTTATCTATTCCAATGAGCTACCCCTACCTGTAAAATAAACAATAACATTCCTTTCATGTAGGCCATTCATGAAATCAACAGTTCAATATTATTGTTCTGTAATGACGGTGATTGCGCTAGGGAAAGGATAGAGGTACAAGGGAGTCATAAAGCCATGAGCCCAAACAGACACTCAGCCACCGCTAGCTTTACCATGCGCCAAAGAGCCATACACACCAGTACACACACTTTGTCCCACGTCACAGGGGAGGAGCAGAAGGCCGCCTCTTGAACCCCCTGTTAAGGTAAATCAAACACAAAACGATCAAAATACTTCTTTTGACTTCCGGTTCAATAGTTCGGCATAATTTAACAGTCCTGTGCATAAGCGAACATTTACCTCCTTAACTGTAATACCTAGATACCTAAATCCTTGGTAGTATCTGTGCAGGGAGGTGGCATAATACTTTCCCCAGTAACGGAGATGTGTGGGCTTTAGTTGAGGCAAGGATCCCACTAGTAACGGAGGCAAAGTTCCTAAGTGAAGAGCTCACTAGGGCCCCCTTCCAAGGCGAATAACAATAAGAGTCTGTTGCGGTAACAAATCCGGGTCTTCCCGGTCTAGGTGGTGCAAGTGCAACCTTACCCTACTTCAACTGGAATGAGGATCTGCAGCGCGGTCGGCGCTGCGCAAACAAGGAATAACCAGCAGCTTGTTCTTCCATTGTGGCTGCCTTTAACCGGTCTTCCTCTTCCGGAAAGGACACCACGTGATCGGGGCTACAGCGGAGACGTACGCTAGGCCTCCTGGGAATTGTAGTTTTCGGTGCCCTGCACCCAACGCCGATCGCGTTGCAGCGCCATTCTCCCGCCGATCCGGCTACCACCGCTGAGGCCCCTCCCTGGGTCCACCATCCGGACAGCCAGGACCAGGTGTCGCCGCCTCGGGCGAACAGCGATGCGACCCCCCTCGCCCTCAGGTACGTCTCTGTTTTGAGTCTGCCCGGGATCTGCCCGAGCCGTCCCGAGATCTGTAACAGCGGCTGCCCTTAAATGTCACAAATGGCTTCTATCAGAATCCAGGATGACATTCCAAGTCCTGTGCATTGTCCAGAAGGCATGCTGGGACACAGGCCCGGAATACCTACAGACATTGACTCACACTAAAATGCAAGCTGAAGGCTCAGATCTTCGTCGACCCACCTGATCCATTAGTAAGCTTTTAAGAGTTCGAAACACGAAGGTAGATCCTTGGGAGTGGCGCCGGGCTCCAAACCCTGCCTCCAAACACAGCCACTTAACAGAAAACTCATAAAGACTGAACTATTGAAAATTGTTTTCTAATGAAACCTGTTACAGGTCAAAGGTTGTAACCAAAGAATATCGGTCACAAGCTCCACCCATTCCATAGGACTGCAACTTGTCTTTTAATTTTGGCTATGCAGATACACTGTAAATAGCCAGCCAATCAATCGATCTGAAGTAAGTGTAAGGTAACATACAGCACAATATATATTTCACAGTAAATTAAAAAGTAAATTAAATTACTGTTTATAACCCAACATCAATTTATTGTAATTTTGTATCAGATGTGATCACTATTGTAACAATGATTTCTGTTGGTAAACATGATTTTCTTTCATTAGAAGTAGCTCTCATTATAGAAAATGTTGGGGACCCCTGACGTTCACTCAAAAAGTGCATATAGTTTTAGCAGTAAACATCTGCAGAAGTTGCAGAAATCAGTGAGGTCGTATGTTCCATGTGTGGGCTGCAAGGCAGATTGAATGGGGTGTTCCAATTGTTTTCTTTTAAATTGGGTCTTGCAATGTTCCACTGCCACTGTTTAATTTGTATTTATTCTTTTTAAAAGCAAATAACATTAGCAAATATCCTTGTATCTCAGATGTAACAATCTGTACCTACACAAGGCTTATCATTCTTTTCAACCGAATATATCCAGTTTTAGAAAAAATATTAAATAAGCATTGGCAAAGCCAGTAAGTCTTGCCTTGTAGACCTATTTGCTATGCCAGTGCGTTTTGCGGATTGTGTGCAGCATCAGCAAATAAATAAAATAAGGTTTGATAACACAAATGCTGAAGCTTGTCGCATCAGTCATCCTGTAAGCATGCTCAAGTGTTATGATATGCACGCATGTGTCACCACGTGTGCATACAGAATGACACTGGAGCCACTTTCTTTTTTGTTAAATGACCGATCTAAAATGACAGATGTCACTTAGATAAGTACATTTTAAAAAATATGTTGTGTGCAAAAGCTCTTTTCTTGCAGCAGAACAAATGGCAGCTGCTGTGCCCTCCCAAAAAAAATGCAACTTGAATATTTGCCTTTTTTGACCATTCCTTTAACCCTCCTGCAGCATCTATGGATATTGAGATCGGTGTCGTAGCAAGAGAGCCATTGACCCAAATACAAGCAAGAAAAATGTATATTGTTTGTCAGCAACAAGAGGACTATATCACACTGCCCCTCATGTATTTTCAGCATCCACGAATGTTTAAAACAGTGGCGGCTGGTGAAATTTGAAAGTGGTAGCCATAAACGAACAGGTTCAACAAAATTTGCTTTGGTTAACGGATTTATCATATGGTTTTATATAGCTTGCTCCACGCACGGAATTGTGTCATGAGCTTTGTGTAATATAAATTATATGACCCCACTGATAGTCATTTTATGATCCATGAAAGGATGAAACGCGGAGAAGCGCCAGTAAAGTGTCTGAACTATTACTTGCAGGTTATGATGTAAATCACTGCAGCATGTGCTCAGCTATCTTACTGAATAGAAGTACCACCGTTGAATGTTTATGTTGGGATGCGCAATGGGAAGCTAGAGTACTCACTGCCTTGTTTTCTCAATTATGTTGCCTTTACTTATTTTACTCTTTTTTATATTTTGACGTTGTTGCTGCATACATTTATGTTGCCTCCCTTTGTGTGGATACTGAAAGAAAACAGACTAACATTAGGAATGATGCAAGGTAGTCTATCCACCAGTGCATCTAGCATGTCCCACTAGCAAAAGGTGTGTGAAGGCCTCATGTACAAGGCATTTTTGTGATTGCAAACCCTGCGATTCACTAAATTGAATGCCTGTGTGGAGTAAGGGAGTTTTGAACAGGGAATTTTAACGATAATACGGATCAGTTACGTCACTGTAGGAATGGTTCTGCTGCAGCCCTGCCAAGTGTCACACATCAGGCGTTAGACTAACGCATTTTAGTGCGGTGATCCGCATCACCGCACTAAAATGCAAAGTCACGCATTATAGCACTGCCGCTTCTTCCTCGTGATCGCCGTGCTATAGTACATTATGTTAAAGTAGCAGTCATTTGAGCAAGCAGTGGGAGCGCAGACCAAGCGCTGGCCAGGTTGGCGCTTCTGTGGCAGAGCCGGCTCAAATTAAGCACTGGACAGACATGGGCTGAACTGTACCAGTCATTATGCGCTGCCGAGTGTTAGCAGGCTGTTGGATTCACTACTGCGGCGGCTGCGTTTACGTGACATGGCGTCAGGACCGCAACAGTGTGTCTATCTCTTGAGGGGGAGACAGGGAGTTGAGTTACTCCTGAGGCGGGCGGGGCAGAGGTGCGAGCGGGCGGCAGTTACGAATTGTTTCTGTAGTTTAAGTGGCAGCCACTGCTCGCACGGCTGCCTGTGCCGAATCGGTCACGGTGCCTCATCATGCCGCCCTGCGACCGGACCTGTTCGGAGAAGAGAGGTCACAGACTGTCATCAAGGAGAGGCGGCTGCGTGGCTCACTGAGGTATTAATAAATAGTTTTAAAACTAACAGCCTGACAAACACCGAGCCTGTAGCTCTGCTCATTGCTCTCCAGGCTCAGGGTGGTGCCGCTGTGGGTTAGGCTCCATTCAGATGTCCCTTGATTGATTTATTTACTGATTTAAAGCACTGACTAGATTTTGAATATTATTTTGAGTTCTTCTGACTAAGGGCCTCCAGTCCATGCGCAACCTCGCAGTGCTGCTCTGCAGGAGTTCGCGCTCACACTGGCACCAGGCAGGAGTGTTTTTAAGTCCTGCTGTGCCCCCTGCTGTCTCATCAGCCCTGGCCCCTAGGCAGAGATTCCGTCTAGGAGGGCCTTTGAAGTAAATAAAATAAATCATTCTTCATGTGTGTTGCGGGAATGGTGGGGTCCTTGTGTCCGTCCAGACAAGCTCTGTGCTGTATGTACTATTTTCAAAAGGCACAAACCAGAGCCTGTAACTTGTCAATTACCTGAAGTGGCAGCTGCGACTGAGGATTCTGCAGACTGTCAACTGTTTAATGCAGCACTGAGCCTCCAAAGTCAAGAGAGGCCCAGCACCAGCTGCTATCAGCGCAACACCAGCACTAGTTCAGGCGATTGGCAATCTAGCATAACCCTGTAGACCAGAAAGTTGGTAAGTGGCCTGTCCAGAAGAGACAAGCAATCAGTGCTGATAGAGTGATGTATGCGGTTGGAGGGGTGAGTATACCTATGAAATGTTATAGGCAGTACTTTAAATGGAAACATAGAAAAAGTGCTGCTATTTATTATCTATAGTACCTATTCGCTCCTCCGAAGTGCTGCTGTTCTCCCATTAAATGTATTACAGCAGTGCTGAGAAGTGCAGATGCTCTTTCTTTTAAATTAAAGTAGTGCTGGCCCTCACTCAGTACCAGACACCATCTGCTCAGTTAAAGCAATAGTTTACATGAAGAAGTTTGGATTTAATGATCACTCTGGTAAGGTTTTGTATCATGGAATGGCAATTTTACACAGGAGAGAGCGGTGTCAATTATCTGCGGTGCAAGCAGGTGTAAAGTGTAGGATGAGAGGAGATTCGGCAAGTGTATGAGAGCGTTTTGAAGAAGAAGTGTTTTGAAGGAGTATGTGCATGGGAGAAAGCCGAAGAAGGGTGTGGTATTGCTTTTTGCACCTGTTGAGAACTGCCCAACCATTTCTGGTACTTTGCAGCAGTTTTAAGATAATCTTAAAGTTTCTCATTGCTCAAATGGGTGTCATTTCTGGTATTTATTTTTCCCTTGTCTTCATTGCTTGATTTTGCTCGCGAGAAAGTGTCACTCATAGTCGTTGAATGTCACTCATAATTACATTGAAATTCTGAAAATGTCACACATAAGTAATCTGAAACCTTGGCAGCTATGCTGCTGGTTTGTCGGATTGACAGTTCTCTGGATAGTTCTTTGCATGTACAAGACTTTGTGTACGTTTGTTTTGAACAGAGTATTTTAGAATGAGCTAGAGAATTCACTTACTGTAATGATCTGAGATTTGAGATCGCAGGAGGCTGGGGGCGCTGTGAAGGAGAGAGCACAGGGATTAGGGATTGCAGGACTAAAGCACTGGGGTCGAAGGATACCACAGGAGGCTGATGGTCCAGAGAGGGAGAGCATCGGGAGGAGAGGGCGCTCACGAGCAATGCAAAGGTGTCAAAAGATAGCACAGAAGACTTCTGGTACAGTCCAGAGTTGGGGAGAGAGCATGGGGAGGAAAGAGAGCACACAAGCAATGTGCTAGAACCAAGGGAACACAGGCAGCACAAGGGATTGACTGGCTTTGAACCAGGTGGAGATAAGGGAGAGCACAAAAACAGTAGGGGCCGGCAGGAGTGCAGATAGAGGCTGGGGCTTGAGATGAGCCAGGGCAGAGAGAGATGGGCAGCCATGTCAGACAAACAAACAGCTATGTGGATATACTGAATAAGCAGCTCCCTATGTCATTATCATATGAAATCTCTTTATTGATGTAATAACTACACTTTTACAATTGCCTTATTAACCTTCTTGAGTTATCAAATTTGCTTGAAAAGGCACCATTTGCCCACTCTTTTTTCAAAATGTTCTCGGCGGTAGCCCCCCCCCCCCCCCCCCAACCCGCAAATGGCGGTCAGGCTCGCGCACTACGCTCCTCACCGGAGCACTCATCACAAACCTTTACGCCGCACCACTTTCAAATGTCACCAGCCGCCACTGATATATATATCACTTATTTTCAAATTAATAATTGCTGTAGAAAAGACAGATAATGTGCCATAACATATTATTAATATTATTCCCCCTGACAGATGGTTTGTGCAGCTTGTTTTAGAGTAAGTGTATTACTATAATAATGAAATCTCCAGATGTTATTTCTAAATGTGTTTGATCTTTAATTGTATGTTTTATCACAGGGCAGTCACATAGTGCAACCGTTGTTTCTTTCACCATTAAACAAGAAGCAGAGGTGTTTCCTATAAATCGCTTGGACTCTGAGAGAAGAGAACGTATTGCCAGTACTACAGGTGAGTAAAGGAGTTTTGCCAGATTACAGTTGCAGAATAATTCTACAATATACCTGAACAACCCTCCATCTCTGGGTCATGACTGGATGGAGGAAGTTAGGCTCAATCACCTCCGATAGACTATTTCTGAAAGGCGAGGCTCATGGGCAACAGAATGACAGCTTGAAAGTTGGCGGCAGTGTGCCACCATCAGTCGTTCATCATGCTTTTCTTGTTCAAACAGAGAGGATTTGGAGCACTCTTCAGCTGGCCTAGCTCCCTTGTATTAAAAAAGTATACCATGTGACACGGGGAGGGAGGTGCCAGTGACCTCCCTGTTCTGCCTGGCATATCATTTCATGGTGTGATTTCCATAGCATAAACTCCATGAGAAGCCCTTCGACCTGCATTCCCCTACTATTGCCATGCTAGTGTGCAGTCTGTGGTTTTCACATTCTGACTTTGTGCAGTGTTGCTGATACAAGTTTTGACGTTATTGTACTGCTTACTTCAGACATTCCTGCGTCACCCTCTTTCTGTGTCAGTGAGTTGTGTTTCGATCATTTATGAAGGGACATATGCAAGTCTTGGCCCAGTGGTCCAGGTTTTAACGCCCTTGTTTCTCACGAGTGGGCTTTGGAACTTTATCGCACTAGCCAGGCTATAAGCCAAGGACAGCCAGGCAGTGAGATGTATGAAGGTTTGATGACTTACTCCATGTTGTAAAGCCACTTGATTATGCTTTGGCGCCTTCATAGTAAGCCATATGTTCACAGTACGCTAAAGAGTGCTGAAATCAATTTCAATCTTTGCCACAACGTACAGAGGCAACCACCTTGTGGGTTTCATTTAGTGAACAAAACAGTGACCTACTAATGCTCAGCATTTCTACCTTTGTAGCTTGCAGACAAAAGGCTTGTGTCTTGGCTTCCTGGATGTATAAGTTCGTATGCCACCCCCACCCTCAAATCCTCATCCTTGAGCCCTGTGTGGGTAATCTTTGTCTCGCTTTTCGTGTAAAAGTCGTGCTTCTTGCTGGTGTACTGTACTCATACAACAAACACAAGGACCCACCCAGACCGGAACCTGGGTCAACATATAGAAGAGATACACAGTGGTCCCTGGGTCAAACTTATGCAAACCTAGTTTCATACATACATATATACAATATACATCCGAATAACATGAGGTATCACAGTAAGACCCGACTTCAAGATGAGTATATCAGTATTCTTTGCTTATCTATTGGACACAGACTTTTGCCTGTGCCGTGAGGTACGTATTGTTTGAACTGAGCTCTCTTTACATAACAGACATCACTGTGATTGAATCCATGGTCTTATTAGTGCGGCTGTTTGAGATCTGTCTTGATTTAATGTGTTCAGTCAGTCGGCACTGCCCTAAAGCGCCCCGTGGATTAGTTCCCTCTTGGGTCGAAACGTTAACATAACCACGGGGTTATCCCACCCACAGTACTGCGAATACTGATATACTCATATTAAAGTTGGAATTTACTGTGGGTACCTCGTGGTATTTATAGGCATATATGTAAATACGTTTGTTTGCACTTAGCACCTTCTGCACCTTGCGCCGCCTGCACTGATTGCTCAACTTTTATGTCATGAAGCTGTGAAATAAAATATCACGTTGGCATTGAACTCTGGGCCTCCTTTTTCGTTTATTGACACACTCCCACACCCACAGTGGATCAGGTACCAGTGGGGTGGTAGATCTTTGGCATATGTTTGGCCCATGGTACCATTGTGAGTCTGCTCCTGATGGTTTACGTCACCCTGAGTCAGTAGCAGTCATGTTAGCCTTCGTGTTTTTATCCCCCATTGACTGAGCTGATATTAGGAAGCCAGACAGATATATGGGTGCAACTGATTGATAGGCACAGAGGAATAAGTCATATGGCATAATGGCTGACTGGTCCTCTGGTGCCACCTAGTCCTTTGGGCTCATATTAGTGTCCTTCGAGTAGATTGCCCAGGTTTCAATGCATTGCAGTTTTATTAATATTTATACACTAGAGGTTATGCACTGTTCAGCAGTGAATATGAAGGGCAGACCCTTGCTGAGCCCTCAATATGTCCCTGAGAAAGCCGACAAGGGTGGGATATATTGGCAAGACAAAGAGGGTATTTTGGGCTGGTTGGGGAGGTGTGGTTATAGTTTCTTCTGTAGCAGAAACAGCAAAACAATATTTATTCTTTTATTATTAGTGGTACTATTATTAGTATTATTATGACCATTATTATTAATAGTATTATATTTTTTAAGTCCTCATCAGTTACACCAAGTCTTAACATGGTAGGTGCATAACCAGTGCCCACTAAACTAGTACAATCAATCATAAAACCTGGTTTATACCATGGCTGTCTTCGCTCTCTCGAGACCTCTATGTTATTCGAGAAGCTATCCCCACTTTGTATGACAACAGTAGTTTATTATTAGGACTACTTCAATTTCTACTGAACTCCTATGTAAGTCCATGGTAATTGGTGCCACTATATTTTGCTATTAACTTGTGCAATAGCTCATGGGCATATTGCTAATATTTGCATTTTAACCCGTGTCTTCACAGCTTTCAACAGTTGGAGGTCAAAAGTTGTGCCCTCTCCCAAATGCTTACACGGTGCCTTCTGTTGCAGGTTGGCACCATAGGAAATCTGCAAGTCTGTTACAAACCTCTTTGCTCCTGATTGGCTGACCATGCGGAAATTGTTGTTCCTACATTTGTGCATGTCATTTAGAAACCGTTGACCACTATACCACCATAAAAGAAAGTCCTAGCAGTGCATGGCAATAATTGCTAGTTTACTAATTAGTGATCTCATGCTGCTGCCACCAGTTTATGTTTCAGACCAGTTGCCTGTATCTTTTGAACCCAGTGGTAGGTTATTAAATACTTGAGAACAGTGATACCATTGTAACTGGGTCTGAATTACACAAGTAAATTAATCCCCCTTGACCACTTGCCCCCAGGTGGGGGCCAGCGTATGTGTTTGGGCAGGCCAGGTTGGCACAATCTCCCTGCCACCGCCGAAGCAGGGTATTTCTTTACATTTTTTTAGACAGTATGTAAATATCCTTGTTTTATTGGGAGAACTGCTTGACACTGCTTGCCTACAATGGCTTTGAAAGGAGGGTTGGAGAGTAAAGTGAGGTAATATAATGCATGTAATATGTTGTGTGTCTGTACCTCTGCTGTATCGTGTGCTCAGTGTTGTGTCCTTGTGACCTGCATGTTTAGAATGTCTTAGTAATGTCTACATTTGTATTCAAGGAGTTCTTTACTGGGTCTCTTCTGGATGGCACCTTCTCTAAGTGACTCGCATTAACGGGTCACCTTACCTTGGAGTGCAGTGTGTGCTTTTATGGCAGACAACCCATCCATTTCCCACAAAACAGAGTGTTAAGAAACAGCGAGCACTACTAGCATCTTTTTTCTTCCTCATTCACAACGCCACCCCACCTCTTAATGTACAGCTTCGAGGATGGGGAAATCTGCACAAATATCACCCATAATGAAACTTAATCTGGCACCAGGTAAAGAAGTACTGACCTGCACATGCTAGGGCTACATTAAACTCTACCATTCAAATGCATTGCCGAATGTCTTCATTATACCCAAACTGTATAAAATGCAGCACAAAACAATCACAGATGTACTGTTCTTCCTTTGTTACAAACCTGTCAAATCTTCCCACGTCTACAGAATGTCAAATCAGGAGAAACTTGTGACTATCACCAACAACTCTCAGGTAAAACCTGTGGCTATCACCCCCATAACACCCTGGGGTACTACACTACCCTTTAATTTTATTCAAGGGGTACTTCCCCTTGATGCCTCTTCCAACATAGTACTTGTCCTCTCCCACATTGAATCCATGGGGTACACCCCCATTCAGTTACTCATGACTGGGTACTACTCTTTCCCAACTTAGCACGCTGTAGTGTACTCCTCCCATGCAACTTCTTACGACAGGGTATTACACATCCCCAACTTTGCATACCGCTGGGTGCTCACAGCATAAACCTCTAGCAACAGGGTGTTACTCTTCCCCAGCTTCGCATACCATGGGGTTCAGCCATAGAACCTCTACCGACGGAGTACTGCTCTTTCCCCAGTTCACTCCAACACACCCGCACAAACTTGTACTGCCCTTTTATCTCATGCGATGGGATAGAACTCTTAAACCACAACAGTGTCACTTGGACACGCACAAGCAGCATGTGTCTACATTTGAACACACAGATGGGTACTACATCCTCTTCCCCAAACTGCGAAGTATCTTCATATGGAGTCATTACTCCCAAAAAATACTTAAAGATGGATAATTTAATCTTCCCAACCTGTCTCGCAGTAAAAAGCATTCAGCATGCCACCATTAACATAAACTGCAAGTCCCAAACAACGAAAGTCAACGTACATGGAAACTTACTAACCAGACAATTGCATTATCAATAAGCTGTATATGGCACATGTCAATACATAAGAATCACCAATGGAACTTGTCCCTAGTCCAGTCAACTTCACGGTTTGTGGGGAACAAGGCACATTTCTTAACAGAAGCACATATAATAGTACGAACTCCTTGAATGCCAAAAAATCCAGCTGATTAATTAACTGAAGGTCATATTTTAACTTCTCAATTGGGCAAATGCCAGGCAGGCGATGTTTCAACTTCCCATGACCTCAGGACACATTACATTCTTGAAGAACATAGTCTCATTTCTATCTCTAATGTCTTTGGACATAGTCCTACTTCTCTTTCCAATGTAGCCGAAGGCCTTCAGTAGTGTTTCTTTAATGTTTATAGACCTGTCCCGATCAAATATGAGTTTATTACCCTTCTTCATGATGTCTACACAGCTAGCAACTCCACTCCAGCTCCCAAGCCTGGAATCCAAGTCATTGCCGAGATTCTCTCATGAGCAAGTTGCTGTGCTATGCCCCCAAACACGACACCATCTTCTTCCAGTTCCGACTGACTCCCGCTGGTGAGAAAAACCCCTCCCATTACCTGATCCTGTGCACAGACCTTTGTCAGACACCTTAACCACAGCGCTAGCAGGAGCCGTGTCATCTCCTTTGGTCACTCCACAGTGGATGCAATAAATATGAGGAATACACACATGACCATCCAGATGCATGAAGTAAACTATCCTGTGCCACAGACAACTCAATTGAGAAATCATACTGCATGATCACCAACACTACTCCTTATGTCAAAGTTGAATGTATTACTGACTGTAGCTCCAAGGGTCATTTTAAAGTTATGCTTACTATAAAGGAGATTTCCTGCCCCTTCCCACTGTCTCCACAACACTGACTCCATAGCATTGTCCTTAAGATTAGAAATATTTACTGGGACATATTACCTCTGTACATAACCCCCCACTGACCTCCTCCCCGCTGGCTCCTTGTTTTTGGACGGGGCAAGACCTTGCCCACTCTCTTCACTGTGCTCCTCCTGCCCGGTAGCACGTGCTGACACCACTTGACTGTGGATTTGAGGGTGTGTGGCCCCAGACTAGTCTTCCATAGTCTTGGAGCCATCTTCATTCACATACAGACCTGTGTCAGAGATGGCGCCCAACTGCTGCATTTTCTTGCAGGTCCTTTAAGATGTTGTCGCCACATTGTTAAAGATGGAGGGCAGAGTTTTCCTTCTGGAGTCTTGGGCCATTCAAGTAGGAAGTAAGCTGTTTATTTCATATCAGGCCCTTAGGTTACAGCAACAGCGGGTAGGTCCTGTCAGGCCTCCATCCAGTCACAGCATGGAGTCAGCATTGATCAAGGCCACCGAAGAGATCAAAATGGCAGTCTGCCAGGGTAAGGGGGCAGCCCTGATCCTGCTCGATCTCGCGGCGGCCTTTGACACCTTGAATCACGGGTTGCTGAAGGACCGCCTCACTAATTGTGGGATCACTGACAAGGCCTGGAAACCACTGAAATAATTTCTCCAGGACCGTGAGTAGTCGGTCAGTATGGACCCTTTCTCCTCTCACCTTTTCTCCCTTCCATGCGGGGTCCCACAGGGATCCGCGCTCAGCGCAACCCTTTTTAACGTTTATGTCTCCCCTCTGGCCGACCTCATAAAAAAATTTGGATTCTCCCTAACCTCATATGCAGATGACACCCAGATTGTCTTTTCTGTAGCTAATGATGATAACGACACCGGTCCAGTGTTAAGCAGCTGTATGCAGGCCGTTAACTCTGGATGGGCAGAATTGTCTAAAGCTTAACTCTTCAAAGACGGAAGTCTTACTGATTGGAGCTCATACCTCCTTCTGGACCCCCTGCTGTTGGCCACAGGAGTTGAGCCCCCTACCGCCTCATAAAGAAAGTTCGGAACTTGGGGGTTTTGAAGGATGATAAACTGTCTTTTTCAGACCACACTAATTTGGTGACCTCTTCTGCTTTTTTACCTTAAGGACCATTGAAAAGATTCTACCTTTTGTTCCAATTAATCTCCAAAAAACTCTTGTGACATCTCTGATCATGACTAAACTGGACTACTGCAATGGACTACTCTTCTCTGCCAACCAATGTGTAATAAACAAATTGCAAACTCTACAAAATGCAGCTGCCAGGGTTCTTTTTAAGATCCCCAAACATCATTCGGCTTCTAATGCCATAAGACAATTGCACTGGCTCCAGATTAGACACAGAATAACTTTCAAAGTACTCTGCATCGACTATAAAGCACTGCATGGACTGGGCCCACTCTTTTTTCAACAGAGTTTCATACAATATACCCCAGGTAGGACCTTATGATCAGCCTCAGCTAAACTTGTGGTGCCTTCCAGGTTTAAGCGGGCAACCTGGGGAGGAAAGAGCATTGTACTGGGAGTCACAAAAGCCTGGAATGCACTCTGCTGCATATCAAGGAGGCCCCCAATGTACTAGCTTTCAGCAATCCGTTAAAGACCTGGTTATTTAACTCACTGAAGTTTCTCTTCTTATGGGTCCACCTGTTACACTGCTAGTCTTTAAGCCAGCACCAAGACGCCTCTGGGTACTCGAGCGCTCTAGAAAACTATATAGCATAATATAACATATATAACATAACATCCTCCCTCCAACTTTATCTCCTAGTTTCCACTGAAGATCACACACCAACATTTCATTACATCATTCACTCTCAGCATTCCAGACACCAGATCAGAAATAGATGGAATAGGAACACAAAGGATGCTACCTACACGTTAATCAATTAAATAGTAGGAGGAGGTAAGAGTAACGTGAAGGGATATAATCAAAAACCTCTGAGGAAGCGAATGCATGTTCGGTGCACCTACTGTTAACAGGCTTGCAAGGATTTATGTGGTTCTCCCCACAAACACAGATGCCAGTCTGACTGAGAATTATCTGAAAAGAGCAACGAGAATGGCCACATACAGATATTTTACTTAGGGTTGGAAGTATTAGGAAATGTTTTGCTACTTGAATTGTGTGCACAAAGTCCAGAGCAAATCTCTCTGACACCTATGCATATCTGATATCAGTGCTTGAGCTACGAATATGAATCCGTATCTAGGCCCACCTGTCCTGCTGTGTGATCCTGACCTCCATCCAGTGTTACCCATTGTACATTCTTCCAATGGACTCTGGAGCCACAATCACATGAGAAGTGACTGCTGTGACTTGGCACATACTTCTGCTACCGAGTGACTCTGTTGAGTCCCTGCCTACAGCCGAGCCTGGCACTCACCCTGACTAAAACTTGCGCCTACATATCAGCTGGGATGTTTCAAAGGAAAATGTGTGTTGGGAAAAATGTTGTCGGGGCTACCTTGTTTGCTGTCTTAAACTGTTTATTTAGATGTCTCTGTTAAATGGCATTTGTTAGCTGCAGCATGGTTCAGCCTTATTCAGTAAAATGTTTTTGTAATGAGCACCTCCATTTTCTAGGGGATTTGGGTCCTCTAGATTACGAGCTTCTCTGTCTAAAGGTCCTCGCAGATTCTTGGTATTAAAGCAAGGCACTTCTATTATCCTGACGAGTTGGACTACTTTCATTTGATAAAGTAGCTGTATCTGCCTTCATTTGGACCTTTCCTTGCAGGAGAAGGGATGTTTGCCTACATTAGATTTTTTAAAAAGTGGTGGACATTTACCTCACTCTGTTCAGATCTCATCACAAAAGCAATAGTTTATTCTAACCTCTGGAACAACTAAAAGGTTGTGGAACCGGGGCCAGCTATCCTTTGCTGCTCAACTAAAAGTATTAGGTAATTGTCAGGTTCGTTTTTGTATGGACTTCTTTTGAGGGTTTTTGTGCAAAGGGACGGTTCACGGTTCCGGGTCTTGATGGTTCTTTTCAGCTCAAGGTTGGGGCGGCTTTTTCCTGTAGCCACGGTGCTGCTGACAATGGAACGCCAGAGCATACGGTGCCTTCCAGAAGCAGTCCCCAAGAGGAAAAACCCCAAAGGGTAAAAACCTCTGGTGGTAGCGGATTGAAACAGCAGCTTCCAATGAGAGAACAGGACTCAGAACTGCAGGCAGCGGACCAGAAGGAAGGAAGGACCAGAACAGAACACTGGAAACAGGAACACCAAGAGGCAAAATTCCCAACAGGAACAAAGGTCCAGAGAAGAATCCCGAAAAGGAGCGAGGACCCACCAACAGGAGCAAGGAGCGTTGCAACGCAAGGAGAAACAAAGTTCAGCCCCTTAAATACCCATAGACAGGAAGTGATGAAGAGGAAATGATAGGCCGCCATCTTGGATTGGGAAAGGTAATAGAGAAAGCATGGAAGTACTGCCATGATGGTTAGGTGCAACAAAACCGTTCCTGAAGCATTCTGGGACAAAATCTAGTCAGATTATGGCCCCCAGGGAGAAGTTTTCTCCAGACTGACCGCCCAGCAAAGCTAAGAATGGGACTCCACGACTGCCACCATGACCCCCCCAGGCATCTGGTGAGTGCTAAGAGCGTTCCGTGACACAATGTGGGACACTGCAAGGGAGACTGCGAGATGCTGCATGCCCAAGAGGCAGAGGGGAGAGGCACGGGCCAATTCATGGCTTGCGGCGTGATAGATAATAGACCAAGGATCAAACACGATTTGCCCTTGCAAGACCATTGTGAGGTCAACCACAGGTATGGCAACCTTGCAGGCAGATTCTCATTGTGGTATTGATCAATATCTGTAGAACCACTTAGGCTTCACAATCAGGATTTATTAGAAACTATATGTGCCTGATGGTGCAGCAACCTTACTGATCCTCACAAATCCTGGAGCCTATATCTCATCTCCGGACACCACACAACTGTTCTCCAGAATTTCTGGATGAACAAAAGAGGAATGTCAGATAGGGCACCAAAAAATGAGAACAGCATCTTCCAAAAAGATGATCAAGATGATAATAGCAAGGAAAGAGGAGAAAGTACGAATGCATAAACAACTTCTCACAAAATATTCAAGTACACAGATGTTACTGGCTACATCGTTAATTTTGACGTCCTAGGAATTACTATAAGGAATTAGACCTGGAATTAGAGATCCCCGAGAGTTCATACTAGAATCCCTGTTAACCCCTTCGCTGCTAGGCCTTTTCCCCCCCTGTGCTATGCCTTTTTTTGGCTATTTGGGGTAGTGCGCGCTTAGGCCCCTGTAACATTTTGACCACAAAAGGTATCCACGCCAAATTTGCGTCCTTTTTTTCTAACATCATGGGGATTGTAAAGGTACCCAGGGTTTGTGGATTCCCCTGGAGGGGACTCAGAAATTAGCTAAAATACAGCAAAACTTTGTTTTTTGGGGGAAAAATGCGAAAAAAGGGCTACAGATGAAAGCGTCTTGTTTTTTCCCTGCAAATGGCATCAAAGGGGTTGTGGTGCTGAAATCACCATCTTCCCAGCTTTCAGGGACAAGGAGACTTTTGTCAGAAAACCAACTTTTTTACACAGTTTTGGCATTTTTCTGGGACATAGCCTAATTTTGCTATTTTTTGTGCTTTCAACCTCCTTCCAGTTAATGGTAGAAATGGGTATGAAACCAATAATGGATCCTGGAAAGCCATACATTTCTGAAAAGTAGACAAAATTCTGAATTCAGCAAGGGGTCATTTGTGTAGATCCTTAAAGTTTTCCTTATAGAAACTAACAGTTAAATAAAGGAAAAATTGAAAATTAGTTGAAAAAAACAGCCATTTGTGTCAACGTTTTCACCTGTAACTTCTTTTCATTATGACAGCTATTTGAAAGCAATATACCGTTATATCCGCTGGACCTTTCTGTTGTGGGGATATATAGGACTTGTAGGTTCACCAAGAACCCGACGAACCCAGAGCCAATAACTGAGCAGCATCTTGCAATGGTTTTTTATTATGTACCGGGTATATAGCAATTATTTTGGGAAAATGTATACATGGAAAAATTGTTATGAAAGACACCTATGTATTTCTGAAATGGGAACAAAATGTAGATTTTAGAAACAGTAGATATTTGCACATTTCCGAAATTGGGAGTACCCATACTAGCATGAGAATTATAGGTCATTTTTCAAAATGACTTATTTTTTACACATTGTCTTTCATTTGGAAGGCAGAAATGCATCGAAAGTCAATAGGTAATAACAGTTGCTCTACAATTCTGTGTTACCCTAAGTCTCCCGATAAAAATGGTACCTCACTTGTGTGGGTAGGCCTTGTGCCCACAACAGGAAATGGCTCAAAATGCAACATGGACGTACCACATTTTCACAATGAAAAATGACCCTTTTTTTGCAAAGTGCCTAGCTGTAGTTTTTGAACCCTAGCTCTGCCGGCACTTAGGGAAACCTAGCAAACTTATACATTTTTGAAAAGTAGATACCCAGGGGAATCCAGGATGGGGTGACTTGACTGGCTCTCACCAGGTTCTGTTTCCCAGAATCCCTTGCAAACCTAAAAAATTGGCAAAAAAACCACATTTTCCTCACTTTTCTGTGGTGGAAAGTTCTGGAATCTGCGTGGATCCACAAAATTCCACCCACCCCGCGTTCCCCAAGGTCTTCCGAAACAAATGGTACCTCACTTGTGTTGGTAGGCCTAGTGCCCGCGACAGGAAGCAGCGCAAAGCGCAACGTGGACGCACCACATTTTCACAGTGAAAAATGACCCTTTTTTGCAAAGTGCCTAGCTGTAGTTTTTGAACCCTAGCTCTGCCGGCACTTAGGAAACCTAGCAAACCTATACATTTTTGAAAAGTAGACACCAGGGGAATCAAGGATGGGGTGACTTGACTGGCTCTCACCAGGTTCTGTTACCCAGAATCCCTTGCAAACCTAAAAATTGGCAAAAAAACCACATTTTCCTCACTTTTCTGTGGTGGAAAGTTCTGGAATCTGCGTGGATCCACAAAATTCCACCCACCCCGCGTTCCCCAAGGTCTTCCGAAAAAATGGTACCTCACTTGTGTGGGTAGGCCTAGTGCCCGCGACAGGAAGCAGTGCAAAACGCAACGTGGACGCACCACATTTTCACAGTGAAAAATGACCCTTTTTTTGCAAAGTGCCTAGCTGTAGTTTTTGAACCCTAGCTCTGCCGGCACTTAGGGAAACCTAGCAAACCTATACATTTTTGAAAAGTAGACACCCAGGGGAATCCAGGATGGGGTGACTTGACTGGCTCTCACCAGGTTCTGTTACCCAGAATCCTTTGCAAACCTAAAAAATTGGCAAAAAAACCAAATTTTCCTCACTTTTCTGTGGTGGAAAGTTCTGGAATCTGTGTGGATCCACAAAATTCCACCCACCCCGCGTTCCCCAAGGTCTTCCGAAACAAATGGTACCTCACTTGTGTTGGTAGGCCTAGTGCCCGCGACAGGAAGCAGCGCAAAGCGCAACGTGGACGCACCACATTTTCACAGTGAAAAATGACCCTTTTTTTGCAAAGTGCCTAGCTGTAGTTTTTTAACCCTAGCTCTGCCGGCACTTAGGGAAACCTAGCAAACCTATACATTTTTTAAAAGTAGACACCCAGGGGAATCCAGGATGGGGTGACTTGACTGGCTCTCACCAGGTTCTGTTACCCAGAATCCCTTGCAAACCTAAAAAATTGGCAAAAAAAACACATTTTCCTCACTTTTCTGTGGTGGAAAGTTCTGGAATCTGCGTGGATCCACAAAATTCCACCCACCCCGCGTTCCCAAAGGTCTTCCGAAAAAATGGTACCTCACTTGTGTGGGTAGGCCTAGTGCCCGCGACAGGAAGCAGCGCAAAACGCAACGTGGACGCACCATATTTTCACAGTGAAAAATGACCCTTTTTTTGCAAAGTGCCTAGCTGTAGTTTTTGAACCCTAGCTCTGCCGGCACTTAGGGAAACCTAGCAAACCTATACATTTTTGAAAAGTAGACACCCAGGGAATCCAGGATGGGGTGACTTGACTGGCTCTCACCAGGTTCTGTTACCCAGAATCCCTTGCAAACCTAAAAATTGGCAAAAAAACACATTTTCCTCACTTTTCTGTGGTGGAAAGTTCTGGAATCTGCGTGGATCCCAAAATTACACCCCCGTGTACCCCAAGGTCTTCCAAAAAATATGGTACCTCACTTGTGTGGGTAGGCCTAGTGCCCGCGACAGGAAGCAGCGCAAAACGCAACGTGGATGCACCACATTTTCACAGTGAAAAATGACCCTTTTTTGCAAAGTGCCTAGCTGTAGTTTTTGAACCCTAGCTCTGCCGGCACTTAGGGAAACCTAGCAAACCTATACATGTTTGAAAAGTAGACACCCAGGGGAATCCAGGATGGGGTGACTTGACTGGCTCTCACCAGGTTCTGTTACCCAGAGTCCCTTGCAAACCTAAAAAATTGGCACATTTTCCTCACTTTTCTGTGGTGGAAAGTTCTGGAATCTGCGTGGATCCACAAAATTCCACCCACCCCGCGTTCCCCAAGGTCTTCCAAAAAAAATGGTAGCTCACTTGTGTGGGTAGGCCTAGTGCCCGCGACAGGAAGCAGCGCAAAACGCAACGTGGACGCACCACATTTTCACAGTGAAAAATGACCCTTTTTTTGCAAAGTGCCTAGCTGTAGTTTTTAACCCTAGCTCTGCCGGCACTTAGGAAACCTAGCAAACCTATACATTTTTGAAAAGTAGACACCCAGGGAATCCAGGATGGGGTGACTTGACTGGCTCTCACCAGGTTCTGTTACCCAGAATCCCTTGCAAACCTAAAAATTGGCAAAAAACACATTTTCCTCACTTTTCTGTGGTGGAAAGTTCTGAAATCTGCGTGGATCCACAAAATTCCACCCACCCCGCGTTCCCCAAGGTCTTCCGAAAAAAATGGTGCCTCACTCGGGTGGGAGGCCCAAGTACCCGCGACAGTCAAAGGCCCACAGCGTATTGAAGCGACCTCAAAATGGCAAAACGACCTGGTTTTGCAAGGGGGGTCCCATGACGTTTTGGCCCGGGGCTCGGCGGCCACCTAGGGAAACCTACCAAACCCACACATTTCTGAAAAGTAGACACACGGGGGATTCCAGGGAGGTATGGCTTGCGTGGATCCCCCAACGTTTTCTTACCCAGAATCCCCTGCAAACCTGACATTTTGCTGAAAAAATCCCTTTTTTCACACATTTTTGTGTGGTAAAGTTGTGGCATCACGGGGCTGACACAAATTGGCTAGTTTTCAGAAATGTGTGGGTTTGGTAGGTTCCCAAGATGGCCGCTGAGCCCGGGGCCAAAAACCCAGGTGAACCCCCTTGCAAAACCAGGTTGTTTTGTGATAGGTAATTTTGATGTCTCCTCAATACGTTTTGGGCTCTTGCCTGTCGCGGGTACTTGACCCACCCACGCGAGTGAGGTATCATTTTTATCGGGAGACCTGGGGAAAGCTGGGTGGTAGGAAATTTGTGGATCCACGTAGATTCCAGAACTTTCCCACACAGAAATTTGAGGAAAACGTGATTTTTTCAGCTAAATTTGAGGTTTGCAGGGGATTCTGGGTAAAAACAATTTGGAGGACCCACGCAAGCCATACCTCGCTGGACTCCCCCGGGTGTCTAGTTTTCAGAAATGTGTGGGTTGGGTAGGTTTTCCTAGATGGCCGTCGAGCCCGGGGCCAAAAACTCATGGGACCCCCCCTTGCAAAACCAGGTTGGTTTGTGATAGGTAATTTTGATGTCGCCTCAATAGGTTTTGGGCCCTTGCGTGTCGCGGGTACTTGACCCATCCACACAAGTGAGGTACCATTTTTCACTGAAGACTTTGGGGGCCGTGGGTGGGTGGAATTTTGTACATCCACGCAGATTCCAGAACTTTCCACCACAGAAAAGTGAGGAAAATGTGCCAATTTTTTAGGTTTGCAAGGGACTCTGGGTAACAGATCCTGGTGAGAGCCAGTCAAGTCACCCCATCCTGGATTCCCCTGGGTGTCTAGTTTTCAAAAATGTATAGGTTTGCTAGGTTTCCCTAGGTGCTGGCAGTGTTAGGGTTCAAAATCTACAGCTAGGCACTTTGCAAAAAAGGGTCCGTTTCACTGTGAAAATGTGGTGTGTCTACGTTGCGTTTGGGCCGTTTCCTGTCGCGGGCACTAGGCCTACCCACACATGTGAGGTGCCATTTTTCTCGGAAGACTTTGGGGAACGCGGGATGGGTGGAAATTTGTGGATCCACGCAGATTCCAGAACTTTCCACCACAGAAATGTGAGGAAAATGTTTTTTTGACAAATGTTTCGGTTTGCAAGGGATTCTGGGTAACAGAACCTGGTGAGAGCCAGTCAAGTCACCCCATCCTGGATTCCCTGGGTATCTAGTTTTCAAAAATGTATAGGTTTGCTAGGTTTCCCTAGGTGCCGGCAGAGTTAGGGTTCAAAATCTACAGCTAGGCACTTTGCAAAAAAAGGGTCCGTTTTCACTGTGAAAATGTGGTGTGTCCATGTTGCGTTTTGGGCCGTTTCCTGTCGCGGCCACTAGTCCTACCCACACATGTGAGGTGCCATTTTTCTCGGAAGACTTTGGAGAACGCGGGATGGGTGGAAATTTGTGGATCCACGCAGATTCCAGAACTTTCCACCACAGAAATGTGAGGAAAATGTGTTTTTTTTTTACAAATGTTTCGGTTTGCAAGGGATTCTGGGTAACAGAACCTGGTGAGAGCCAGTCAAGTCACCCCATCCTGGATTCCCCTGGGTATCTAGTTTTCAAAAATGTATAGGTTTGCTAGGTTTCCCTAGGTGCCGGCAGAGTTAGGGTTCAAAATCTACAGCTAGGCACTTTGCAAAAAAGGGTCCGTTTTCACTGTGAAAATGTGGATTGTCCATGTTGCGTTTTGGGCCGTTTCCTGTCGCGGCCACTAGTCCTACCCACACAAGTGAGGTACCATTTTTCTCGAAAGACTTTGGGGAACGCGGGTGGGTGGAATTTTGTGGATCCACGTAGATTCCAGAACTTTCCACCACAGAAATGTGAGGAAAATGTGTTTTTTGGACAAATTTTTAGGTTTGCAAGGGATTCTGGGTAACAGAACCTGGTGAGAGCCAGTCAAGTCAGCCCATCCTGGATTCCCCTGGGTGTCTAGTTTTAAAAATGTATAGGTTTGCTTGGTTTCCCTAGGTGCCGGCAGAGCTAGGAACCAAATTCAACAGGTAGGCACATTCCGAAAAAAGTCAGTGCCTAGTGGGCTTTCTGCCGCCCTGGGGAGGGGGAAATCAGGGGCTATTGCCCCGATATGCCCCCGAGGGGGGCAGAAAGACTGTGGCTATTCTTTTGGGGGTCGGGGGCATTGGGATGCCCATTCTGGTCAGCCCCCACCCCTGCGTATAAAAAGCCAGCATAATCGCTGGCACATAGTGGGCTTTCTGCCCCCGGGGGCAGATCAGGGCTACTGCCCCCATCTGCCTCCTGGGAGGGGCAGAAAGACACTGACATCTTTTTTGGGGTGGGTGGGGGCATTGGCATGTCCATTCTTGGCAGCCCCCACCCCTACCTATATAAAAAAAAAATCCCTGGCGCTTAGTGGGCTTTCTGCCCCCTCCCCGGGGGGGGGAAGATCAGGGGCTATTGCCCCCATCTGCCTCCTGTGGGTGCAGAAAGTCTTTTTTTTTTCTTTGGGGGGTAGGGTGGGGGCATTTGCATGCCCATTCTGGGCAGCCCCCGGGCCTATAAAAAAAATAATCCTTGGCATCTAGGGTGTTTCTGAACCCCCGGGGGGGCAGAAAGACTGGAATTTCGTGGGGGGAGGGGTGGGTACATTGGCATGCCCATCTTGGGCAACCCCCACCCCTAAATTTATCGAGGGGAAAAAAAACCCTGGTGTCTAGTGGGCTTTCTGCCCCCCGGGGGGGGCCGAAAGACTGTACCTTTGCGTCGGGGGGTGGGGGCATTGGCATGCCCATAATGGGCAGCCCCCACCCTAACTATAATTTAAAAAAATCCCTGGTATCTAGTGGGCTTTCTGCCCCCCGGGGCAGATTGGGGCTACTGCCCCATCTGCCCCCAGGGGGCAGAAAGACTAATTTTGTGGCCGGGGGGTGGGGGCATCGGCATGCCCGTTTTGGGCAGCCCCACCCCTAATAAACATCCCATAAAAATCCCTGGTGTCTAGTGGGCTTTCTACCCCCGGGGCTAGATTGGGGGCTACTGCCCCCATCTACCCCCCAGGGGGGGCAGAAAGACTAATCATGCCAAAAATGTTATGGGAGGAGCAAAGGCCCTTGCCCAAGGGGCCGCTCCCCCCTACCTGGTGCCTAGTGGGTGGATCCCTGCTTGGGTATCACCCTCCTGGGGCGATCCCCAAGCAGGGATCCACTAGGGAGGGGTACCATTGGAAAGGGAGATTCTCCCTTTCCAACGATACCTCTCCTGAGTTTCTACGTGCTCAGGGGCTGAGATAGCCCCTGAGCACGTAGAAACTGAAACTGAAATGAGCCTCTTGGCTCATTTCAGTTTCAGTTTCACTGAAATGACATCAGCGCGACGTGCGCGCCGATCGTCATTTCAGGGAAACCATGGGGGGGGCCTCAAGAGCTGGGGAAGCTCTTCCCCAGCTCCCGAGGCTTTAGGGGAGAAAAGGGAATCCCTCTGGTGCCCGCACCAGAGGGATTTCCCGTGCTGGGTGTCATGACGAGCTGGACTCGTCATGAGCACACGACCACTGTGTGCCATGACGAGTCCAGCTCGTCATGAGCATGGAAGGGGTTAAATGCACACTCCTAGAGTTAGAGGGAGCCCCCTGTGTTTTTTTTAAAATTCTGGGGTTGCAAAACTTAACACCCTTGTCTCTAGAGATCTCCTAATGAGGCCCTTAATATCAGGAATTCATCAAAGGACATACAGTGAAAGACACATAATTGCAAAACTGTTAGTTTCTGCCCAAGATACGCTATTGTGTGAATATCCTAGCCCTTCAATAGACTATGGTTGGCCAGACAGAACTAAGAACTTTGTTTCAGACATCTGTACCATCCACGGCCTAACTAACAAGATACTGCTTTAAAGTCTATGCAGAACATGTGAGTTTATAGCTACATATGCTACTAACAGAAAATGTTCCTTACCCTGTAAGCATCTGTTTGTAGTGTGTAGTACTGTAAATTACCATGTACCCACCATCCTTCCCGGAGCCTTTGTCAGCTGTAGATCTCTCCTCTTGTCACCTACTTCTTACACTCACAATACGCATGGTCACCATGCTACATTCACTTGCCATTCCATGCGTACTCTCACCCTCTGTGCGAAAAACAATCTAACATGGACTCAATACCCATGTACATTGCCCACAAAGGGAGGAGTCACAGTGCATCCCATTTTTATTTTTTTTAAACATATTTTATTGGTATTTTCATATCAACAGTATACATACGGTTAATCATCAGTTATACCGGGCATTGTAGTTCGGTAGCGGGTCACTACTTAGGTTACAGTAAATCAGATTGTTTGTATCATTCACTGTTTATCATTGGTAATTTCTAAGGATCTCATTCCGAACAGTGTTGTCCCCCCGTCTTCTGTTTGAGAACTGTCCCTTCCCCCCCAACTCCCCAACTAACCCCCCCTCCCACCCCTGCGCTGCTGTCAACTAAGAAACCTATGGCTCTCTGATGTGTGTGCGTGATCCGGGTCTTCTTCTACTGTGGCCAGGTGTGTTGGGCCGTGTATACCTCTCCAGGGCTACTGGTTCGGCATGTCATTGTGCTCCATGCTACTCATGCTGTCCCCCTCCGGGGTCTACTTGGGCCGGACTTACAGGTCGGGACAGTCCCTGAGGTGTGCTAGGCGCGGACTCCCGTCCCTCGTTCCTAATGTCATCGAGTAGTGTTCCCCACGCCTGTGCCCTCTCCAGCCTCCCTATTCCTCGTTCCGCATTTCTGAGCAATATTCTGTGTTCACAGCCTGCCCATTTTGCTAATTCGCGCTTCCACCTGGTGACCCCCGGGCCCGCTGGCGCCTTCCACCTGCTGGTCAGTTCCCGCTTCGCCAGTATGAAGGCCAAGTCTTGGAACCCCGCAGTCACTTTAGTCTTCGCTGAGTGGGGGAACAGGTTGAGCAACACGTGGCTTGGCGTGCATGGTACTATTCTTCCTGTGATTCGTGCTGTTTCCCGAGTCACTTCCTGCCAATACATGTCTAAGTGTGGGCAACTCCACATCATGTGGATGTAGTTAGCATTTTTTTCCCCACAGCGTGGGCAGCCTGCATCATCCCTATGGAAGTATCGGTTAATTCTATCTGGGGTGATGTATGCACGGTGTAAGGTATAGAAACTGATCAACCGAAATCGCTCGTTACGGGATACTTTAGTGGCCCTCTGAAGTGCATTTTCCCATTCCTTATCTTCCAAAGGGTTTCCCAGGTCTGCTTCCCATTTGGTTCTCAGCCCCTCCAGCGGCTTCGTGGAGTCCCGCCTAATGGCGCGGTAGAGGCATGAGACACCCCCCGCCAGGCTAATGTATTTGCATGTAGAATGTGTGGGTGGTTCTGTTGTTCCCCTTCTCCAGTGTCTGCGCATGGCCCCCATGACAGCCCCATAGAGTAAAAAGTGCCCCCAAGGAATGTTCCAATCCGCACGAAATTCCTCGAATGTGAGCAGCTCCCCATACCTATAAAGATCGCCTATTTTGGTTACCCCGGCTTGCAGCCATTCCTCGAGCCCCCTCCATTGCCCCCCATGCGGGAGCGCCTCAAGTAGTGTCACCGGCATCTCTGGTGAATATGGGCGCTTGGTCTTTGTTTTTTGTAAACATCTGCTCCAGCAGCGCCTCAGCACTTTGTGCTCAGAGGAGCATACCCTTTGCGGTTTAATAGTGCTCATGAGTGTGCTCAGTACGTCCGCTCTATCCGGGGTAAATGGCAACTGTCTACGGTCCGGGTCAAGACTCCCTGCCACCCACTGTGTTAATCTCTGAAGTTGTCCTACTAAATAGTAATTCTCAATCTCCGGGACTGCCAGGCCACCTTCAGTTGTCGCCCTCGTCAGCGTGGTCAGTGCAACCCGTCGTCTACTAGTCCCCCAGATAAAGGCCGTGATAAGGGAATCAAGGGTGCAGAACCACGCACTGGGAATCCATACGGGCAGTGTGGTGAAGAAGTACAGCAATCTGGGGAGGGCTATCATTTTTAGGAGGGAGATCCGCCCCGCTACTGATATGGGCAGGCTCCCCCAGAAGGCCATACTGCCCTTCAATGCGCGTAGGGCCCCTCCCACATTTCCTTCTTGGACATCAGCCAGGGTGTGGTACACTTTCACTCCTAAGTATCTAAAGCAGCGGGGTTCCCACTTCAAACCATGCAAATCCGCCAGAGGTGGGGGTATCCCCTTTTACCGGGAATAAGTGGGACTTCTGCCAGTTGACATGCAACCCCGATAGGGCCCCAAACTCGTCCATCATGTCTCAGGCTCCTCTCAGGGCAGTCGTTGTGTCGGTTAAGAATAGTAAGAGGTCGTCCACGTATATCGCTATATGATGTGACTGATCGGCTAGGCGCAGACCCTCATAGGCCGTCCCCAAGCGTGCCTTACAGGCCAGTGGTTCTACGGCCAAGGCAAATAAAAGAGGGGAGAGGGGACACCCCTGTCGTGTGCCCCTTTCCACCCGATATTGTGTCGAAATTGTGCGGCCTGTGCGGACTCTCGCCAGTGGGTCTTCGTAGAGAACTTTCACCCATCGGATGAACCCCTCCCCGATTCCCAGTCGTGTCATCACGGCGTACAGGAACTCCCACTCGAGGCTATCAAAAGCTTTTTCTATGTCGATAGCAAATATCGCTCCTCCCGGGACTGCCTCGCCCCCGTGTTCTAAAATGGCGAAAAGTCGCCTAATGTTGAGTGTCGTATTTCTGCTGGGAATGAATCCCGCCTGATCGTGGTGGACCAGGGAGGTCATGTGCGGCAGCAGTCTGGTGGCCAATATCTTACTGAGTATTTTAAAATCAAAATTTAGCATCGATAAAGGCCTGTACGCCGTGCATTCCGTTGGGGGTTTATTGGGCTTAAGCAAGGGGACCACCACTGCTTCTCGGGCAGTGCGTGGCAGAATCCCTCCCTCCCAGACCTCAGCATATAAGTCTACTAATCTAGGGGCCAACTTCGGTAGATAGGCAGCGTAGAACTCCTGAGGGAGTCCATCTGTGCCCGGGGTTTCCCCCCGCGCCATGGCTTTAACGGCCGCTCTAATTTCTTGTTCATTAATCTCGGCCCCCAGCAGGTCTGCCTCTTCGTCCGTAAGTGTGTGCAGAGGAAGCTCCGCCAAGTAGGCTGTGATCTCTCCTGCTGCTCGGGGTCCGGAGCTTTTGTACAGGTGTATGTAGTAATCTCGAAATCGGTTATTAATCTCTGCTTGGCTATGTAGGGGCCTCCCCATCTGATCGTGAATTGCCACAATATTATTACCCCGCCTTGATGGATTGGCAAGCCACGCCAACAGCCGCCCCGCCTTATCCCGCTCTGCATGGGTCCTATCTGTGTATGCCTGATAGTCAAAACAACGCAGTCGCTCCTCCTGCACCGCCACAGCCTCTTTAGCGTCTAATAATTCTTGCCTTAACTCAGGGTGTTCTGGGCGTCGTATTTCTAGGTCCCTGAGTACCTTGTCGGCCTTATCTACGTCAGCCGCGAGCGTCCTGCGCACTCCAATTGATGTGGCCATGCACTTGCCTCTAATAACGGCCTTAAATGCCTCCCACTCTGTAGCCCTGGAGTCCGTAGAGCCGGCGTTATCGGTGAAATATTGTTCAATATGATCTTTAACCTCCTGTCTGAAGGCGTGGTCTTCCAGTGTCTCTGGTTTAAGGCGCCATGTAGGGATTGGCTGTAGCTGCACTCCCCCTTGTAGTCTAACCAGTAGTGGGTTATGGTCAGAGACTGTTCTAGTCAAGTATTCTGCCCCTCCCAGCATGGTATGTATATCGGGCGAACTCAAGAAGGTGTCCAGACGGACATGTAATTCATGGGCGTGAGAGAGGTGCGAGTATTCCCTGTGGAATGGGTGTGTACGGCGCCATGTATCCACCAATCCCCAATGAGTTTGCCATTCCCTAAAGGTTCGAGCCACGGTATGTACTGGGGAGTCTCGAAGCGGAGGATGTGACCTATCCAAGGCGGGATCAGCAATACAGTTAAAGTCTCCCCCCATTAGGACCGGTCCTGTCATGTACGGTGCCAGGACCCCTGACATCTGTTCCAGGAAGTGGGCCTGGTCTATATTTGGGCCATATATGTTAATGAGGGTAAGGTCCCGACCATCCAGTCGCCCGTACACGATTACATATCGGCCCTCTGGATCTATTTTGTGCCCGACCGGCTGGAAGGGGACTTCCGCCCGTATCCAAAGTAACACCCCCCTGGCATATGCTGAGTATGATGTGTAGAATGCCTGACCCCTCCATCGTCTCTGTAATGCTGCCCCCTCCGCAGCTAGTGTATGGGTCTCCTGGAGCATAGCTATGTGCACCCCCCGCCGATTCAGTTGGGAGAATATTTTATATCTTTTGTGCATGGAGTGCATGCCCCTGACGTTCCAAGATATTATGTTATATGTAGCCCGCGGCATCTGTGGTATTGCTCAATGCCGCCCCCCTTAGGGCTCCTATACCCAGACCAGCATTCAGATGTTCAGGATCTCCCCGTATGGGATATCTTCTCTTGTTTCCTTCCCCCGTTGACAGCAGCGCCCCCCATGATTCTCCTAAAACTATGTAAACATCCCAACTCCCCCTCCCCAGGACAAGTGAGAACAGCTCTCTCATCCAAACCTTGCACTCTCGCGCCAAAACAGCCAGTATCTGACAGTGGTGACTAGACCAGTATCTGCTTGGAGGAAAGCCCTCTACCCCCGCCCCCCGGATCTCCCCACCCAGCATTTAAGTCGTATGCTACTGTGTTGGGGCCCCACGCTGTATTACTCGTGGCAGTGGTAGTCCATACCCCCCTCCCTAGCCAAAAATGTCCGATTTGTACTTGCGTGCCGTGGCTGGCTCACATCAGGTCGTCCGCCGATCTAGGGGTTACTTCTGGGAGGACCTGGCTGGAGTCTCCCAATGTACTCGAGCTGGCCTCAGAGTCCGAGTCTTTCTGCTCCTCACCAGAGGGCGAGGAGGTGTCTTGCGGACTTACAACACTCAGGGAGGCCACCGCCGCCACCGCCTTTTCTCTGTCTCGGCGAACCTCTGCAAGGGTTGGGTGGCTCTTGGGTTGCATCCCTCTTCCAGGCGACCGCATGTGCCCTTTCTCCGGTGTAGCTGTTCCGTTTCGCCTTCGGTCACGCGGGTCCTGCTCCTCTATCCAGTCCCAGACATCCTGAGGCACTGTGAAGAATGTAGTCCCTTCTGCATGTACTATGCGGAGTCTAGCTGGGAACACCATGGAGTAGGACACCCCCATTTGGCGCAGTTTCCTTTTGGCTGGGACAAAAGAGGCTCGCCGTTGCTGCACATCTTTGGAAAAATCGGGGAAAATCCTGACCACGCTGTTGTCTATTTTGAGTTGTCCTTTAAGGCGCGCCTGGCTCAGTATGTGATCCCTATCCTTATAAAATAGGAGGCGAGCCACCACCGGCCTCGGCGGTCGTCCAGGTAGTGGTGCCCTGGCAGGGACTCTATGCGCCCTCTCTAGGGCGAAGAACGACGAGAGACCCTCTTCTGCCACCTCAGTGCGGAGCCAGCTCTCGAGGTATGCCACCATGTTGTTGCCTTCCACCTTTTCGGGTAGTCCTGTGACCCTAATGTTGTTTCGGCGCGCCCTATTTTCGGCGTCCTCGGCGCGCTGTTCTAGGACCTGGACTCGTTTTTCAATGTCCGTGACTTTGCGTGTGGACGTGGATACTAGTGGCTTCATGTCTTCGACATCTTCCTCCACTGTCTTGACCCGGTCTGCCAATTTTCTGTTGTCCGCTCTCAGCAGGCCCAAATCTTCCCGGATTGTGTCTATCTTCGTTTCCACTGCCGTCCGTGATGTTTCAATGGCTTGTAGGATGTCGTGGAGTGATAGCTCGCCCTGGGGTGCAGCCTTTTCTGTTTGGGCCCCTGTGCGTGCGCGCGTTTCCCCATTGTCCTCGCCCGCTGACTCCTGTTGTTCTGCTTCGCGCCTCTTGTTGACGCGTCCCATGGTGTGCCTGGGGCACTCGCCGCTTGCCAAGGCCAAGCTGTAGGGGTGTCGTCCTCGTACTGTGAGAGGCAAGAGTGGCAGTACTGTCGTTGCCCCAGTGGCTGCATGCTCATCAGACTGTTATTTCCCGAGTTCTCTGCGGTCCCTCAGTCGCTTCTGTGTGTACTTTGCTGCCTGCAGGTTCTTGCGTGCATGATAGAGGGTTGTGCAGGCCTGGGAATAGTGCCAAGGCCAGGTCTCTGTTATGTGCTCCCTCTGGTGCTGCTGCGTCCGCGGCCACTGCTCCCCAAATACGGCGTGACTGCACGGGCCTCGCGCGTCCACCCTTCGCCCCTGTGCCGCGTTCGGCGCTGCTACTATCCCAGGGACGACGCTGTTCAGGAGGTTCTTCGGAGCCCACGCCCACACAGGCTCTCCACGACTCCCTCTCCACTGTATCGCCGATTGCTTCAATATCCCCGATCTGAGGGGGGGGGGGGGAGTGTTGGCAAACGCCCGTATCGTCCCAGGCATGCAGCCCCCACCTGTGGCTTCCGTTGTGTAGGCCCCGCAGCCCCTCGGGTGCACTATTGTAGCGGCGGCAATTCACCTGTATGGTTGCTCCCGTTTATCAGGAGAGGCCCGTAGGCCCGTCACAGGCCCGTCGCAGGCCAATGCCGCTTTCCCAGCGATGTCGCAGGCCGCCCCGTCTGCCCCTCCGGCTCCTCACCGCAGGGATTCCTCTGTTCGTCGTTTGCTCGGCCCCCGGGTCTGTAATCCGGAGGATTCCGTCACCGCTTAGATCCCGGTGGTTGTCGCGTCCTCTTCTGGCCCTCAGGTAGCGGGCGCCATTATCCGCGGTCTCGCGGCTCCGTCGCTGGTCACGCTCTGTCTCCAGACCTCCGCCGGGCCCCCTCCTCTGTTTCCGTGGCAGTCTCGGTTGTGCCGCCTCCCGGCCCACTCACTGCGCACCAGGGCCCCTCCGGCCGCTGCCTGGTTCGCCACAGGGTTTCGGGCATAGGCGGTGCAGCGACACCCGAGCCTCAGCTGCACCCGTAGTGACAGCTAGTTAATCCCGTCGGGTCGCGGCCGCCATTTTGTGCGACTTCGCGGTCTGGCCCGAGCTGTGATTTGCTGCATCCTCCGGCTCCCCGCTGCTTGCAACTTTCACTGCGATGTCACCCGGGCTAGGGGATCCGTCTCCTATCTGTGGGGTCCCCCTATAGCTGTCAGGATGGTGCTAGATGGGGGATCACCAGCGGGAGCGCAGGTTCAGGCTCCCGGCTCCATCGGCGTCCGGCCACGCCCCCCAGAGTCACAGTGCATCCCATGACTTGAAAGACTTCTTCAAAGAAAAACAATGTGCAAACTGTAGCCCAACACTAGATGGCAGGAATATGCAGAGTATGCAAATATACAACACTACACTCTGAGTGGATGCTTGCAGGGTAAGTAACATTTATTTTTCTTGTTAGCACTGAGGTAGGGGGTTCTGTCCCTTGAAAATGTACCTGTATTTTAGCGATGTATTTTCATAACAGGGCTAGCAGTTGTATCCCCAGCACCAGAGGTTACCACACCAGGACCGGATGTTACTACGCCAGTAGTATCAATTGTTATTAAGGAAGAGGAGGAGCCTGATCTCATTAGCATCCAGGATTATCAGAGAAGAGAAAGCTTCTACAGTCCAGCAGGTGAGAAAACCACCAAATGCTTATGCTTACAATCTCAAATAAAATATCTAATTGTGCCATGATTGAAATCAGTTTTAACCTTGTATATGAATAGTTTAGTAGTTCTTTTGAGAAGTTTCTTTCTTACCTGTGTTGTTTACTTTCTAAAGCATCACAAATCTGTCTCTGAGTCTCCTACTTTTGATGCTATAAACATGCTGGTGGGACCAAATGAGACTATAAAGGAAACTGGCTACACATCTCTTGCCCATTTTAGCACACACTAAAAAAGTAATCCTTCTACATAAGAAACCTTGACAACTTGTGCTAACAGATTGGGACGACATACTGCTTGTTCAGTGCATTGCAACTGCAGGAGAGTGCTTTACAGCTTCCCTACTTGGACGTTTTTTTAACTGGCAAATGTACCTAGACTTAATGTATGAAGCAATAGGAGATGTTACACAGTTTTGTCAGTAGAGATGTATGCCGGACCTCAGTGAGAATGTTTGTAAGAGAAGGTTCGGGATGGATTCCTCTGGGAGGAAAAAATAGAGTTAGAGCTTTCTCTTCCGCCCTTCCGCTTCATTGTTTGGTTGTGGACTGAAAAAGTACCACAAATTTGTGAGAAAAGGCTGAAGGCTTTAATCAAGAGCATAGATAGGTGCACAGGCACACTAGCCACAGACCTTTGCGGTAACTGCTACTGCTAGAATGCTGCAGAACATGGAATGGCTCCAGATCATGGAATGTATATTTCCAAAACGATAGTCTTATTTTTCGTAATCATTTGAATGAACACAATGTGAGGTTGCAGAACATCTATGCCATTTTAACAGATAAGAGAGAAGGATAGGATTAGGATGGGGAGTGGGGATTACTTGGTACAACTAATGTCTGGGGTGGAGATTGACCCAAAAGAGTGCCTAATGAAAGCTGCTGGTAAGGCTCCTAGTCAAGGATCTATTACGCTCATTCTTGGGCCTATCTGAATGCTGTGCTCACTTTGTGCCATGATTTACTGAAACAACTGCAGCTGTAGGGGTCCTACTGAAGGTGAATCAGACATTTTTGTGGAGAAATTAGCAAGTTTTCCAGAGGGTGAAGGGAATCAATGTGGCAGCCAAACTTTTCAACGTAAACCACAAAAGAGAGAGTCAGGGGGAAACAACGGCCAGCCTACTGTCCCCACTCAAAGATCAGTAAACACAATAGGAGTAGGTAGCCAAAAAACTAAAGGAAAAGGGGGAGAGGGAAAAGCGATTGCCACCTAAGATCAGATGAAAATGTCTTGTATTTGAGACTAAGAAGGAGGTCTAGAAGGCCATCCTTAATGGAAGAGGATGTCTCACACACAATATTGTGTCATGCTTCATCATAGACATCCTCTCCCCACCCTGGTAAGATGATACCACCAGGGCGGACTCAACCTCCGCGAGGCCTTTTTGGCGGTAGGAGGGAGTTCTTACATAAATCTTGCAGGATAAGTCGGGATCCAGTTCAATTAAAAGTGCCTTCAGGTTCCTTGGTTATCACCTTTATTAGTTAGGACCTGAGGTACGTTAAAACCAAAACTAGTCGATGGATCCTATAGAGAATAATGTCTCTGATCCATCTATTAAACGGCCAACATGTTTCTGCCCACACTAAGAGCCATATAGGTCTGGGGCATTCGTCAGGGCTGTCGGATCCCTACAGTAATTCTAAGGTGGTGTCCCCTACGTCCTACTATCCCAGGGAAAGGTGGTACACCTAAGGAGTGCCCAAAATAAGGCCTACCTGAAACGATGCTAAATATAGCTCATCATGTGCCCTCAGTTAGAGGGGGTACCTCATATTCGGACAGAGGGAGGGGTGGTAGCCTTCGTAGTCACACATTCATCAGAAATGCTGCCACACCGTTTCACCTATGCAATCCGCTCCCCGCCGGTTGAGCGGATTGCATAATGAGCCATATTTAGCATCGTTTCAGGTAGGCCTTATTTTGGGCACTCCTTAGGTGTACCCCCTTTTCCTGGGATAGTAGGACGTAGGGAACACCACCTAGAATTACTGTAGGGATCCGACAGCCTGACGAATGCCCCAGACCTATGGCTCTTAGTGTGGGCAGAAACATGTTGGCCGTTTAATAGATGGATCAGAGACATTATTCTCTATAGGATCCATCGACTAGTTTTGGTTTTCACGTACCTCAGGTCCTCACTAATAAAGGTGATAACCGAGGAACCCGAAGGCACTTTTAATTGAACTGGATCCCGACTATCCTGCAGATTTATCTAAGAACTCCCTCCTACCGCCAAAAAGGCTTCGCGGAGGTTGAGTCCGCCCTGGTGGTATCATCATACCAAGGTGGGGAGAGGATGTCTATGATGAAGCATGACAATACTGTGTGTGAGACATCCTCTTCCATTAAGGATGGCCTTCTAGACCTCTTTCTTAGTCTCAAATACAAGACATTTTCTTCTGATCTTAGGTGGCAATCACTTTTCCCTCTCCCCCTTTTCCTTTAGTTTTTTGGCTACCTACTCCTATTGTGTTTACTAGCCAAACTTTTCAAACCATTTGATACGAAGTGCAAAAGCATTGTGATGACAGATGCTAACATTTACAGGCTTGGGGCTGTTTTGCGTCAAGAGAGAGATAGTCCTGAGAAGGAGGCTTCTTTTACATCTAGGTCTTTAGAGGCGATGCAATATACTAATTCAGTCATGGAGATAAAGGTCTTGGCGTACTAATGGGGAATCCATCATTTCAAAATGTATTTACGGGACACAGAGTTCATTTTTCACCCTGACCATAAACCATTGGTAGATTTGGTAGTAGGAAGGGAATTAGTTACAACAAGCCTCGTATAGCCAAATGGTGATCGCATATTCAAGAGTATGTGTACAAACCTGAATATGTGCCTGGTTGGAAAAATGAGACTGCAAATTTTTTCTTCTGGTTACCATTTCCAGATGTGGAGTAAAGTGAAGGGGATAATGATGAAGAGTATGTAGTTGTAGTGTTACCCATGGTTCATTGTCGGAGTCGGAGTTGTTGCAGAAGTAAGATCAGAATTTGAACAAATTCAAGGAATACATAGTGAAGAGGTGGCCTAGTGGACAAGCATTAACCATGGTGGTATGTGCGTATAAACATTTAGCTGATGAATTGACCCTAGAAGGTGGAATTGGGCGGAGGTTAGGACTGTTGATTGAGGAGTAACGGGTTAGAGATGGCTCATGAGGGTCATATGGACATCTTGGCAATGAAAAAAAGAATTTGCAAAAATGTCTCGAGGCAGTCGTTGGATATGTCAGTAGAACACTACGTGGGATTGTGTTTGACGAGTACGGCTACTCTACTGATGCCAGTTAAGCCAATTGAGATGCTCTGATGGCCATTATACAAATTAGCTTTGGATATTTTGGGTCTCTATTGAGTCAATTGAGTGTTTCTAGAATATTCTAGAGTAACAATAGACTCCTAAAACAAAATGGCCTATGGTTAGATCAGCATTTCCCAAACTGGAGGTCATGGCCCACTGGTGGGTTGTGCGCCGATTTTTGGTGGGTCGCGAAAGTCATGGTCTATATTTAAATAATATTTAACATGATTAGCCTTGATTGTGCAACAGTCTGAAGGTGCTCAGGAATGTCTCTAAGTCCAGTTTTAAAACACACCTTGCAAGTATTTCTAAGCAAGACTGAAGTGAAGTATTTGTTGCTTCTGGTTTTTTTTACTTCACAAAGCTGTTTCAACAGGGAATGTGCTCACTATACATGATTATACACAACCATACCATTTGTGTAGGACTTTCATACATTGTGGTGCAGGTGTTTTGAGAGAACCATACTGAAAGTGATCGGGAAGGAGGCACAAAGAGGCATGTGAAGCCTGTTTATTTGTCTTACTGTGTTGGAATGAGAGGGCATCCAATTACTCTCTGTGTATTGCCAACCGTGTTTCTATTGCTTTCTATGTTTTTGTTTTGGTCCTCAAATCAATGTTATGTTATTGTTGTTGATGAAGTGAGAGGAAAATGTTGGTTTCTGGTTCTGGCTTCAGAACCTGGAATATGTAATGAGTCCTGGCAAACCACAGAGCATTCTAGTAGTATCAGTTGCAGCCTGAGTACCTTACCTACTCTCTTGATTAAAGCCTTCATCTTTTTACTTACGGCTGTGTCGTCTTAGGGGTTGGCAACAGAATGTACATTTTGAGAGCTGTAGAACTACTGTTACCCCCTGTCCGTCTGCAGTAAATGTACTGCAGAAAGGGCTTACTTTAGTTGCAGGATTTGAAAGTTTTGTTTATCCTTTTCCAAGCTCCCAAGGTGCAAAGGATAAGCATAGACGATACATTGACCCATTTTTAGGGCTAGTTCTTCATGGTTCGTTCAATAGGTGACCAGTCCCATGTACAGAAGCAGGTTATACAATTAAGTACCTCTATCAATTTACGTCTACAAAAAACAATAAAGTCTTGCAGCAGAGCCAAAAATCATGAAGGCAAATGCTCTGTTATGTCTGGAATCTCAAAAACCCAATCCAAGCTCTCAGGCACATTATCAAACAGGCTTCAGATTTAACAATGGGGCTCCTGGGACAAAAAACCTTGTCCCTTCTGCACAGTGCTCTATCTGAGTATTGAAGTTTGATTCTTTGTAGTCTTCCATCAGCATTGCTTTTGTTATTTATGCCTTCAGTTTGCCACACTAATCTGTGGGCGGTTTGAACAATTCATAGATGCTTATCTGTAATATTGCCCAACCAGTAAACTCCAGCAAACATTTAACCCATATGACAACGTCATTGTCCCAGACCTCACACTATCTAAAATGTAAGGCGTCATTTTCTGATAGGAATACTAATGCCTTTACTCTTTGACAATGAACTATGTGTAACTCTCAAATGATGACATTGACAGTTGTAACTGAATGTAGTGAAACGAAACAAAGTGTTGTCATTTATTCAACTAAATCCACTAATGTTTATTAATTTAAATAGCTCTCATTGGGTGTAGGAATTGCTTTACTGTTTTGTAACCCATATTGTGAGGATTAGAGGCATCTTGTGTTTACATCTCAACCAGAAATTGTGTGCAATAGTTGTTCCTTTATCCAACTCATATCTCAGTTCTCTTCCTACATGGCTGTTTCTACATAATGTGGATGGATAGAAAGCTTTCCATCATATATATTAACCCGACAGCCCCTTTGGACCTTTGTTGTCCTGCCTGCCATTGGGTAATCGGGTATGTCAGCAGCTTCAATAAATAACCTCAGAGCACACGTTGTTCTCAGTTTCCCCCGGTACATAATCCCCAACGCTGTACCAGGAGCTACTTTCCAGGAAGATTAACATTGACTTTTCTTCATCTGCATTGGGTGTGCTATCATCTATCTGATGTAAAAATGTGATTACTGTATGCCATTTCTTTATTCGCCTATTTATGTTGGCCTTAGTAGACTCCAATTCTTGCATCTTGTGTTCCTTAGGTCGCTTGAGAATGCATTTGTCATCCATGACCCAATATCATGTCACCTGTGGGTTAAAGCATAACATTTATTGTTTCACTCATGACGTCACCAGTAGAAAATTAATAATGCAAATGTTATTGTAATCCAACAGGTAATGGTGGCATGAAGAGAAGAGCCTGCGGTTTATTAAAATGTAACGATAAATCACCACTTAGCTATTCAATGGCAAAAAAGCTCAAAGCAAATATGGTTCATAGCATTCATGAGAGAAATACTGAGATGTGGTCAGGACGTGATGGAGAACTCCAAGACGAGAGAACTGCACACTCAAAAAGAGAATGCGGCCAACTAATGCATTCCACCTTCAATCAGATGATTCCCCATGTACAGAGTTCAAGAGCATACTGTAAAGGTGACAGTACAATGATGAATGACAATAATATTGCATATGAATCAAACCCATTGCAAATCTCCACGGCATACACCTATTCTACAAGTGAGCAAGCCTGCCAGAATGACAGTGACATTGGACATCAGCAACCACAAAAAGTAAATAGAAGATACCCATGTAAGGAATGTGGCAAAAGTTTTACAGTGATGTCAAATCTTCTAATACATGAAAGGATACATACTGGGGAGAGGCCACATCACTGTACTTTATGTGGGAAAAACTTCACCCAAAAAGGAGTCCTTCTTAGGCACCAAAAAATGCATACAGGCGAGAGACCTTATCAGTGCAATGTATGCGGAAAAAGGTTCAATCAAAAGCATCATCTTCTAAGACACCAAAAAACACATTCAAAGACAGAACATTTCCCGTCTGATCTGTATGGACTTCCTAAATACTAAATAATTTCAGTGTCAAGGACACTGTGACTAACAGAGTTATAAGCACAACAAAGTTGTGGCCAAATGAAATGTTGTATTACCAGCTTCTAAAATGGTAGTTGCTGCAAGACATGACATAATAGTAAAAGCAAAGGGAATACTAATGGCTAGTATTATTGAAGTAATTCCCAGTAATCCCAGGACTTTAGAAGTTCTCTGTTTCTACAGACTTAAGATTATGAAACAAGTGAGCATTCCACATGTCGCTATAACTAATGCACATAATTTAATGTGCAACAGTGCATACAGAATCGAGTTTTAAATACCTATTAGAGGGACAAATTGGAAACAAACAAAAACCCAGTATATGTATTATTCAAGTATGGAGTCCATGGTTTTAAATGCGGGTTCAACAGACCTTGACCCATTTACTCAAATGCTTTTTAAAAAGAAAGACCGGGGATGGGGTTGGGTTAAGGAGTTTTGGTTACGTGGAAAAACTAAGCTTATCAGTGATATATCATGTGTCTGTTTTTTTGTTGATAAACATGACTAAATGTAACGGACAAATACAAAATATATTAAAAAATATAAAAAACAGACTTCCTTCTTATAGAAAAAGTAAATTGATTGTATGGACGTTTCTAGTGCAACTTGTCGTTAATATCCTAGCTATTACTGTCTGATAGTTTTTGTTTGTTTTGAATTGTCAGGGATCAATCCGACATGCTACATACAAAAACTAGGGAAAAATAATATGTTCGAGGCATGTGAGCTGTAGACCACATGCTTTGCATACCCTGCCATCTAGTGTTGGGTCCGGATGTTTGCAAGTTGTTTTTTTTTTTTTGAAGAAGTCTTTCCAGTCACGAGGTAGGTGACTCCTCCTTTCGGTGATAGTGCGCATGGGCATCGACTCCATTGTTAGATTGTTTTTTTCCGCCATCGGGTTCGGACGTAAATTGCTGCACTCCCGTTCAAATCCGTTTTTCGGGTTCCCCTCAGTGCATAATCCACTTACCCTCGATGGTATTGTTTTCGATCACGTATTCACATTTCTCCGCGTATCGTATCAAATACAAAAACTCTTTTTGAACGGGAATCTGGTGGAAGGCCGTCGGGCCTACCCGCGTCGGTCCACCTCGCAGTCGATGGAGCGGACTCCATTTAAATTCTGCCCTCTGTGCCACGTGAAGTTTCCGCGCACCGACTCACACGAAGTGTGCAACTTGTGCTTATCTCCGGAGCACAACGAATAGGACTGCGACGTGTGTAAATCTTTCCGCTTGAAGAAAACGCTCTGCGACCGTCGACGTCGCAACATGCAGAGCCAAAACACCGCATCCATTCCGGACCTCTTCGGAGAAGATTCCGAACAAGAGACCGGCGATGCACTAGGGGCAGAGGAAGAACAGGAGGATCCGATATGGACGAAGACATTCCGCAAGGTCAGGGTATCGTGAGTACCGAACCCCCCTTGCCCCATAGTCCTACTCAGCCCAAGCAAAAGGCTCCAGTCACACCTCTGCCTTCGGGCCATGGTCGGCACCGAAACACACGGGATCGAGTCGTCCACAATCGGGCACCGAGCCGAAACCTTCGGGGTCGAAACCGAAACCAGTCTCAGGCCCAACTCCTTCGACACTGAAACCGCCTTCGGAACCAACATCCTCGGCACCGAAGACACCGGCACCGAAAACTTCAGCACCGAAACATAAAGATGCTCCGATACCACCATAGGAGCCCGTTTCGATGTCCCGCCTTCAAAACCGGACCCGAAACAAAAGGAACTCTACATTAATCCAAAAACTGGACATATTGCAACCAAATTGCCACATAAACGCAGATCTGCAATGGAGGACACTTATCACATTCCTTTAAAAAGGAAACACGTGGGTACTAACCCTTCTCCTCCTCTTCCCCATCACCTCTTTCCCTACAAACACAGCATTTACTAATTACTCCTACTAATTCGCCACAACCACAAACACCTGATGATCAGGATGATGGGGGCAATGATCCTTCACCTGCAGACCCATGGAAGGATTATAATACAGACACTCCCACATATAATGATCCTGACCTTTATCTTACCGAACCTTCTCCACCAGATGATAATGTAGGTTATATAGAGCTTCTAAGCAGAGCTGCTGAATACCAAGGGGTACAATTACATAAGGAATCCCTAGAGGAGGATTTCCTCTTTGAAACCCCTAGTAGTTCCCAAAGATCCACCCACACACTCCCTATGCTCAAGGCTTAAGACATGTGGACGACATATTTAAGGATCCTGTTCGTGCACCCATTCTCACCCCCAGGATAGACAAAAAATATAAACCTGCACCATCAGATCCAGTTTTCATCAAGGGCCAGTTACCTTTAGACTCTTTAGTAGTTTCTAATGCCCGTAAACGGGCCAATTCACAGACGTCGGGGGATGCTCCACCCCCAGACAAAGAGTCTAAGCTCATAGACGCCTCTGGGAAAAGAGTAGCCTCCCAAGCTGCAAATTACTGGCGTATTGCTAATACCCAGGCCCTTTTAGCCAGGTACGATAGGGCGTATTGGGATGAAATGGAACAATTGCTCCAATTCTTACCCGATGAGCATAAATCCAAAGCTCAAGACTTAGTGCAAGAGGGAAAGCTCATCTCTAATTCTTCTATTAGGTGTGCATTAGATGCAGCTGGCTAGAGCTGTCAATACCAGTGTGTTACTAAGAAGACACGCATGGTTAAGAATTTCGGGATTTAAACCCGAAGCTCAGGCCTCCATTCTCAACACACCATTCGACAAACAACATCTCTTTGGTCCTGTAGTAGACACGTCCTTAGAAAAAATGAAAAAGGACACAGACATGGCAAAGTCTATGGGTGCCCTACAGTCCCCTTCTACTCGTGGTTCCTTTCGGCGCACCTTCTATTGTGAGGGGCTCAAGAATACCTCTTCAGACACTGCCTCTACACCGTACAAAGGCAACAATCAGTCCTCTTCTTCAAAAGGTTTCTTTAGAGGAAACTACAGAGGCAACAATGGCAAGGGTAGAGGTTCCAACAAACGCACCTCCCCCTCAAATAACAAACAGTGACTTGCCTATGCTTTCCCTGATCATTCAACACCTGTCGGGGGACATCTTTCACAATTCCTACCCGTCTGGCAATCAATAACTACAGACAAATGGGTGCTAGGAATTATTCGATCTGGTTATTGCCTGGAGCTTCCCAACAATTCTCCAAACATCCCTCCACGCTCACACAAATGTCACCAGACCATCTACACCGCCTCAAACAAGAGGTTCAGTCTCTCCTTTTAAAAGGAGCCATAGAGCCCGTACCACTACAATATCAAGGTTCGGGCGTATACTCCCTGTACTTTCTAATACCCAAAAAGGACAGCTCTCTCAGACCCATTTTAGACCTCAGAGAATTAAATCATTACATACAATCAGATCATTTTCACATGGTGACACGTCAACAACTGCTCCCACTTCTAAAACAAGGTGACTTTATGTCTACTCTAGACTTAAAGGACGCATATTTCCACATTCCAATACATCCCGCTCATCACAAATATCTCAGATTTGTGGTAGCAGGGCAGCATTACCAGTTCAAAGTGCTTCCATTCATAGTCACCACTGCTCCCAGAGTATTTACAAAATGTCTGGCAGTAGTAGCTGCTCACCTGCAAAGACAACACATTCATGTCTTCCCGTACTTGGACGACTGGCTCATCAAAGCCAGTATGTACCTAAAGTGTCTCCAGCACACTCACATAACACTGGGGTTACTGCACTAACTGGGGTTTACAGTCAATGTGTTGAAGTCTCATCTCCAACCTTCCAACACTCAAGCCTATCTAGGAGCCACTTTAGATACTCAAAGAGCTCTGGCTTTTCCCAATGCAGCCAGAATTCACAATAGTCAGGCTCTAATTGTTCAGTTTCAGCCCACTCCTCACTTTCGGCTCGGGTGTATATGCAGCTGCTGGGAATGATGGCCTCTAGCATCATGATTGTTCCCCATGCAAGCCTTCACATGCGTCCCCTTTAGGAATGCTTGGCGAGTCAGTGGAACCAGTCCCAGGGTCCCTTAACCGATCTAGTGTTGGTAGACGGCCATACTCATCGCTCTCTGCAGTGGTGGAACCCGCAAAATGTATCAAAAGGACGGCCCTTCATAGACCGTGTTCCACAGACAGTGCTAACAGCAGACGCGTCGCTCACTGGTTGGGGAGCTCATCTCCACAATCACACAATTCAAGGCTTGTGGAGTCAAAAGCAAAAGGCTCTCCACATAAATCATCTAGAGCTGCTAGCAGTGTTTCTAGCGCTCAAAGCTTTTCAAATTCACCTTGTAGACAAAGCTGTCCTAGTCCGCACCGACAACATGACAGCTATGTACTATATACAAAAACGGGAGGGGCACACTCTCTCCAACTGTCACACCTAGCTCAAGCCATTTGGAAATGGGCCAAACACCACAAAATGTATCTCCTAGCAGAACACCTTCCAGGAGTAAACAATCAGACTGCCGACCTTCTCATCAGACAGAGGCAGCAAATCCACGAGTGGGAGCTTCACCCTCAAGTTCTCCTCTCATACTTTCAAAATTGGGAATTTCCTCAAATAGATCTTTTCGCCACACACAAAAACGCAAAATGCCCAAGCTTCGCCTCCAGGTATCCACACCCGCTCTCCAAAGGCAATGCACTATGGATGAACTGGTCAGGGATATTTGCCTACGCTTTTCCGCCTCTCCCACTCATTCCATTAGTGGTTCGGAAACTCAGGCAAACATCCCTCACACTGATATTGATAGCTCCCACATGGGCCCGTCAACCTTGGTTCACCACCCTGCTGGAACTGGCAATAGTTCCACATCAAAAGCTACACCTCACATCCAGTCTCCTCACACAGAGCCATGGAGAAATCAGGCACCGAGATCCCAAAGAACTCAACCTAGCGATCTGGCTCCTGAAGTCATAGAGTTTGGTTATCTGAATCTTCCACCAGACTGTATGAACATTATCAAAGAGGCCAGAAGGCCTACTACAAGAGCTTGTTATGCAGCTAAATGGAAACAATTTGTTATCTAATGTAATAATAACAATATCAATCCTCAGGATGCTTCCATACAAAATATCATCTGTTATTTATTACACTTGCAGCAGTCAGAATTAGCTTACACATCTATCCGCTTACATCTCGCTGCAATAGCTGCGTACCTACAAAACAGGCAGCACTTGTCTCTCTTTAGAGTACCAGTTATCAAAGCATTTATGGAAGGACTAAAAAGAGTTATACCACCAAGACTCCCACCTGCCCCAGTGTGGAATCTTAACATAGTCCTTACACGATTAATGGGCCCACCTTTTGAAACCATGCATAAATGTGAACTGCAATTTCTCTCATTGAAAATCGCTTTCCTCATTGCGATCACTTCACTGAGGAGAGTGGGTGAGCTACAGGCAGTAAAAATTGAAGAACCTTTTTCCAGCTTCACAAAGACAAAGTAGTCCTTCGTACCAACCCTAAATTTCTACCCAATGTAGTATCTGCCTTTCACATCAATCAATCGGTTGAGTTACCTGTGTTCTTTCCTCAACCAGATTCAGTGGCAGAACGAGCTCTGCACACTTTAGATGTTAGAAGAGCCTTGTTATATTACATAGAAAGAACAAAGTCATTTCGTAAGACAAAACAACTTTTTGTTGCTTTTGCTCCACCTCACAAAGGCAATCCTATATCCAAATCAGGTATTGCTAGATGGATTGTTAAATGTATTCAAACATGTTATGTGAAAGCAAAAAGAACTTTAACAATACCCCCTAGAGCGCATCCACTCGCAAAATAGGGGCTACTATGGCTTTCTTAGGTAACATCCCCATAGTTGACATTTGTAAGGCCGCAACATGGTCTACACCACACACATTCACAAAGCACTATTGTGTAGATGTGTTAGCGAGACAACAAGCTAATGTAGGCCAGGCAGTAATTAGAACACTTTTTCAAACAACTGCAACAGCTACAGGTTAGCCACCGCTTTGGGAGAATACTGCTGTATAGTCTATGTAAAGCATGTGATCTACAGCTCACATGCCTCGAACGGATAATGCTCCTTACCCAGTAAGCATCTGTTCTTGGCATGTAGAGCTGTAGATTCACATGCGCCACCCGCCTCCCCGGGTACCTGTACCTGTTGCAGTTCTTTCTTATCCTATATACATATGCATGGACATCTCTATTCTACACTTACTAACTCCATTCTCACCCTCTGCGGGAAAACAATCTAACAATGGAGTCGATGCCCATGCGCACTATCACCGAAAGGAGGAGTCACCTACCTCGTGACTGGACAGACTTCTTTGAAGAAAAACAACTTGCAAACATCCGGACCCAACACTAGATGGCAGGAGTATGCAAAGCTTGTGAATCTACAGCTCTACATGCCAAGAACAGATGCTTACTGGGTAAGTAACATTATCCTTAGCAGAAGGCAGTACACAGGCAAAAACTTTGAATGTGGTTCAACCTTGTTGGACACGTTCACAGTCTAATAGGGGCACTCGCTTGTGGTCCTGGGCAGGGCAGGTAAAAGCTCCTATTCATGGTATCTGGCACAGGTCTCTTTTGTTGTACTGTTACTGCTGCTTTCCAGCATCTAACCAGAGCCCAAATAGAACTTCCTGTAGTACTGTTGGAACTAGGTAAGTTGAGAGGGGGTGAAGAGACAGAATTTGCTGGTGTGTGAGAGTCTGATTGAGTTTGTATATTAGTGTGTGTTTATGGAGAGGACGGGAGGGGATGGATAAATGTAGCTCTCCAATTACTCAAGGAACTCATCTTTAGCACATTGAGGACATTCAGTGCAACATTCTTACCATGTTGTCGGCCCTGGCCGTTCCTGCCAACATTCACCACCCCATGCGCAATAGAGGACCATGTGTTACAAATCGAGGTAATTCTAGACAACATTTTGGCTATTCCTGATCGATTGACAGGGCCACTGAAATTATGCGATTGTACTGCCGCCGCATTTTTCACTTAATTATAGATTTGCCGCATTTGTCACATAATCCATCATCTGCTGCATAATCTGCATATTTTAGAAAAAAAATGTTTGTAGCTCAAATTTTTCAACAGTGACTAAAAATGCAGCAACACATGGTGCTGTGCAGTGGAAGGCTCTTTGCAAAGCTTGACTGGTCACCTTTCTGTTACTTATTGCTATATATGGATGTTAAACTGGCAATAATAAGATGCAACCAATGCCCAGACAGTGTTAACAAGTGTAAAAATGACAAAATAATGAAGTAATACTAATATAAAATGTGTCGCATCATGCCACATAATTTGCCTTCTCTTGCTTCATAATTTACGCACTCCTGCCGCATAGTTTGGCTCTCGACCTGCAGCATAATTCCACTGGCCCTGCCTATTGGTGCCCATCATTAACATACTGTGGGTAATCTTGACAACATAGTAGCTATCCAGTGTATAATTGTGGTACCGGAAAAATGATGTCAGTACATGACTTATTGTGGCTTTTCTTGAATAATTCTTACTAGTGCTTATAATGGGGTGAAAAATCCTGCCATGTGATGGCCATCTTTAGTACTTGATGATGATAATGGGTACGAAAGGCACAATCTGTCCATGTTGACAACAAGAGTGCTTACTGAAAATAACATGCTGATGTTTGGGGACCAAACATACATTTGTTACAAATTAAAATCGAGTATTTCGGGACCATAAACTGTTGTTTCATTCTGTTTCATTCTGTGTCAGAGACAGGAGCTTATTTAATCAAAGTAAAAAGTTTCCATTTCATAATGAAATGTCTGTATTTTCTATTTTTTAAGAAGTGATATGCTGGTGTTTCAAACACATTGATTGCATTTGTGAGCTAGCAGTGGCCTTACCAAAAATTGTACTGATCGTCTATTCCATCACTGTGGCACAGGCAGCAGAGTTTATGTTCTTTATGTGAGGAAATATGATGGCAGCTGCTGCTATATATCCCTAGGACTACATGTGGGTAGCTATTTAAAGATGTTTAATTCCAATACTTTGCTCTTATCATGTAGAAATGTTTTGGCCTATTGATTTTCAATGCCTCCTCAAGATAAATTCTGTCAATTAACCCTTTTTATTTTTTAGTTTGTCATTTGCTATGTATACTTGGTGAAGGATTAACAATATGACTTCGGGTCTTTCAATTATAATCACACACTTTTCAGTCACTTGACTATTTCAGTTGTTTCTTCAAGACAGCTCAAATCCCATTTTTGTAAAATTGAGAACACCCATAAGACTGGTTGAATCACACTAAATCTAGGAGGGTTGAGACAGTGTCTCTTTTATCTCTGTTGGGTGACCAATTAGGTAACTTACGGGCTTCTTATATTGGTTTTATTCCAGTGCGCGCTCAAGGGTATGCAGAATGGAAAAGAGTTGCACATGACTGCTCTGTGATTGAGACCTACCTCATTTTGCCTCTCTCTGCTTGATGGGGTATTCCCTCTTATAGACCCTTTTCTGCTTGTTGGCAGCCCCACTCCCCTACTTTGGCCTTGGCATTGTCCTCTAATTCAGCTTTTGCTCAGTAGGACAGAGGTCTGGCGCCAATGCCCAGATCTGTTCCCGTGCCATGTCTTGGGCTGCTGCATGCTTTTCCAGCCTTATCGACGCTTCATACTGACCCTGCTCAGGTGGTGCCGTTCACACAGGCTCTGCTGGTGATATTCCACCCTCCTTCAGCCCACTTTTTTTTAATTTTTTTTATATTTATTTATTGAGGTTTATGAACAAAAGAAACAGGACAAACAATTACAATTGCAATAAAACAACGACTTACAGCAGCAATGTGCCTATACAGCACTTGGAGACAAAACCCCTAAGGGGAAATCGAAACTACCTTGCAAATGCCCCCTGATGCATCCCCGCTGTGAGAAGGAGACTGCTTACTTCCCAAGGAATTTGACTTCCCTGTCGCCGTCTCATGATATTCGTCCAGTGTGCTCTTTAATTCTGCTGCCACCTGGTCTGCGCCGGTTTCTAGGGCCTCCCGCTCAAGGGCAGCAAGCTTCTTTTCTAGAACTACCAAGTATTCCCTGATGGAGCGGAGCACCCCCGCATGTTTGGACATGGCAATCCCTCTTATATAAACCTTAAAGGCTTCCCATGTCGTGGCAAATAGGGGGACTGAACCAATGTTAGTGTTAAAGTAGAACTCGATGGCTTCAGCCATTTCAGTCTTAAACACGCTGTCGAGTAGGGCATAGGGCGGAAACCGTCATGTAAAGGGAGCTGGCTTCTTCAACGGGGTATTAAGGTGTAATAGAATAGGAGAGTGGTCTGAATATGAGCGTGGGTGAACCTCGCATCCGCTTATCGCGGTGTAGAGTGAGCTAGTGACAAACCAATAATCTATCCTAGTGTACAGGTTGTGCGGGGCTGAGTAGTGTGTGAAACCCCCCGGATCCCTATTCCTAGAGCGCCAAACATCTATCACATTTAGTTCTGCAATGGCATCCCCAACTGTTTGAGCTGTTAACGATGGTCTGCGCATCGGTCCCCCGGAGCGATCCAGAGCAGGATCGAGGGTGCAATTAAAATCCCCTCCCCAAACTAAAGGAAGCACTGCCCATCCCCGCAATCATACTAATAGGTCTCTAAAGAATTGCGGGTGGTCGAAATTGGGGCCATATATATTAATAATAATAAACTCCAACCCTTTCCCTTTGATCTTGGAAATTGCAAACCTGCCCTCTCTGTCAGTCTCTAAAGTCTCAAGGGATATACTGCTTCTAGGGTTAACCCATGTGAGCACCCCTCAGGCATGCGTGGAGAAGCCAGCAGCATGAAAGGCGCCATGTAGTCGCCTATGAGTGAGCATCTGGGAGTCAGCGGGTAAATGAGTCTCTTGCAGTAGTGCAACGTCTATATTGTGTCTGTTGAAGTAGGCAATCACCTTCCTAGTTTTCAGAAAGTCGTTGAGGCCCCTAATATTCCAAGTTAAGAGCTTTAATTTATCGCCCTGTTGTATACATAAGAAATCATCTCATCCTGAGCTTCCCTCCTGTATCTAAAGGGGTAAACCCTTCAGTTCTCCGCCCTATCTGCAGACGTCCCTGCTGAATTGTGTGAGCACGAAGTACATTCTGTGACTGAAAGAACCATATAAACCAACATATCGTAGCAAACCCCTCCCACCACCCACGCCATGCAGACCCCAACACAGCATTGACGACACCTGCCCACCCCCACCCACCCCAACAAAGACCATAGTTCAGCGAAAACAGAACAGTGAGTAACTTGCGGGGGTGGATTTTACCTGATTACCGCAAAAGAAAACTCTACAAGTTAGAAAACATAGCACTGCCATCCATTGCAAATCTGTAGCATCCATGCTAAACAATAATAAAGCTGGTCATTCAGCAGTAACAGCCCGGCTCCCCCCACCCATGCCTACGGGGTGTCGCCACTGCCATCTGGGCTTAGAATTTAGCAGTTTAAAGGTATCTCAGTCCCGCCACCCAACATGAAAAATTCAATAATACTTGCGATACGTTGGCTTCAAATATGTTGAGATGCAGGAGTAATGAAATCAGCACAAATCGACAGACTAATGGGATCAAGAGAGGGGGAGAGGGGGGTGAAGGGGCAGGATTGTGCCTGATGTCTCTTTAAGACACAGTCCCAAGGAGCGTAGTGAGAGTCATATTATTCCTCGCCACCAGCCGCGCCACCGGTCACCTCGTCCAGTCCCTCAGTCTCTTGGCAGCGTCCCAATGTCTTGGGGAGGACCTTCAAAACTTTCTGGAGCGATTTAGGGTCGAGGAATATCCTTGAGTGGCCGTTCATATTAACCCTCAACCTTGTGGGGTAGAGCATGGCGTAATCGATGTTCTGATCACGTGGACGCTTTTTCAACGGGGCAAATTGGCATCTGGCCTCCTGCACCTTCATGGTGAAGTCCGGAAACAGCGAGATTGCAGAGCCCTCAAACTGCAGGGTTCCCTTAGTTCTTGCCTGCCCTAGGGCCGCATCTCTGTCCCTATAATTTAGGAGTTTCGCAATTACCGGACGCGGCGGTGCTCCCGGAGGGGGTCTGGGGCCAAGTGATCGATGCGCACGCTCCACCACGAACATATCTGAAAAGATTTCCCGCCCTAGGAGTGTAACCAGCATCTTTTCAATGAATACCTCCATATTGCCGATTGAAGTGGATTCCGGCAGCCCCGTAATACGTAAATTGCTTCTCTGGGATCTCGCCTCCAAATCCTCTGCCTTCTCCTGCAGCGCGGTTAATGCTTTAGCAAACTGCTTCTGGGCTGCGCCAACCTCTGACTGCGCCTCCTCGACCTCAGTGACTCTCCTCTCGGTCATGTCGATTCGTTCGGCATGTTTATCTAAGCGTTCTGACATTCTATCCATCCGGTATGCCAATGAATCGATCTTACTGTCAATGGTATTGAGGCTTTTCTGCATTGTCGTAAGTATCTGTTTGAGATCCCCTGCTGCCTCCTCCTCCGACACATCGTCTCGATCCTCAGGGGAAGGGCACCCTCCGTGTCCCTGGATCTTGATTTGTGCTGCTCAAAGTGCAGCTTGGATTGGGTTTTGTCAACCTTGCCCATGTTGAATTGCTGGGGCAGGGGGGACTAGAACACTGCACAGTCAGATTTCCCTCACACGCCAGTCACAGGGTCTGAGGCCGGCGCAATCTTCTCGCCTCGCTGATTGAGGCACCTCTTATTCACAGGGGACACTGGCCAGCCGGGCGCCCCCGGTCCTCAGAGTGTGCAACACAGCAAGGGAAACCCCCCCAGTGTAGTAGAGGTGAAGCACTCCCCAGGCCTCTGCTATGATGTTTGTCCAAGAGGCACGTTCCAGGCAAGGGGGGAGCAGTAGCCAACTCTTAACTGCAGGCAGGGCCTCGTGGAGTAGCAATGTAAAGGCGAGCTCAGGCCAAGGAAGCTATGCAGCCAAGCTCCCTCAGGAGAATTCAGAGGACAGGCCGCCCGCTCACACCTCTAATTATGGATCACCACAGCTCACTAACCGGAGGCCTCCTCACCCCGATCTCAGCTGCAGCACTCCGCTGCTCAACATTATATATGACTCGAGCGTATGCTCCTGGGAGGCAACGGGGCATCCGGCAATGGTATCAGCAATGCTGCACTGCAGGCGCCAGCCGCCAGAGTCACCCGGCAGGCAGTGCCGGGGGAAACGAGAAGCGCGGCAGCGCTATGCCTGGACACACTTCAGCTCCTCGCCCCCAGGCGTCTCAACGTGGCAGGGTAATGGCTGCAGCTCAATGTCCGGTGGCTCAAGCACTCAACAACTCGTAGTGCTTCCGCTCAGCCCCAAGCGGGCACGTCGCCACCACAAATCAATCCCCGGCAGCCGTTCACTGGCCCGTCCGCCGCTAGGCGACCACCGCTTCAATGTGTGGCTGACGCGGCCACGCCGAGCCACTCACCAGAGGATCAAGTTTTGCGGAGTCCGCCCGCAGCTCTCCACCGGGCCCCCTTAGGTTTACAAGGGCGATCGGGACCAGCTAAGCCTCCGCAGGTCCGCCACAGTCCCGAACACAATGCAAGATACTGCGCACCTCCGATCCGGCCTTTCACGAGCTGACCCAAACGGGGGGCGGGGACAGATAGGAGAGTGCGCAGGCCACGAGCACAGGCCCCAGCCACCACCGATGGCTCCAGCAGTCAAATTCCGGCCAACAATCACAGCGGACTGTGGCGCCGTTCCGGGTTGCCCCCTGCCGTCAATTAAGGCTCACTCTGAAGCCATGAATACAGGATATTTAAAGGATTGTTACGGTGACTTGCGGAGCTCACTCAAGTCGCGGCCATCTTGGCCTCAGGCAAGCTCCGCCCCCCTCCTTCAGCCCACTTATATGCACCTCTGAAGCCCAAGGTGCCTTCAGGCCTTTTGACTTTTTCCCTGCTGTTGGCTTGTACCCGATTGTTGGTTGAACTCACTCATCTTGTTGATGTCGGTTCAACCTCAATTGTTCTGGTTCTGCTGCTAAAGGCATTGTCTGCTTCTTTGTTCTCAATGTTGACTGAGGATGGGTCGGTCTTTAGTCTTCTGCACCCATAACAGATGATTTGGGGTGGCCCTACTCTTTCCTGCTTTCTCCTCTACTCTGACTGAGGAGTGGTGCCATGTTGATGATTTGGGAGGAAAATGTTTGTGTTGGTGGGGCAATGCCCTTCACTCTTGCAATGGCATGTGCTTGTTTGATCGTTGTTTCCATACCCTTGGAAAGATGATGGCGATGGTTGTTCCACTCCTTCCAGATCATGTTAGCTGCCCCTTTGCGGAGGGTTTTGCACCCCCAAACCTCTTCTCAGGTCTGGTCTTAATTCGGTAGACTCAGTGTGAGGAGGTCTATCCCGGTCCCCGAGCTGTACCTGCAATCCCGGACTTGGGTTTGCTTTCCTAGGACCGGAGTCAGGATACGACCCGGAAACAAAACAAACACTGTGACCTTTCTTTGGATGTAACACCCCCTTGTCATGTGTTGCTACAGGAAGACAGGGACTGGACGAATCCAGAACCGGAAGGCGGGGCTGACCCCGGAGTGAGTTCCGCGACGATAGAGAAAAACGACCACGGAGAGACAAGAAAGGAGGTTCCGGAGTCATTGGAGGAGGGAGGAACAAGCGCAAACGGAGAAGGAATCCATTCCAATCGAGAAGAGGAAGCCCGAGAAGAAGGCGAGGCGGACGACGAATCCGAGAAGTGGAGTGAGGAGTGGTGGAGCCCTCCGGAGGATGCGGAAGTGCGGCGCAAACTCTGGAGAGTTGCGGCAGAGCGGGTAAGTCAAGACGGAACGGGTGGGTAGCAACTTGGGGAAAAAGCACGTCGGGAAGGGGGAGGGGAGCACAAATGTAAAGTCAAAAGCACTGATTACCCCATCCCTCACCTAGCCACGACCCAAAGCACCTCATCACTGCACAATAACAAACAGCACTTTTTGCATGCAACGTCGGTTTCTCGGAATTACAGATACGGGTTAGAAACCTTTCATCTTGTGATCCACGGGTGGGGAAAGGACCTGTGGGGTACTCCGTCAGGAGAGGGAAGGTCAGTTCCTAGTTTTGTTGGATTCCCCTCGATCCCGATACACCGAACAGGTGTGGTGAAGGGTGGCGTCTCCCCAGATAATCCCTATTTCTTACTGCTCCTTCTTGTCTTCATTTCCGAGCCTCTGGGAGGTGCCAGCAAGAGAAGACGGACAGAAGAAGGAGAAGGAACGAAGAAGAGAAAGAAAAACTCAGTGAAAACCCGAGGAGACCTTTATGTTTTTGTTGAACCCTTGAGAGGAATATTAAAATCCACAACCATTAAGAAATACATACAGCCTCCGTGTCTGTTTATCCGGCCTGCCCTCCCACAGGTGGTGTCAAAGTGGGAACCGGAGACATGGAGGCCGTGATTACCAAGATGGCGGAAAGCCAGGAGAAACTAGAAAGGGTCATGGAAAAGGACCTATCAGTGGCTGAAGAAGACCGGGGAAAGCTACAGCAGGCCCTGACAGGCCAGAGCCAGACCCAAGAAACCGCCATGGGGAAACTGGCAGAAGCCATAGGACAGCAGAGGGGCCACTCTCCTCTCCCCTCCGTTGTCATGCAGAGATATGTGAGTGGTGAAGACCCTGACTATTTTTTCAATAACTTCGAGCGGATGGCGTTAGCAGCACCTGGCCTGCAGACAAGTGGGGCCAGTACTTGGGTCCACTGTTGTCGGGAGATCTGCAGGCCGCCTTTCAGGCAACCAACCTACAGGGAGTGACCCCCTATGCAGACATAAAGCAGTGCATTCTGGAACGACTGGGCTTCGATGAGGAAACGTACCGAATCCGGTTACGACAGATCAAAGAGGGTGCCCAGGAGACTCCCCGGGCCTTATACTTTCAAGTGAAGGACATGGCGGACAGGTGGCTGAAACCGCTTACCGCAACAAAGGAGGAAATAATGGGCAAGATATATCTGGAACAATACTTGTCGTCCCTACATCCCCAGTGCAGAAGTGGGTTTGACAACATGCCCGTCTTACACTCGAAACAGCTGTAGAGATAGCCAGTGCATACAGCCAGGCTCAGGAAATCCAGAGAGGCCGAGAGGAGACACCCTGGAGACAGGGAGGAAGCGGGGGTCATCGTCCACCACGACCCCCTCCCGTGAGGAAACCAGAACCTGTCACCATTAAACCCGGCCCTCCTGCTCTCAGATCACCGTCAACGGGCCCGCAGTGCTTCCATTGTGGGGGCCTAGGACATATAGCGCGGTTCTGCCCGCAGAAAGAAGAACCAATGGAAATCTGAGTAGTCAGGTCCCACTACTGCTCCACCCTTGAACAAAAACCTCCTCCTTACCACTGCCAACTCTCTGTGAATGGGCAACCCGTTACCGCCTTGGTAGACACAGGCTGTTTACAAAGCGTTCTATGACCACAAGACCTAACACAAGGGATAACCCATACTACTGGAAACGTTACAATGCAATGTGTACACAGGGATAAAAAGCGATACCCAACTATGGATATCTCTATCCAACGCCTGTCATAGCCGGCATCGACCCTACGAGTCGGGCTGATCCCACAATTGCCTGAGCAGTTAATCATAGGAACCGATTACCCAGGCTTATCCAGTGTAATCCAAGAAACCCAAAACATGGGAGAAAGATGGTGGGACACCGCTCCCTTTGCCCAGGATGAAAAACATGAGTGGCCTCCTTCCAAAGCCAGAAAGAGTTGAAAACAGAGACGAGAAGAAAAGAAGAATCCCGCTCGTGTCTTCCCGGTCATAAGAGAAGAAAACCCTTGGGAAACAGACAGGAATTTCCACGCCGCCCAAAGAGAGGACCTTGTTCTTCAGGTGGCCTGGAGTATAGCGACAGAGCAAGAAGACCCCTTCAAGTAGGTCCCCAATTTTTTGTTAAAAACAGTCTGCTATATAGAAAGGGGGGGGGCAACACAAAACCCACAGTTATTGGTTCTAGGACCTTTTCGAGACAAAGTCCTATACCTTGCACATAGTCACCTTTTGGGTGGGCATTTCAGTAACAAGAAGACAGAGAAGGCCATCTTAGAAATATTCTACTGGCCAGGGATATACCAACAAGTAAAAACCTACTGCCATGAATGTCCCATCTGCCAAAAGAATAGTCGTAATAGGCCTGCCCGAGTACCCTTGAAACCCCTCCCTATCGTAGATGAGCCCTTTTGTCGAGTTGACATGGACATCATAGGTCCCCTGTTACCCTCACGGAGCGGGTGTCGTTATGTTTTGGTTTTGGTCAATTTCGCCACCCGTTTCCCCGAGGCGGTAGCCCTACGACATCCAAACGCCTCATATATTGCGAAGGCCATGGTGAATATCATTTCCCGGGTGGGGTTCCCAAAAGAGATATTAACCAACCAAGGTACACTGTTTGTATCTAAATTAATGAGACAGGTGTGCTCGCAGCTAGGAATCAGACAACTCTGTACGGCCGCGTACCATCCACAAACTGATGGATTGGTGGAACGGTACAATGCCACCCTAAAGAATACCCTGAAAAAATTCCTAGCCTTAGAGACCAGGAAATGGCAGGAGATGCTACCCCTAGCTCTATTCGCCATTCGGTGCAAAGTTCAAAAAAGCACAGGCTACTCCCCTTTTGAGTTATTATTCGGCAGACAACCCCGTTCTTTATTGGAGATGGCCCACGAGGCATGGGAGAGTGAGAAAGACGGAAGGAAACCCTTGGTAGAATACGTGTCCAACCTCAAAACCCATTTAGGTCAGATTCAATCTATTGTCCGAGCCAACATGGAAGAGGCGCAGGCTGCACAAAAATTCCAGTACGATAAAAAAACAAAGGAGAGATCCTTCAATGTTGGCGATCCAGTCCTACTGATGATGGCTTCATCCGATCATAAGCTGTTGTGCCAATGGCAGGGCCCTTATACAATTATTGACAAAGTGACTCCTGTCACCTATCACGTTGAACTAGACTCCACCCGTGGTACCTCACAGATTTACCACATAAATCTTCTGAAGAAATGGGAGGGTCCTGTTCCCACGCTGATAGGGGTAACACGAGAAAACAGTCCACTTTTTAACCAGTGTATAGACGCTGACCTCCCACAACCCCTGAAACAAGAGTTAACGGAAAGGCTCCAATCTTTGAGAGAGGTGTTTTCTCTTTCTCCAGGAACAACGTCCTTACTGGAACATGCCATAAAAACCCTTCCTGGAAAAAGGGTACGCCTAAGACCCTGTCGTATACCTGAAGCACGTAGAGCCACCATCAAAGAGGAGATTCAACAGATGCTCCACATGGGCATCATCGAACCCTCAGTAAGTGAATGGAGTTCACCCATTGTCTTAGTGCCAAAACCTGACGGATCGGTTCAGTTCTGCATAGACTTCAGGGAAGTCAATAAAATATCAGAACTTGACTACCCAGGGTAGACAAAATGATTGAGAGAATGGGCAAGGCGAAATATATTAGCAACCTAGACCTGTGCAAGGGATATTGGCAGATTCCCCTTAGGAGACAAGATATGGAGAAAACAGCCTTTTCCACCCCTAACGGGTTATATCAATTTACTGTGTTACCATTTGGCCTGCATGGAGCCCCAGCTACCTTTCAAAGGGTTATGAACATGATACTCCAACCCCATGAAAGGTACTCTGGAGCGTATATCGATGACATCATCATCTATAGTGACTCATAGGACCAACACTTGGACCATCTATATGCGGTTTTACGAGCCTTCGATACCCATGGTCTGAAAATCAACCCCGCTAAAAGTCACTTAGCTGCCCAAACTGTCCGGTACCTTGGGTTTTTGTTAGGGGAAGGTGTCATTAAACCCCAAAGCGACAAAGTGGCTGCCTTTTCCCATGTTCCCTTTCCCGAAACGAGACCTCCGAGCCTTCCTGGGTATTCGGGGTTATTATGGTAGATTTATCCCCAATTTTTCCCAGACCGCAGCCCCTTTAACAGATCTACTACAGAAATCTATAAAAACCGAAGCCATATTGAGACAGCCCTCTCTTGAACTACTGCAGGCCTTTGACGCTTTAAAAGAGTCCCTGACTTCTGAACCTGTACTAACCAGTCCTGACTATTCCCTGCCATTCGTGCTACAAACTGACGCCTCCAAGAGGGGTCTTGGAGCTGTATTATCCCAAACAACTCCCCAAGGTAAAGAAAAACCTGTACTGTACATAAGCTGTAAACTCTTAACCAGAGAGAAGAACTATGCCGTCATAGAAAAAGAGGCTCTTGCCATCAAGTTGGCTAGTGAAACATTGAGATACTATTTAGAAGGACGGGAATTCGTGCTCTTCACGCATCACGCTCCCCTTGAGTGGTTAGCCTGCAATAAAGGAAACAACGAGAGCGTACTGAGATGGTTTCTAGCCCTACAGCCCTATCGCTTTCACACCCGACATCGGAAAGGGACCGAACAAGTTAATGCGGACTTCTTGTCCAGATATCCTCAGGATGCTGATCCTACTAGAAAGACAGCCAGGGAAGAGGGATGTGAGGAGGTCTACCGCGGTCCTCGAGCTGTACCTGCAATCCTGGACTTGGGTTCGCTTTCCGAGGACAGGAGTCAGGATATGACCCGGAAACAAAACAAACACCGTAACCTTTCTTTGGATGTAACACCCGCTTGTCATGTGTTGCCACAGGAAGACAGGGACTGGACGAATCCGAGAAGTGGAGTGAGGAGTGGTGGAGCCCTCTGGAGGATGCGGAAGTGCGGCCGAGCGGGTAAGTCAAGACGGGACGGGTGGGTAGCAACTTGGGAAAAAGCACGTCGTGAAGGGGGAGGGGAGCACAAATGTAAAGTCAAAAGCACTGATTACCCCATCCCTCACCTAGCCACGACCCAAAGCACCTCATCACTGCACAATAACGAAACAGCACTTTTTGCATGCAAAGTCGGTATCTCGGAATTACAGATACGGGATAGAAACCGTTCATCTTGTGATCCACGGGTGGGGAAAGGACCTGTGGGATTCTCAATCAGGAGAGGGAAGGTCAGTTCCTAGTTTTGTTGGATTCCCTTTGATACCGATACACAGAACGAGTGTGGTGAAGGGTGGACGTCTCCCCTGATAATCCCTATTACTTACTGCTCCTTCTTGTCTTCATTTCCGAGCCTCTAGGAGGTGCCAGCGAGAGAAGACGGACAGAAGAAGGAGAAGGAACGAAGAAGAGAAAGAAAAACCCAGTGAAAACCCGAGGAGACCTTTATGTTTTTGTTGAACCCCTGAGAGGAATATTAAAATCCACAAACATTAAGAAATACATACAGCCTCCGCGTCTGTTTATCCGGCCTGCCCTCCCACACTCAGTCACAGGTCTACAGTCTCATCTGTGTCCCTGAGCCTCTTTATCAATTTGGCCCACTCTGGCCTCCCCGGGCAGGTTCAGGTTGCATTCGTGTATTCTCCCTTCAATGATTCTCAACTTTTTGGTACAAAGTCACCTTCATCTCTCGAGTCAGAAGTGGCCATCAGCTCCACTGGGGAAGTGATCCCTCTAGCGTGCCAGCTTTAGGGATAACCCGGGTTCTCTGACCATTGCTCAAATGCCAGGCCCTACAGGGAGCACCCGTATGGAGGGCAGATTTGGTGTCGTTCAGATGTTCGCCTGCCACCTTATTATTGTCACCCTCTTTTCCTTTGGACTCAACCTGCCAATCTGCTTTGGTGGTGAGATGAAATGCATTTTGGTTTGTCATTTGCTGCCTCCATTAGGCAGGATTGTTTTCCTTGCCTGCCTTGTTTGTTTCAGTCCATGGCGGTGGCATTTGTCATTCTGGATACATGTTGTTGTCTTAGTTGTTTTAAGTTCCCTACAGGCTCTAGTTTTGGACAGTGTGTCATCTTCCCTATTGCTGCAGTGCTTTATGTT